>OZ020622.1:1200000-1800000 GCA_963971575.1 Liopterus haemorrhoidalis
AGACTCTTGTGGGAAATGGAGACCAATCAGAGCCCTTTTGGACAGTGGTAGCCAAGCTAGTTTGATGTCTGAATGTTGCAGTGTCAAATTAGGTTTGGATCTGCAGCCAACAACCCTCTCCATCAGTGGCGTGTCCAACGTTCAAGTTAAGGCGGTGTCGGGAGTCGTTACATGCCCTTTCCGCTCGCGCAAAAGTTTAGGACGTTACAAAGTGGCTGCACTTGTAGTCAAGAACATTGCAGCTTACTTACCAGGTCAGAAGTTTCGTCCATTTACTTCCAAGGAACTAAATGGGGTCTACTTAGCTGATCCACACTACAACGAGCCAGGTCCAATTGAAATATTGTTGGGCGCTGACATCTACTTTTCTCTGGTAAAACACAAGTCGATTAAACTACCAGAGGGGCCCTATGCAGTTGACACTGCACTAGGCTATGTCATTTCGGGCCCTATGAAGGGCCGCAACCGGAATCTCAACTCTCTCCACATTTCGGTGGACGACGAACTGTCTCAAACGCTACGACGGTTCTGGGAGCTAGAGGAAATTCCGTATAAACCCGTTCAGACACTGGAGGAACTCCAAGCGGAGAGGTTGTTTGATGAACAGCATTCACGCACTCCTGATGGCCGCTATGTAGTACCGCTCCTGTTCAAGAACGAGACCGTTGAGTTAGGCCGATCCTTTGGATCCGCTAATGCCTGCTATCAGTCGCTGCGCACCAGACTCAACAACAATCCTACTCTTTGTGAAGAGTACATGACATTCATGCAGGATTATCTTGAATCCGGGCATATGACCCAATTAAAATACAAACCCATCCTGAGAGAAGATGGTTACTTTATACCTCATCACCCGGTAATAAAGTATGTTGGACCTGAGTTGAAACTACGTGTAGTGTTCAACGCGTCCAAGCCTTCATCGAATGGAGTATCTCTAAACGATACCCTATTACCAGGCCCTCCATTACAATCTGACTTGGCTCAAGTTGTAATGCGACAACGCCTGCATCCTATCATCCTGACTGCTGACATCCGTCAGATGTTTCGCCAGGTGCTTGTTCAACCCAATCACTGCCAGTATCAACGTATTTTATGGGATTTCAACCTGTCGACGACACCTCGAGTCTACCGACTTAACACGGTAACGTATGGAACCACAAGCGCACCCTACCTAGCTATCAGAACGCTACGACAGCTAGTTAAAGATGAAGGTGAGACCTTCCCTCTAGCCGCAATCGCCTTAACAGATGATACGTTCGTTGACGATATTATCACTGGGGCTCAAAGCATTCAAGGTGCGCTCCATCTAAAGGCTCAGCTAGTCAGTCTGTTAGCCAAGGCAGGTATGGAACTGCGCAAATGGTCCAGCAACTCAGGTGAAGTCCTCCAAGACGTCCCTGATGATCATAAACTTACTGGTCACTCATTAAATCTCGATCGGGATCACACCATCAAGATTTTAGGGCTGATGTGGAACCCCACCTCAGATTCATTCAGGTACCAAATCAACTTGCCGGAGTCAACCATTTCTAAAAGGCAACTTCTGTCTGAAGCTGCCAGAATCTTCGACCCTTTAGGATGGTTATCACCCATCACTATTGTGCCGAAAATGCTGATTCAAGAACTCTGGAAGCGTGGACTAGATTGGGATGTACCACTCCCGCCATCAGTTGGAAACAGATGGATAGAGTTCAAATCTCATTTGCCCAGTATCAGTGAAGTCCAAATCCCCCGATGGATCCCAACCAGGCAAGTTACCAACGATTTATTAGGTTTCTGTGATGCATCCGAAAAGGGATATGCTGCCGTTGTCTATATACGCAGTCAGGCTAGTGACGAAATCAAAATATCCTTGGTTATGGCCAAGTCTAAAGTAGCTCCTGTGAAGCAAGTGTCATTACCTAGACTCGAGCTCTGCGCAGCTCTATTGCTTGCTCAACTTGTGAGCTTTGTCAACGACTCACTGAACCTTGCTGTGAGCCGTACATTTTTATGGACGGATTCCACCGTTGCTCTTGCATGGATCCAGTCCCCTCCACATCGCTGGAAAACATTCGTGGCAAACCGAGTGTCAGAAATTAACGAACACACTCAGGGCTCAGATTGGTACCACATACGTTCGCAAGACAACCCTGCTGATTGTGCGTCTCGTGGATTATGGCCTCACGAACTCCCGTCTCATCCATTGTGGTGGTCAGGGCCCGGTTGGCTGCAGATGCCCACCTCAGACTGGCCCCTGCATTCTATAACTGACACCTCCACGTTAGAGGAGCCTGTGAGCGCCGAAGCAAAGATTGTTGTTTCCCTAGTTCAGGCGACCCCAGAAGAAGACGAGGTATTTAGTAGATTTTCATCATACCCTAAGCTGATAAGAGTGACAGCTCTTTGCATCAGATTTTCTGCAAACTGTCGTCCTGGTGCTCACAGGAAAACAGGAGTCTGTACTGTTGACGAAATGCAACACGCCAGAGTACAACTGATCAAATTGGTGCAGCAGGAGACATTTCCAGACCTTTTGGCAAAACTTACTGATAATAAGTCGGTCAGCTCCTCTCTGAGGCAGTTAGATCCGTTCCTGGACCGGTCCCGTATTATTAGAGTTGGTGGACGGATAAGACATTCTGAACGTCCGTTCACCCACAATCACCCCTGTCTGTTACCATCAAAACATTCATTCACAAGTCTCATGGTAAGACACTACCATGAGAAGTACCTGCACGCTTCCCCCAGAACAGTCCAGTCTATTGTGGAACGCACCTTCTGGATTATAGGGGCGCGGAACATGATTAGAAGCTTGTGCAGAAAATGCGTTACCTGCTTCAGAAATAGACCCACTTTTCAGAATCCCATGATGGGAGATTTACCGCAGCATCGAGTCACACCGCAAAAACCATTTGAGGTCACTGGTACGGACTATGGTGGTCCATTTATGATAACGCCATATGCAGGCAGAGGATACCGCTGTCACAAAGCTTATCTATGTCTATTCATTTGCTTTGCTACCAAGGCCGTCCATTTGGAGCTGGTGTCAGATTTATCCACACAGACTTTTCTACAAGCTTTTCGGCGGTTTATATCAAGAAGAGGCCGTGTGTCTCACGTCTACAGCGACGGCGGCACAAACTACATAGGAGCAAAATCACACTTCTCCGAATTACAAAAGTTTGTCGCGTCATCGGGATTTAATGAATTTTTAATAAATCAATTAGCTGAAGACGGTATTCAGTGGCACATTAATCCTCCCTCTGCACCTCATTTTGGAGGATTGTGGGAAGCAGCAATCAAATCAGTGAAGTTCCACTTGGCCAGAGTCATCGGCGAACAGGTTCTCACCTATGAAGAGATGATTACTGTGCTCTGCCAGATCGAAGCTATCCTGAACTCTAGACCGCTGACCCCAATGTCTTCAAGCCCTGATGACTGCAGCGTTCTTACACCAAGTCACTTCCTCACCATGGAACCAGGAGTAACACTACCCGAACCCAGCGTGGAGACCGATCCCCAAGCTCACTTGATTCGATGGAAACGGGTCCAGAGGGTATCTCAAGAATTCTGGCGTCGTTGGTCACAAGAATATCTGAACACTCTCCAGTTACGCTCAAAATGGCACAAACCAGCCCGGAATTTAGAAGTCGGCCAACTTGTCTTGATCAAAGACAACTTTCTACCTCCATTGCAGTGGAAGTTGGGCCGAATTATAAAGGTATCACCCGGGAAAGACAACGTGGTACGAGTGGCCACTGTAAAAACCAATCGAGGCGAACTTGTAAGACCAGTCGTGAAACTGGCCCCTTTACCGATTGACCCGGTTCAACCGTTGCAATGAACCTGTGTAGATCCTTGTTGTTAACCATTTTGCTGCCCTGAGCTAAAAACATACGTTTTGGCCGGCGGTATGTTGCGACCACTTGAGTCGCAAAACTATTCAAAATTACCGCTTTTGGTAATTTTTATGAATTCTTATTTTTCATATACAATTCTAGCGTTCATTGTATGAACCGCTAGAATCTTGTATAATTCTGTCTGAGACGGCGACTACTCGATTGTCTTTCATCGAGAACAGACGTCTTTTGAGTTTTTTGCATAATATCAATATACTGTGTTTCGAGTTTACCAAGACGAGGCTGCGAGCTATTTGGTAAACTAGAATTTGTGCTTGACCACCTTCGGGATCTACGTTTTTACAAGGAAAAAACCCCCGTTTTGGATCGCGTCAAGAAGAGTTATTTTGATATTAGACCACTCCAGAAGTTGGGCCAGTAATCAACCGACATCGGCGATTCCACCAGGATATTGTAGAGTCCGATTGTGGATAACTGAAGCCAACTTCTGTATCTGTACTCCACGCTAAGTATTTTTCCGTATTTTCATACGGAACGCGTGAGTACACATTTCAATTAATATTTTCATTGTATTTTGACGCGCCGCACAGTTCAGTACCTGTGCGTGCGCACATTGTTATTTGTGCCACTTGTTAATTTAGATTTTGAAAATTGTAATTGAATATTAATTGGTGTATAGTTTCTCACCCCAATGTATCTGGTTGTGTCGGGGAGAAACATATATTTGTAAAAACTTTATTTATACTATTTTCCGCTACATTTTCCCCAATTAATTTTTGTTTGTTGAATAAAAATTATTCAAAATAATTTTTCGTGTTACTCAGAGCAGTTCTACGATTTCAACGGCTGAGTAGGGATTCAAGAGGACAGAATTGTGTTATTACTCCTCCAGAACCACTGTGTGGGCCCCTTCGAATACCTCTACTCCCAGGGAAAACCAAACCATATGTAATAAGTCTCCAAGCATAACCCCTTGGAGTGAAATACGTCTGAACCCTGCCTGTCCTTTTTTTTGTTTGTGAGTATAACTCTGCTCTGAAGTAACGCGCCCCCTTTTTTCAACGATTTACCTGCAATTCTGCTGCAGGTTAAATCCGCACATCACAAATTTATCAGCAGAACCGTTTATTGGTCACCACGTGTGGCGGGTCCTACGATCTTAGTCGTAGACCTATGTGACGCCGCGACGCCTGCGTCTCTCCTACGAAACCAGCGCAACGGGCGCCACAAGGATGTAAACCTACATTAGGTACATTTTTTACAAACAAAATTAGCTTTTTTGCTGCAAACAGTGCAACGTCTTTGAGCAAAATTAATGGATGGTCAGGGACCTCAAAGAGTTGCTTTTGTTTTGTTTGACTCTGGATGGTCAGGGACCTCAAGGAGTTCAGAGGAACTCTGGATGGTCAGGGACTTCAAGGAGTTGTTAGACCTAAAATGGTCGTGTTTGTCTTGTTGACTCTGGATGGTCAGGGACCTCAAGGAGTTCAGAGGAACTTTAGATGGTCAGGGACCTCAAGGAGATGTGTTTGTTTTGTTCGACGCTGAATGTTCAAGGACCTCAAGGAGTTCAGTGAAACTCTGGATGGTCAGGAACCTCAAGGAGACGGACAAAACTAACATTATATTTTCGTTTACTGTGTTTTATTTTGCAGTTATTAAATTCGGAAGATGCCGCAAGGACGTGGCAGGAGCAGGACGGCCGTGTTACGATAATAAGTTGTTTTATTTTTCAATTATTTTCAGTAAATAAAGTTAAATAACATAAATTTCACTAATGTATCAAAAACTTCATTAATAAAATATGGTAGGACATAATCCTACCGTCCTTTTAAAAGGACGGTGGCTTTATTCATTGAATATCGTTTGCCGGTTTCAACAAAATTTAAGTTTTTTAGGTTATGAGTATATAAAAATATACAGTCTAACATAAAATGTATTTTATAATTTTAAAATTTAAGAATAATAATAAAATAACTTTCCTAGAATTAGCCATTGTCAATGCTAATAAAACGTAAGCGATTGAAACGCCAATAAAATTTACAAAGATGTTTCATAAACACAGTGATCATAACATATTACGCCATCTCAAATTATTTGTTTTTACTAATTAATTTAGCGTGATTTTTGAAAATCTTTTTAAAAGGACGGTTGGTTTAAATGGGTAAATATTATATGTCTTAATTTAGTCAAGTAAAATGCTTTATTTTACTTGACGAAGTTTAATCTTTTGGTTAAACTCGGTTACAATTTAACAATCCCATGATCCATAGCAATCATTTTCTAACTATTTGGTTATAGTTAAATAAGCTTTAAGAAACCGGCCCTTAGTTATTGCTGTGTTGAAACTTGAATATTCAAAGTTAAATAATTTTTGTTACGAAAGATACCTATTGACATCCAAAGTACATTACATATAGACAAACTGAAGCCATATAGTTTTCCATATTAGTCGTAGAAACATTCTTACTGATACTTAACATATTTCATTTGAACTTACAGGATTGCTACGATAAAAAAAGAACACGAGGCCATCCATATATATGAACTGTTAGACAACCAAGTGTGAAAATATATCATCACCAGAGTCGTTAAATAAAATTGGTGTATCCAATGATTATGACAATCTCTTATTGTTTTATGTGTGGATGAAATGGTTATGTGGGAGGAATATTAGGTGTGGAAAAAATATTAGTAACATAACTATAGTTAATGAGTTGGAAAGTCTAGACAAAAGATTTATCATCTTTAACTTTATTTATGACTTAACAAATTTTAGTAATTGTTATATATTGATTACTAATAACAGCAATTAACAAGGTGGTAAATTTCACTCCTAAAGTAAAATATGAAATTTTAACAATGTTAACAATACTCGATAAATATATTGGCATAATAAGACATATACGAGGTGTGTAAATTGAGTAACCAGACTGGCAACATAGCGTTTGATCTGGCAACATTTGGGACGCCAGGGCGGCAGGTGATCATATCGTACGCCTTCAATACGAGTTTGAACTCGCTAGAGTAATTTTATTGTCCGTAGCGATTTTTTTTGTGAAACAGTTTTTTCCAGTGCGTTCTAAAAATGAGTGACATACATTTCGAGCAACGGTGTGCTATAGGTTTTGCTTCAGACTTGGACACAGTGCAACGGAAACTTTTGCAAAACTTCAGCAGGCCTACAGAGACAGTGTTTTGTCAAGGACCCAGGTTTTTTGGTGGTTTAAGGCATTTTCAGAAGGAAGAGAGTTGATTGAAGATGAATCACGCAGCGGAAGGCCTTCATCTTCAAGAACCGATGAAAATGTCGACAGAATCCGGGATCTTGTGCGTTCAGATCTTCGGTTGACAGTCAGAATGATCGGGGAAGAGTTGAATTTGACTCACACTACCGTTCATCAGATTTTGAGTAATGAATTGCGGATGACAATGCTCCTTGTCACATAGCAATTTCAATAAATTTTTGGCCAGTAAAAACATTTCTGTGGCTTCTCAGCCTCCTTATTCGCCTGACTTGAGTCCTTGTAACTATTTTTACCGACCGCCAACATATATAAGGGAGGTATTGTGGTCATACCGATTTTGACATTTCAAAATTTCAATGGATCTCCACAAATTGAGGTACCTACATAACGTTTTAACTATTTTTAGCATGATTAGAATAATATCTTTGTCCAAAAATATTAGGCCAAGTTATTTTTACTCTGCTGCTAGAATGTATTTTATACTGGCGATCGGTCTTGTGGTGGCCACAGCTGGTTTCTTTACTAGGGCTGCAAATATGACAAATTTATGGATATATCTAGACACGGCTCCCGAGTTAAGATAGATTTTTTTACGAATTTTGACACACCGAGCTCAAAAGGTTCGTCTAGGTGAATCACTGGTCTAGCTGAATTTAAGTTGTCTGTTTCAATTCAAATTTTGGTGTGGCCCGCTTCCAAACATATTTTGAAAACCTTGCTCTACAGTATCGTGTAGCCTAAGAAATAAATAAATCATAATATATCATTCTATATATATATACCGTCATAAGAATTTAGTTTTACGTAATTTGATATATTTTAGAATATTATGACAAAGTTGCGAGTGTAAATAACATTGCAACAAAGTCTCTATTGTGTATGTTTAATAAATTCACATTAGATATACACGGATATAATTCCGTCTTCCCCAGACGTTTCCCTCTAAAACCTTTCTGTCATTTGGAATAATTTCATCCATTCTTATCCAGAGCGGTAGTGCTCAGGTCCAAATGTGTCTTTAGTACATTGTCAGTAAGCACAGATGGCAGATTTTCAGTGTAGTTTACCCGTTGTTTCTCGCTGGTTCTCCTACTCGGATGTCCCTCAAGACCTGCTTCTTTACGCCAATATTATTTTACCGTGGTATACCACCGTAGTAAGGACACAATACTACCTCGAGTCGGATTACATGATATTTGCATTTCGATAGCGCTTCTTGAAAGCCTCTATGTCATATGATATGAGGGGTTATTGAGAACTCCTTTCTGATGCTAAATACAGAATACATTTGTCTGCATCAAAGAATTGTACCGATTTTTTTTTGCTTTACTTTTTACGTTTGTACTTATGGAATAAAAGGTGTTATGTAAAATTTTATAGTGGCTTTTAAAGATATATTGCTCAGAATATGTGGGATTATGTTATAAAAGTTTTTCATATATAGTAATAACTCTAATACTGAGGAAAAAGTAAGAGAAAAACAGCTTTTCACGACTTTTTTTTATTGTTGCTATCATTGCTTATTTGTGTGTCGGTGTAAAAGACTATTTATTTTAAATGAAGCTTTTTCTACATAGCTTTACAAATCTACATTATTAGTTCATTCGCTGTCTGTATAAGGTCTCCAACTCTATAAAATCAGAATAGGAAAAGACAAAATAATGAAACCAGTCTCAAAATGAAGTAAATTTATTGTACTACCAATATACATGATTATTTTTCCACATAATAACCATTCAGTGCCACACATTTTTCCAAACGCTGAATAGATTTCTTCATTCCGTCCATGAAAAAACTTTCTTGTTTACGGTTGATCGCGGGACCCATCTGTCGGAAATTTTTCTGTAATTCAACGTCTGAACAATGTACTGTTTATCAAGCAGTAAAACAAGCAGTTTATCACAACAATAAACTCTGTGACCTTGAAGTAGGAGTGGCTCAAGGTATAATAATTGGACCGTTGTTGTTTATATTATTAATTAATGACCTTCCCAGAAAGTTACACCATCGTTATATGTGTTACACCATCCTGATCTGATAAATTAACGCTATGCATATTAAACTAAGTTACCACAAGATACTTTGTATCTTCTGTGAAAATTGTTTGTTTATATTATTTTTCTGCTTTATATATATAAATATATTGTGCCGAACTTTGTATTTGTATATATATTTTATAAATAAATATTATTATTATTATTAAATATTATTAGGTATAAAAGTAGACCGCGTCCTAAATGAGTTTGGCACCCCAGTTGGATATTGATGTTTATATCATAAACAAAAAAATATGATAAATATATTTTTTGTTGATAAAAAAAAATGTGATTCTTAATTCATGTATCAAAAACTTTAATTTGATAAAATTTTACAAACTATAATAACAGCTATTGTTTATTTAAATGTTTCTGTTCATTTATACTTGCTATTTTATATAAAAAAAAAATTAAAAAAACAAAGGAATAAAAGATATATTTTTATGAAAAACTAGCTGTTTAAAGCAAAATTAAAATTTGATTTATAGCTGTGTAGTTTTTGTAGTTGTAGTATTTGCTCTATAGCAATTTGAATAGTTCTACTGTTCCAAATTTATTTAAAGACATACGTGATTAATTCTATGCCCTCTGATATTTTTATAAATAAACTTTACCTTTATGCAATATAAAATTTTATGATTTATTGTTCAAACTTAATAAATATTAAGGGTACTACCGTATAAATAACATATTAGAACAAATAAAAACTGTACAGAAACTAGAGCATATGGCACTGAGCAAACAGCTTTTGTTTGCCTTCTTTACTATGAAGTTTAATAAACTATTTACCGTATATCGTCGATTTGGTCTAGACAAAGGGAATATTGGTACTAGTTATTTGACCGGTAAGTGATAGCACTATTGTCGTGCCTCACGCAATACTTCTATATCCGTGCTTGATAATATGAAGAAAACATATTTAATTTAGTTGAAACAACAGTATTTATGTCAAACAAGGGTGACTCAGGGGTGTCAAAAGAAGTGCTGACTGTGTCATTCAACTGAAACATCACGCAAACTTTCATAAATTATAACAAAAATATATAAAAAGTCAATAAAATATAACTCTACATTAATACTAACAGAGTACTTGCACGGGATAAGTTCAATTAATCCAGTTAAGTAGACTATAAAATAAATCATCATGGCTGAATAATTCTTCGTATGTCTAAATATTTTCTTTGTACACAACGTGTCTTCCCTTGTGGTCCACATGTCTGTTGATGTCCCCAAGTTTATTGTTTTACGAGACATTTGTTCAAAGTTATTACCTAATAACTTTGACAATTCCTTGAACAATTTTTCATATCCTTATTCGTAGAAATGCCTAGAAATGTCTTATAAATATACCCAACTCTCTGAAGAGGTCAGAAAGTACGTCACCATGGCGTAGTGATTAGTGTACTCGGTCTGGTTAGCGTAAACATCTAAGTTGTTGACTTCTAAGAGGCACTGTGTCGGCATTCTGGTGGTCTACCCGATTCTATTTGTTTTAAACTTTTAATTATTTTAATACCTATATTTTAATCATTCAAACTTACTCTTGTAAATAGTACATTATAATTAATTGTTCTAGTTTGTTCTAGAAACATCCCGATCACACCTCATACCTACAAAACCCTGAAATGTGTGAAAATTCCCACTTCACATCAATTTTTACGTATGCCACTTTTGAAATTCTGTTTGAACATTCAACAAATTTCAGGTATTGTTTAAAATTACTATGAAAGCAAGGTGCTTGTCGCGTTATCTTTTATCAAAAGATGTAGCAAGAAAAATAAGATGTACAAAAAGAAACTTGACAAAAACTGAGTAGTTGATGGTAAAATGAAAAGCTTTACTCTCGCCCCAACTTTAATCTGAGTTCCTCCGATCTGATAGTAAACAAAGGTATCAAACCAATATCAATTCTCAAGCAAACAGAAAACATATCAGTTATATATACACACGCACATCGAACGCATATAAAATAAACCGATTGGAAATGGAACTAGTGCGTTCTGGATAAAATTTAGATCCTATCAATTTTGAACTGCGACATGCGATACCTCTGTGTTACAGTTAAAATACATTTCTACCAACGTAAAAACTTCACGTTTACATTATAGTATACGATCGTAATCTATTTAATGAAACGACTTGATAAGTTGGTAACAGTTTTAAAATATACGGAAAACGATAAGAACAAATAACAATTCTATAAACATAATACGGTGTATTTTCCTTCAAAATTATTGGTTTTGACTAATACAAAATGAGGTACAAGTAAATAAACAATTTGCCATTGTAAATTTATGGGACGAAAATACTACTATTTTATAAAGTAAAAATAAAATGTGTGGTGGATTTAGTCAATATTTAACCGTAGTTTTATTTTAAATCAGTGGTTCCCAAACTTTTTCGGTTCCCGGCGCCTTTAATGTATTAAAAAATTTCCGTGGGACCCCTTGACTTGGGCGCCAAGTCAAGTCAATTTCAAAAAAAGTTTCAAAATTTTTACGTTTTATCAAAACATGTCTCAAATAAAAGTTGTTAGTTATCATAGCAACTTTTGTTAAATACATTTTTTCGAAATATTTTTCTTTGTGAAATATTCACAAAAATCTTAAAATCGACACGAGTAAACTTCCATTTTTAGTCAACTGATTTTTACCAAAAGTTGATCAACTCGTGCCATTGATGGCAGAAGCTTAAATATGAAGTTTCATAAAAATCCTTTGAGCCGAATTTGCTCTGCACGTGTACACAGACAGATAGACGGACAAACGGGCGGACGGACGGACAGACGGACGGACAGAAAGACCGACAGACATCATGCTAAAAATAGTCAAAACGTTATTTAGGGACCTCAATTCGTGGAGATCCATCGAAATCTCGAAATGTCAAAATCGGTATGATCACAATAAATCCCTTATATATGTTGGCGGTCGATAAAAATAAACTGTTTCTATCTAGAAACTGATGCTTCAAACAAATAATTGTAAGTATGATGTTAAATTTCGATAGCTTTCGAAAAATTCATATTGTACTATTCAGGTTCACATTAATGTGCATTGCTCAGATTTTTTTTATGGGGTATCAAAAATTATTTTCTTGATTTCGTTGGATATTTCATTGAATATCCTCAGACTATTTTGATGTGTGTAGTTTGTTTCAACAATCTTAACACTCAGATATTTTCCGCATATAAATCGTGGAGTGATTTGTAAAATTATGCATACACTGCCATCTATAAGAATATTTTAAAATTATAACTAATCGATCGATCATCATCTTATACTATTTTGTATTCTCATGGTTTACAATAGTGCAATTTGGTGTACAGTATAAATTTGAGCTTTTAGAATCATAATCCAGTATCAAATTCACCCTAAGACATGCCCTTATCGACAAAACCCCCTGGTTTTTAAGAAAAAACACGATTCTTTTGAATAAATTATCTTCCTATCCAAAGCAGACGCCCTACGTAAAGTGTTGTATAGCGTGAGGTATTCATCTGTTTAGATCCTGACGACGTCCAGGCACTTCAGACGGATTGACCCTTGTCCCTATGAACACCAGAAGAAGGGTGGGGATAATATGATCCCTGTATTTAGCACGGCCTGTCCCTTCTTCGCCCTGTCAACGGGAGAATTTACAGATTTCATAAACGGAGAATTAGGGGGAAAAAATATACTAATAGAAAGAGCTACATACAAAACTGGAAACAAAAAAACTAACAAAAGGTCTTAGTTATGGGCACCATATATATGAAGCGTACAAATATATTCAAATATGACTTTTGACCGACCGGTGTAGCGTAGTGGTAACACGTGCTCTGCTTTGCTAAGATCTCGAGTTCAAATCCCGTTCAGGCATGGAATTTTCAAAAAATTAAGAATTCTCCTGGCTAATTGCCGAAGCACCACAAAAATTTAAAAATATATGATTTTTGTCACACGTTTATGAAACAAAAGAAGAGCTTTTAAACCCCTGTAATGTCTTTTGAAGCTGGAGGGCCCTATCTTATAGAAGGCCCATACAAGGTGTCGTTAAAAAAAAAACAAATTTCAAAAATAGATCGCGAAAAAATCACTATGTCTTTAAATAAATTTGGAACTTTAGAACTCAAGCTTAAAAAAATAAAATATCCAGATCTATATGCCCCAGACTTAAAAAGGGCTCTATAAGCTAACTTGTGAGTGCAATTTGGGGGGGGGGGGAAGAAATACATTATTATAGAGTACAATTTTTTTTCCAATATTTATTATGTATATTTTCTATCATTATATATTACAGCTTCCCAACGCTGTACTAATTTTTCGATACCCTCTCTATAGAGAATGAGTCAATCCCACTTCTGATGTTTGCGTTAGGTAAAATAACATCAACAATTGTTTAAATTAAACATCCATTCGCATATAAGATGATTTATTATAACGGCTTCCCAACGTTGTACTAATTTTTCGATACCCTCCCTATAGAGAATGAGTCAATCCCACTTCTGATGTTAGGGTTTGGTAAAATAACATCAACAATTGTTTAAATAAAATACCCATTCGAAATATCTGCTTGGTAATGAAGAGATCTTAATGCCAATTTTCATTTTAGCAACCGAGTCTAATTTCCTGCCTGTCCAAAATCTTAATTAAAATTTGCCCTTTAAAATGTAGCAATCATTTTTTTTCGACGTTCATGAAAAATCTTGTTAAATCTTGCCCCCTTTAATGTTTGAAGGGAGATAAGCTTTCATGACCAATGTTTTGGAAACTTTCCCTACCCCATAAGTTCACCCTATGTTTGACATAAATACTTCTACTAAATTAAATATGTTTTCTAAATAATTTACAAGTGGTAGTGTTACACATTTAAATAAATAAATAAAATTTCCAAAAGTGATTCGTTTGAAAGATTTACTGGGGAAATATGCTTACGTATTCTGCTTTCACCTTTGTCAAAATTCAATTATTCATCATTTACAATTTAGGGTCAACGGCCCTAAATGCTTAGGGGAAGTGTTAAGATCCCACCAAATCCTTTTGACCAAACCCTTAAGGATAATGAAATATTTATTGGAACTCTTGAAAATAGGTTGGCAGATACAATTTCACTAACACAGGTAAATGGAAAATAGTTTTAGTAATACGAATAACAATCTGAACTGAACTCAGTCATATATTATAAAATTTTATGAATTATAGAGATTTTCTTGAGAATTTTGATACATTTGAGAGTTTTGTAGCTTTTTAAATACTCAGTACTCCGTCTGAAAATGTGTTATACAATACTTTCAAAAAGTATTCTTGTTTTACGCATTCTGTTGTTCACGTCTTTTGAGTTTCCTCCATTTCTTGTTATTACACTACCGAAGTAGCAGAATTCTTCCACATCTTCGCCGTTAATGGAAAATCTGTTGATGTTATTGGTACCAATCCGCATTACTTTGGTTTTCGCTTTATTTATGCTTAAACTAAATTTGCCAAAGTACTTATACTTTCAAGTTTGGCTTGCATATCTTCATAATTATGTGACAGAAAGCAAATATCGTCTGCATCAAATCTTCCAAACGGTCTTGGAAGTCCTACTGTATGCCTCTATGTTCTGTAAAAACATTACGAAGAACCTAGTCCAATTTTTCCATAGTTATTCGTTTAAATATCTTATCAAACATTCCAAATCAATGTAATTTCAATTTTTTCGGTACATTTCCTTTCAAATTAAACTAATGAGATTTAATACCAATACATCAATCTTCTGAACTAACTCGAACCAAATTCTTTAACAGAAATATGGAAAAAATTGCCGTGAACATAAAAAATATAAATATCAAAAAATTCCAAACATATAAAATCCTCAGGAAATAGAATAAATACATATAGATGACACCAATAATTCACTTTCTACATTCTGGGATAAAAATATTTTCTATTAATAATTAATTATATTTTAATATTTATGCAAATTTGTCTCATTAGTAATACAATATACATAAGTATTAAAATGTATATATACTGTGCAATGAATAGAGATTGGGTAGAACAAATAGTTCTTGGGAATTCACCCACTCGTGATTCGTGATTCGTGATTATCAATTCGTTCACGCGCTCCTCCAGAGTTAAAGGCTTCAATTTTCATCTGGTGATATTGCAACATTACATTGTAGGTGGAATTGCAGCGTGCCAGTAACAATCAAACTTTCCAAAACTATGGACGTCTACACTGTTTTGGTATTTGTCTACTTTACATGTAAACAACGCGTAGACAATGTAATCTATGTAGTTTATGTCGACTATGTAGACAACAAGTGTGGGGATAATTTACAAAACTATGGACGTCTACACTGTTTTGGTATTTGTCTACTTTACATGTAAACAACGCGTAGACAATGTAATCTATGTGGTCTATGTCGACTATGTAGACAATAAGAGTGGGGATAAAGAGTGGGGATACATCACGAAATCGTGTGATTGGTTGAATTCAAACTAAAATTCAAAAGCAAGCCTGTAGCTGCAAACGTTAAATCGTTTGTACCTGCTATTTCACCGCTAAGCAAGGGCACAGAAGTGAGTTCAGTTTCTGCTTATATCAAATAATTTGTGTAAGAATATGTACAAATTACAGCTTCTGCTTAGCCGTTCGCAACCGGCTATAAACTGTAGGTGCCTTTATGTCTACGATAAAAAATGGACGTAACTTTTTGAAGTTTTTTTTTTTTACTTTTTTTGCCACAAATGTCAAAATTTTAGACTATTACTCAAAAGTGACCATATATTTGTGATCTAAGATGAAAAATCTATAAGTATTACCAATTATCAAACAAAATTAAAAAAAAAAAAAAAAATTTAATTTTGAAATTTTGGTCAAAATTTTTTTGACTCCGATTTTAGCCAAAATATGATTTCAAGCTAATTTTGAGGTGAGGATTATGAAAAAAATATGTAAAAAATTCATACCTTCCTAGTTTTTGAGTTAGAGCCGATTTGGGTCAGTTTTTTGCCTATAACTCCAAAACGTTGGCCCAAACTTCAAAATGGACCAAATTTTGTTGATCTATGACCAAAAATACATATTTGTACCAATTTTCAATAAAATCGGAGACAAAAATTTTTTGCTTCAAAATCACGATTTTTTTAAGGTATACCCCTTACGATATTTTCGATTTTGGGCCATTTTCAAGGGTTTTGCTTAACCAATCATATAAATTCAAAAAATTGGGTGTTGAAGGCCTTATTTTTTTTCTAAACTAAACAAGGCACAAGGGTTTCAAAAATTTAAACCCCAGGACTCTATCTTTTACCGTTTTCAAGATAAAATTTTTTGAAATTTTGAAAAAAAAATTTAAAAAGATAAATTTTTTCAAAAAAAAAAAATCGCTCAAAATGTGACCTAAGGCCCTTTAGGACATCAGGATTATAAAAATTCCAACGGCAGGTCTTTATCTATTATAGTTTTTAAGATACGGTCTCGCGAATATCAAATTTTTTGTAAAATACGCCAATTTCAAAATGATATGAATCAAAACTGGGCACGGCTTATAAGGCCCCAATTTTTTTACAAAGTAAACAAATAATGAGAATTCCAAAAAATCAAACCGCAGGTCCTTATCTTTTACCGTTCTCGAGATACCATTTTCGAAAATTTCAAAATTTTCACAAAAATAATTTATTCAGAATTTGTCTCAAAATGTCATCTTATCATCTTTGACCACATAATTCCAAAAATGTAAACCAGTTTTTTCGTTTTTATCTTTTTTTCATCTTGACCGTTTTAATTTTTCACTGATTTTTGGCGGAACACTGTCTTTAAGTTCACAGAACACCAGTGTTCCGCGGAACACTGGTTAAAAACCACTGACATAGACAATCTTTTTCATTGTTCTGTCAACTATGAGGGTCGTCTCAAAACTAACACTATTTTTTTTAATCCGTGTGGTTGGCGGGAATAGTCTGGCAGTCTCAGGGAATTTGCGTCTGGGTGTAGTGGCAACACTGTAAAATTTCTATGCGCGTGCGTCGAATATTCCGGCAGTCAGGCTCCAGCCACTATGAAGACTCCACTTGCTCGTACCGTTGATTGCGAAGTTCGTGGTGTTATTTGTTTTTTGCCAACCACACGGATTCAAAAAATAGTGTAACTTACTTTTGAGATGACCCTTGTACTAGAAGCATTCTGGAGGTAATCTTCTCTGCATTTGTATTCCAAGTTTCCAGTAATTCTAACAATTAACTTTCATTAGCAAATTTCTCTGTAACATAAAATTAAATTACATAAACATAACATTTTGAACAATTACTATAAATGATAGTTTTAGAAGCTCTGCAATTTCTTATTATTGCTTAGGTGTAGTTAATTCATGAGACCGCTTATTCATCTAGGCATAGCATGCAATTTCTGTATGCGCTATCTGCAATGTCGTGTTGATATGCAACTTTAAAACATCATACCTTCAATACGATCGTTATGCGTATTAGGAAAGTGTGCAATTATTGCTGCAATTCAGTATGTAACATCAGACGTATAACACGTGGAAGATTTTTATTACTGTATTTATCAGACATAAAATTTAACAGATATATCATAATGAAAGGTGATAATACTAAATTTTGTATGTGATAAGTGTAGGGAAGGTGTAGTGTCAATATTGCATGTACACAAAGAGCAATTGCAACAAATCTGATAATGGATATGTAGTTTTTACTTAAACTAGGAAGAGAAATAGTTGAAAACTCTGCTAGTTTTCAACTATTTCTTTAATTAACAACGTTGGCAAACTGATATCCAGAGTTGGGCAAATTGCAATCAAACTAAAGATTGAGAATTGATATTAAAAATTTAATTTTAAGACTTGATTAATGAGTAAGGTACATCATAATGCAGTTATTCACACTGGTAACTAAATTAAATATTTACTCATTATCATGATTAAATTTTTAGTTAATTTAGTTATGAAAAGTAAAATCAGGATTGAGATTTGATTTTTTTACTCTCACTGGTCATTGGAATTTAGTATTTATACATTGTAGACGTCTGACGCAGATTTAATTTGTGAAAAATTTGATTGATATATTTTACAATTATATATTTCAATTTTTTCGCCAACATGAGTGACAGCGATATTCGTGAAAGTTTTGGTGCATCGACTCTTTTAATATCTGAAGCATTCAAGAGCTTCAAACTCTTTTCAGTAAGCCAATGATGGTAAAAGAAGAAATCTTTTATTTAAATCGAAAACGGTAGATGATACGTTTTTTCAAAATTCAATATGTTTTAATATTGAGTTGAAAAAAAAGTATTTTGAGCAAAATAAGTTCATTACTCAATGTATTCAATGCCAACCTAAAGTTGAAATTAAAGAATATAAAAATAGTTTATATCTCATCTTAAAGACGACACGGAAACGAAGCATTTATTGTTTTTAAAAAACATTGATTCTAAAGGTATACAAACAGTTGTTATTCAACAATCAAGAATAATTAGAGCAGAACATTGTCACAACAAAAATTTGAAGAAGACATTTCCAAATATGTTATTCCTCTAAGGTCGGCCATATGCTGGACATCAATGGTATAGCTGTTTCTGATTATACCTAGGATATCCTAAAAAGCTGCTCAATGCTAGTTGTTTAAAAATTAGTATCGGACCGGATACGGCCCGCGGACCATATGCTGGACATCAATGGTATAGCTGTTTCTGATTATACCTAGAAAATCCTAAAAAGCCGCTCAATGCGTGTCGTTTAAAAATAGGTATCGGACCGGATACGGCCCGTGGGCATATTAATTAACCCAACATCAAGCCAAGGAAAACACTGACTGGAGAGCTAAGAGCTATATTCTCGATAAGTAGGCTGGAGGTACGTCGTTCCCACCTCTCACCAGTCAGTTCGTGACCCACCGCATACCGCAAGCCCCACTAGCACCCAGGAACTTAGCGTTACGTTAAGACACACAGAAATTAGAGCTTTTATATATATAATTATAAAAGAACAGATCACACACGGTTTGTTAAAGTTTTTTTAAAGTTTGTTAAAGGTGTTTTCTTACGAGATTTTCGTAAATTAACAGTGTAAACTTATTCTTTGTTTCAAAGATCTTAAATCTACCATAGTAAAAATCATATATATCCCCTAACAAAAAGGCAAAAGCAAAAACCAATTTTATATTTTAAAGTAATTTCATCTCCAATGTAGCAGCAAAGTATATATCTGTTTGGGGGAGTAAATACTTTATAGATAATAAATCCAGAATGTAGGGTGATGTCTAGATGAGGGAATAGGGGGGGGGGGCTGTGCTAGCGTTACCGGAGACCAGAGTCGACCTGTTCTTATTTCCCCGAGGAGGTACAAACTAACACCCTATGTCCCTGTGCACTTTGACAGCCGTACGCATCTGTTTCGAACCGCCATCCTCAAAATATATCAATTATTCAATAATAGAACTGCAAGAGCACGCCACACACAAATTAACTGCCATTTTCCGACTGAATTTCATATTTTACACCCCTGGACATTACGCACAATACATGCTAGCAATCGCATAATTACTAATTGCTCACCCCTGCCAGGAAATTAGCTTTCAAGGTGAAAAAATGGGGCAATTGTTCATAAAATTTTGATTTAATGAATTTTAAATTAATTTTGACACACGTATCAACAATTACATCAAATTTTAATATTTAAATTAGTCAAATGTTTATGCAATATCAATTATTAAAAGTGTGGGTTCCGATTAGTCTGCATCAATTTCGTGCATAACGGAAGGGGATGCAATTTTTTTGTTGCAACCATGCACAAAAATCACTTTTACTCATTTACAGTCTGTATAATAAGACATATATGCTTATACCTCAGAACAATAACGCAAATATTTTTTTTAAAAGGCTTATATGGACTTTTCTCTATCCCACTTCTATCCCTCTTTCTTCCGACGCTTGGTACGTCCGCTCCCAAATTCTCTACAAAAAAAAAACTGTTTGTTACCTGTATATTATTGTGTAATCATGGTTACCGAAATTTATGCGATATTGTCTTATTTTAATAAAGTAGGCTGCTGTACATTAGCGTACAGTTTTAAATTTGTTTATAAAATAAACAAATTTTCTTTTAAAACGTTACATTATTCGATCGTCAAAAAATTCACATAATTGATGGTCTTTTCAGCAGTGTGGGCAGTCGCGCCATCCTATTGGAAGTAGCCTTGGTGGAGCTCATCCTCATGAAGCTGATTAATAAATTCACTTACAATATTCCGATATCTCTTAGCAGTAACAGTTTTGTGGAAAAATAAAAAAAAAACACCGACTTTTAACGGGTGAAGGGAAGTTTCGCAAAAAGTATGAGGATTTTGAGCATTATTTTTCAATTTTATTCACCTTTCACCAGAATAAAATGCGACCTTTGGGCTATATTATTCCTTCTGAAAGAACTGAGGAGTTAAATAATTCCCAACAAGAGGCAGAAGAAATTAATATAGAATTTGAAGAAATACGTAAAGGAACAAAAGGAAGAAAACGAAAAACATTTTTGAAGAAAAAAAATGGACTCAAAATAATTTTTTAATTTACCAATACCTTCGAAGCATTGAAGTGTGTAAAACTACTTCTGAAACAAATTTCTGGATGCAGACTCAATACTCATAAATGTTTATTTTAGTAATTATATTTTTGCGAAACAAATTGGACTCTTCTGCATATGATACAGTTTTTACGATGTAGCAATTTGAGAAAATAATTATATACATCAAAAAAATTACGATGGTACTAATGTTTCTTTTTAATATATTGTATTACATGCATATTAAATTACAAGTTGCAAATAATTGTTTCCAATGTCCTTGAAATTGAGTTCAATATATGTGTGTCTTCTTCTTTCTCATTACTTTAGTTACATTCTCATTAGAAACTAAAACGTTACGATCCATAAACTGTGATTGACTTCATTATCCTTAAAACATAATTGTCCTGAAGCGGGATCTCTTTGATGGACGCAGTACATTCCAGTATTCCTTATTTAAAACTTCATTGTCAGATATCCATTTTATGGTTACTAAAGAAGTTAATGAAAATTTTATTTCTTTCGGATATTGAACACTGTTATATTTAAGAGACTATTTTGGAATTTAATGAGTTTGTTTAACATAAATAAAAGAACATATGGCAAATATACATTCGCAGAAATGAAATATATACACATATAAATGTACTAAATAAATATTTAGGTAATGTACATATGTACAAACATAGTAAGTGTATCGTTCGTATGTCTTACATATGACTTCGAATTCCACGTCTTATTAACTTTCAAATAAATGATTTTATCATACGTAGGGCGAAAATTTTGAGATACAGGCTTAGTTTAGAATCGGACAGATCACCAGAATGCCGACATGTGCTCCTAAGAATTCAACAATTTAGATGTTCACGCTAATCAGACCTAATACTTTCTGATCCCTCTTCAGAGAAACGGGTGTTTTTATAAGAGAGCTAATCGCGTTTCTAGGAAAAAGGGTTTAAGCATTGTTCAAGGAGATGCTAATGTTCAAAGTAATTAAGCAATAACTATGAACAAATGTTTCCTTGAACAATGAACCATAAAAATATATTTTTAAAGTTGCTGAAAAGTGAGGTTTCTAATTTTATTTTAATATTTGCATTCTCACAAATGTTGACTGCAAAGTATCCTTTAAAATCCACGATTGCAGCCTCTTTCAAAGAAATTTTCGCAACGTGTGGTTTGTGAAAATTTTTCATTTGTCCGGGCGGACGTCGATTCGTTAAATTTTTGTCCGGGACTTTGAAATTTCGTCGCAAAAACCGATATGTCGTTATAAACGATATCCACTGTATATACAGATATAAATTTATCAAAAATAATATATTTTTTCAATTAAAATGTTTTTGTAAATGATATGTACTTGTAATTTAATTATTTTTTTAACTAGATTTCAGTGAAGTTAACGTCAAAACCATAAAATCTGCGTCAGACATATTTTGTTTATTTTTTACAAGTTTATCTTTTAACATAGAATGAAACAAAGAGACAAAAACAATATATTTTACAGTTTAATATTTCAAACAAGTTATATTTTTGTTTCATCTCAAATGAAACGTAGTTATTTTGCAATAAATCTACAACGAATACAACTAAAATGTGGCGTAAAACTTCAATTAAATTCTCGGAATCTTAATAAATATGTATATAAAATAAAAGGAACAATTCCGTTCTCTGTACACTGGCAATTTAATACAATTTTGTAATATTATTAACTCTGTCAGTTGAAACGTTTATTGTATTTTAACTGGTAGAGATTTTGACGCCGCGGGCGGACGACCGTTTTAAACCGGGAATAATCCGGAATATTACCGGTATTATTGTTATTAATAGGGTAGTATTCTCGAGAGAATCACACTTTACCACGATTAATATCTATACGAATCATTGAAACTTCAAATGTTAGGCAGTATTTAAATTGAAATCGTCTCCATTCGATTGATATTACTATATACATTTAAACTTTTAAATTACACTTTTAAAATAATGTATTTTAATAGAAGAAAATTTTAGCTGCGTTCAGAGCTATTTAAATTAGTTGACTGTGCATTCTGCGCTATGGATATCTTTAGTAGATAGTTTTAACATTCAAGGTGTAACGAATCGATTAGTTCGCCCAGACAAATGCCAAACTTTCTCAACCAGTCGCGAGAATTTCTTTGAAAGGGGCTGCAATCGTTCTTAGAGATTTAAAAGGGTAATTTTCAGCCAATGTTTGGGAGAATTCAGATAATAAAATAAAATTAGAAACGTTACGAAATATATATTTTTGATTAATTGTTCAAGGAAACATTTGTTCAGAGTTATTGCTATATAACTTTAGACACTAACATCTCCTTGAACAATGCTTAGACACTTTTTCCTAGAAACACTACTAGCCCTCTTATATAATCTCTCTGAAGACGAGATCAGAAAGTATTCGGTCCGGTTAGAGTAAACATCTAAGTTGTTGAATTCTTAGTGGCTCTGTGTCGGCATTCTGGTGATCTATCCGATTATATTTGTTTTAATCTTGTCATTATTTTAATACTTATATTTTAATCTTTCAAACTTTTCTCTGAAGGTTTTGAAAGAATTTTATATTGCCAATGAAATTGTAAAGATAAGAAATAAGCAAGAACACCCTAAGTCTTTAGAAACTCGTAAATATAGATAAAAATAATAACTCGAAATCAAAAGTGAAATACGACCTTTGCTTCCCTTGCTAGCAGCCCTTGCTAAGAAATCCCTAGGATTTAGCACTATCAAGTACCCTCAGTATATCGAAATGCAGTGCTGTTAACATATTAGTTTTAAAATTTAAATCCCTAAAATGATTTCCCAGGAGTGTAGTGATTAGCTAGGAGTTAAACTGTCTGACATTATGTTATCTTAACCTTGATCCTGGACATGTTTTTATATCTAGGATCAACTGAAGGATTACTGTCAAATTACTGAAAATTTTGTTGATAACTATACCGTACATATTTGAAATATGAAATGTATCATCTTGTCCATTGGGTAATTTTGAAGAAAAAACCTGGCTCATTGATCACAGCAGAAATATACTGCAACCAACTGGATGAAATGATACAAAAACAGCCTAGATTGGTCAACAGATCGACTATCTTATCTTACAAATGACTGTGGCAAAACTACAGGAATTGGAGTTGGAACTCCATCATCTTCCATACTCACCAGACCAAAAACCTGGCTCATTGATCACAGCAGAAATATACTGCAACCAACTGAACGAAATGATGCAAAAACTTAAAGAAAAACAGCCTAGATTGGTCAATAGATCGACTATCTTATTGCATGAGAACGCTAGACCACACACTGCACAAATGACTGTGGCAAAACTACAGGAATTGAAGTTGGAACTTCATCATCTTCCATACTCTCTAGACCTAGCCCCAACTACCACTTCTTCCGCAATTTGGACAACTTTTTAATAGGAAAACAGTTTAATTCCGATGCTGTAAAACTGGCCTTCCAGGAATTCATTGACTCTCATCCGCCAGGATTTTATACCACCAGCCTGAACAACCTGCCGCTTAAATGGCAAAAATGTATAGACAGGTGCATACTTTGATGAGTAAAATAATTCCTTATGTAAGTTATCAACCAACTTTGCCGTTTTTTTCTACAAATTTAATCCTTCACGAACTAATATAATACGCGTTGTTTTTATGCAGGGCATTGTCAGTTTTATTGTCGGTCTTGAAGTCTTTTGTTATTTATACAGCTAATTTTAACAAAATTATTATACTTTTTGGTATTTATTATTATTATTTTATTTTGGTTTATTTATTAGTTTCTATTTTGTTTTACTACATTATTATTTTTTTTTTTTCTACAAATATCATCCTTGTCAACCTATCATAAAACGTCATAAGTGACATTTATAAGCAAAGAAATTTTATAGGTAGTTATAAATTTAAAAAAGTTCAGGTATCAAATGACTAAATATGCAGATATTTACATCTACGTGTTGTATCAAAAATTATAAATCAAATTATTTAACTGTCATAACTTGTTTCGTTTGAGAGTTAGACAAAATATTTCTCGAAATGAATTATTGGCATGTTAAACAACTTGTACAATATAATCCACGTATCAATGAAATCCTAAACCAACAATAAACAAAATAAAAACGTTTAAACAAACAAGTAATAATTTTTAAAAAGAACATATATTACAAAAAGTTTCATGTTACAATTTATGTAACACGTCTTACATCAGAATTCTTTCAACATCTGAAAATATAAGCATCAGAGAACAATCATACCGTCCGTTAACATAGTTACAGATTTCAGATCTGTAGAAACACGCTTAGAATACAAACGAAATCTTTAAATACGTAGCTTATGGGTGGTCCATATCTTTTCTAGTACCAGTGGCGTATCCTCATAAAGAGCTGAGGAGCCATGACTTTACCATTACAAAATTATGGCAACACCATCACAAATCATTGAAAACTTTTCAATCAATCAATAATATTTTAATGCCTTTCGGCCTCGAATTAGAGTACAGTATTTTCTCTTATTTACATTCTAAAATATGTGTATGAACTAAATATCCCAATTAAATCTACTTCCTAATTAACAAAAATATAAATAACTAAATAACTAACAAGAAATCTTATAACTATGAAAATAAACTATAAACATGGCTATGGGAGTATTTTATTTCCTCTGGAACGTCTAGTAGGCGAGGAAACGAAGGAGTGAACTTCCGATTTTTAGCGCAGTAAGATGGATTTACATGCGGTTTGGTGCATTCGATTCGTTAGAGCCTCAGGAAATTTTGTGAACCAACGCGATCAATGCAAAATGAAAAACTGCATTTGTGCATAAGAAAAATCCATTGGAAAAGTGCATTTTCCAGAGTAGCAAAATCAAAAATTTATAACTCGGTATAAATTCACTAAAATAAGTCAAATTTTGATACTCGGGGGTTTTTGGGGTCGCTGAACACGAATATCGGGACGAGAGAAGTGTCCGAGGTACCTGGTGCCCAGGGTGGACACTACGTACATCGTCTCCTAGAGTTTTATGCAAATTTGATACAAAAGCAGTTGAATCACGTTACTCGGGGATTTTTGGGGTCGCTGAAACCGAATGTATTTTTTTTGTGTTTTTGCAATTGGTAATAAACGAGGTGATACATTACTGCTGAGTTGATTCAAAACTTTGAGTAGAGGATTGGCCTGCCCTACCACTCAATATTGTCACAATCCGCCACTGACTAGTACCTTCAAGAAGACCTTACAGGTCATTGGCTTTCCAGTTTCCGTTTACATTTCAACATATGCAGTTCTACTCAAATATCTAAAGATAAACTGCAGTGTGAAATACGAGAACTTATTGTTTCAATATTTGCTGTTTTAAATATAATTCTATATTGTTTAGTTCTAGCTAAAGTACCATAACAAATGGGTTCTTTGTTATACAGGGTTTATAAAGTAAGTTTCTAGGTATGGGAATTTCTAGATTTTTTATACCAGTTGTAAACTATATCTAAAGAAGATGCTTGTTCAAAAAACTTTTTAAATGCTGGTGATTCTGTATGATTCTGTTAATAGCTAAGGATCCAATCATAAATTGATGCTACCACATAAGTGGCTTTATTGTCTTCTTTAAGTTATTTACCATTAATAGCATTAGAGGTAATCCACCATTTCGTCAACCACAATTTGTTATAATCTTCTACACCTCGTACTCAATTTTAATTAAATAAAGTAAATATTTATTACTAAATATAATTAATAGCAATTTGATTTATTGTTTTGAAGTCGGCTTTTAAAGATATTGTTATATACTATAATATATTGTTACCAATTCTCTTTAGTTCTGCACAGTTTCACTTCTGTTAAGCTTTATTTATTATAATAAATTTGCATTCAAGTTTAATTTCTCTGTATGACATTAATTAAATGAAATTGAAATGGGATAGGGAGAAATACATCGAATTTATTTTTAAATATATTGATGGAAGGAGAAGAAAGATTACTCGAAATGCATTGTTGTAGCAAATACTAAGTTTATGAAGATGACTTTTCGTGTGATATATCCAAAGCGCCGAAGTATACATACTACAAAAACTGTTAGATAAATATTTATGTACATCAGGACTGCGAGAATCTATGATTTTGCATGTTAGTTTTCACACAAACAGAGCGACATTACCTGTCGATGTCAGCTGCGTCACTGAGATCATCACTCATAAAGTGACCAAGATAACACAGACAAGAGATTTTTTTCAATCCAATTCTCTTGAGTGCATATTTTGCATTCTTATTTATCGGTGTTAAGCAAAATATCCCGCATTTTGAGCCATTTGTAGATGCCTGTCACTACTTCTGTAATTCCTTAATAGCTGTGTCAAGGCATTCGTCCTGTGTTATAATCGCTGTGTTATCTGCAAACATAGCAATCACTCCCAAATTAGATTGAATATCCATGGCGAAAATGTTGAATAGTGTGGGGCCTCATATGCTTCCTTGTGGAACCCTTTTTTATGGTGAAATCGTGTTATTAATTTTATACTGTATTATATATATTTTTGTAAATTAATTTAATAATAAAAAAAAAAACTGCGAATATTCTGTCCTCCAAAAACGAGAAGAGTGTGACATTTTGTATTTCTTCTAATCCTGGTGACTTTGTGACAGGCGTACAATTCTAAATATCCCTATTAAAAACATATGCTGCCGATCAATGTATTTTCTATGGGAATCGATTAGAATTACAAGAAAGCCAAAGGTATGCAAGATTTACCATTAGAAATTCACAGGCCTCAGATGTTAAGTTTCAAAAGGTTGATGTTTTTTCTATATTCGTTATTCTTGACGGATGTGGCCAACAAAAATTACTGTGATTTTGCAATGGATATCCGACGTGTTATAATTTTGTTATCCACAGTTGTAGTACAATGTATGGGATTTTTTACAGCGTTCATATATTTAGTTTTTTCTGTCATTACTACTACGATTTTTTTTTTTTCAATTTTGAAAGTAAATATTCATTTTTTACCTCCATAACAATAATTCAATAATCAATACTGCCCGTATCTATAGTCTGGCAACAAAATGTATATATATTGTGAAATGTCCCCAAATATCCATAAATTGAAAGATATAAAATGGTTTCGCAAGTTTCTCGCGACATAAAAAAAAATAGTGATAGTCTAGCGTAGTGAGTTTTAATCTACAAGTGGTTGTCTGTATGTCTATGCAGTGATTTTCATCCGGTACGGAAGACGCATTGTCACGACAGAAAGCATAGGGTGGCAGCCCTAATTTATAGTATGCGTGGAGTGAGTTACTATATTATTTATTAGTCAAATGCAAGTGATGCCAACTTGGTTCCGTTCGACCGTATGTCGGATTTGCTCAGTTGTTTATGGATAGAAGATGAATAATAATGTACAGTATAGTATTAGTATAGTTTTAAATTGCAAAAAAATTGACAGCTATCACTTTTTGAAATCTTGTAAGCATATTTTTGCCTCAAAATGATCCAATAATGGCCCAGATTCTTTGAAAAATATTTTCTGACGCCTCAAAATATTATCTCGCACATCAAAAAATCTATCTTGAACCATTATCACCACTTAACACTTTGATTAACCCTGAAATTTTTAATATATATAAATCTTTTTTTAACACTATTTTATGGAAATTCGCCCTGCCAATGCCTTTATCGTTAATTCACCTTAAATCCTTAATTAGTATTCTTCTGTCAAGAAAAACGTTCAAAATGTGAAATCTCGTCCCAATTTATAATGCAAAAAATTTGACAGCTGTCTCCTTTTGAAACCTTGTAAGCATATTTTTGCCTCAAAATGTTCAAATAATGGCCCAGATTCTTTGAAAAACGTTTTCTGATACCTCAAAATATTATCTCGCACATCCAAAAAGCTATCCTGAACCATTATTACCATTTAACACTTTGATTCTCGCTGTAGATATTCTGGACCGACCGTCTTGTATTAAGAATATTTTTAATTATCGTCTGATAAAACCTGTCCGTGCCGATCAATGGTGACTTTGATTCGACACGGATTCGAGGATGCTCAAATAATGGCCCAGATTCCCAGAGGAAAAAATTCATGATTTTTATCAATAAAAATTAGTCAATACCCCCCCTAAAATTAAGCCTAAGCACTAAAAAAATATCACCCGGATAACACGGCGGTTCATTTTCCTCTCCCCGCGGAAAAATTAAGATACACCAGAAGTTGAATAGAACATACATACCAACACTTGTACAATATAATAGTAGATTGTAGAAATAAACAAACCTTTTGTCGACGTATATATATTTTGTACCCATTAAATAACTAAAATATTTTTTCTGAAATGTGCAATTTCCCCATTGTTGTTTATTGCTCATGAGAACTTCCTCTTTAATTCCAGCAATATGAGAAAAATAAAGCAATAAGCATATTTTCTGTTATTCGCAATAGAGCCATAATTTTATTCTTGATTCATTTCAAGATGCATAAAAATATTATTTGCAACATAAACTAAATGAGATGGAGATATTTTGTATAATTTGAGTGAATTACAGTAATATGCAATAGAATTTTCCAATTATTTTTTATACCAGATTCTTTGTCGTATTGCCTTGGAATTCTTGACAATAACCGTAAAAATATACTATCAGAGTCTCCCTCATTCCTTCTTTATTATATTTTTACATGAATTCTGCAGCTGGTGAACTTCATAATCAACCATGCGCATGCGCATGCGCATTTCTTATTAACCTGATCTATTTAAATTTCTTAATATTAAAATAATATTATTTTTCAACACAAGTAATTTACTACCAGGAAATAAGACATTCTTATTTAAAAATAAATTCATATTAATTCGTTTTATTTTTAAATCTTATTTTTAGAAGTATGGCACATTTAGATACTAGTATTTAGATGGAGCATTTTTTAATAATGACTATGACGTCATAAATTCATTATTTTATTTTATACGACGCTGATGCCAACTTAATTATAATTAATCCCCGTTAAAACTATTCTTTCCCTAGTAATAACACTGCCCAATAAAATAATTTTTTTATATTGGTGCCGGGAAAGTAAGAACTGATATTTTTGATGTGCTGATTCCAAAAATACCTGACTCTTTTTCGTAGCAGCTCTAGTTTTTGAGATACAGACTAATTGATTTTAGTTTTTTTTATCTAAAAACGGTAAACTTCCTCCTTGGACAGCAAAGTGGATATACAAAATACCCTAGTTTTTTATGTCTTTGGGATACCAGAGCTAAGGATCAGCACTGGGTTAACAGAAATTGGGTGATTTCCATTAAGGAATGTTATAATTCAAGAAAAACAAAACGTTGTCAACCTTTGGTTGCGAGAGAGAAAATTATATTTCCACCTTTGTATATCAAGTTTGGGTTTATGTAGTAATTTTTGAAGGCTTTAAATGGACTTTGTGTAGGCTACTTGACACGTAAATTTCCTGGGATTAACTCTGAAAAACTGAAAGCCAGAATATTTGATGGTCCTCAGATAAGGCAACCTACTGAAGATCCACAATCCAATCTAATCGCATCAATGAACGAGATTGAATCTAATTCTTGGTGTTCATTTATTCAAGTAGTACAAAATTTTCTTGGAAATCATAAGGCAGAATTAGTGGAAAATATGCTTTCCAACTTTAATATTCTCGGTTGTATTATGACCACTTACCAGAAAACCTAGGTGATTTTAGTGAAGAACCGGGGGAAAGATTCCATCAGGAGACAAAACTATGGAAGATAGATATCAAGGAAGATAAGATAGCCACATGATGGCCTACTACTGTTGGAGTCTTCAGAAAGACTCTTCTGGTAAACTCCATGCTAGAAAGTCGTACAAAAGAACATTTTTAAGTGATAAGTGATGAATGTATATTTATCTACTTTGTGAAATAAATGCCTTTGACTCTTTGGTGTTTGTAACTGGCAGTTGGAGCAAATAGTAACAGTAATAACGTGAAAAATACACAAGTTAACCCTCCGTATACACACATGGGTCTGTGGTATCCGGCCCGTTTCCAGGAATCGATAGGCCCCAAAGGTTAATCCATATTTCGGGAACTTACCACGATTAAAGATTAATTTTTATCCATCACCTAATGCATGCTCTCTTTCTATAGATCCCAAACGACTCTCCTGATTTTTTTCAGATTTTTTAAACGAGTGGAAGTTAAAAACGGTAGGTCACCGTAGACCGACCCATGTGTGTATAGGGAGGTGTGCAAATTGTAGTGTGTATACGGAGGGTTAAGAAATAAGATATTTTATTGAAAAAGAGGCCAATATAGCGTATCTCAAAAACTAGATCTGATAGACCAAATCTGACGGCTATTTTGGATTCTGTGCCCAAAAATTACCTAGAGACAATTAAAAACTCGCAGGCACCAAAATGTCTGTTGGGCTGTGTAATCTATAATTCCGGGAAACAAAAATAATTATAAAAACTCCCCTTCTATTGCAAAAAGACCAAATAATATTCATTAAGTACATGCAAACGTCCCCCAAATATTTTTCCCTATAATATCAACTATATTAACAGACATCGAAATATTAGTTTGCCCCCTGTACGGTATGTGTCCAACATAACAGCGTTGCATGGCGGGTTACGGGCTCCACAGGGGCCAGTATTAAGTATTGACGGAAGGCGAAGCTAGGGAAATGCAAGCTGCTATCAGACATGCAATATGTCGTGTACATGTTCGATCCTGGAGGCGGCAACTTGCTGAATACTTTCGTATTCTCATGAAATTGTCCGTGATTATGGGGAGGATACCTACTACTAAAGAAATAACTATACAGTCAGACTTAAATATTTATTTATTTCTTACGAAGTTAGATTATTGTTTTAAGTAAGTTTGTTTCTATATTTATATAATAAATATAGAACAGGGGTTCTTAAACTTATGTAGTCCGAGGACCCTCTCTTGAACAACATTTTTTTGCGAACCCCATCCCAACCTTAGTCATTTTACGTCGTTCTTGAGAATTTCTGGCTCAATAATCTCATAGGCACTACGTTATAATAAATTTAATCTTTCTAAATACATTCTTCGATAAATAACCTCAAAAAATGTCATTATAACTGTGGGAGAGAATATACAGTGAGTCTTGGTTTAACTTAAGAAGAATTTATGCAAAATTGTCTCGATTAACTAATCAAAAATCATACATACCTTAAAAACGATTTTACACGTTTTTAAAATAATTTAACTAATAATGGCTCTACGTTATAATACGGCACTACGTTATAATAAATATTGGTAAAAATATATCATTGGTTATTTTAATAAATGGTCTTGCGCATTTTTAGAGAACATGTTTATTAGCTTATAGAATAAAAAAGTATAAAATTAATAAAAATAGTAGTAAAAATAATTAAAAAAGTTAAAAATTATAATACGTTAAACTCATACAAACATTTCTTGGTCAAATATTGGTCAAAATAGATTTTATTATAATGTTTTCTATAAATAATTTGTAGTTGAATAAAAATAATGAAATTTTTACTAATTATTGTTTAAAATATCTTTCCGTAATATTGTAATAGTTGCGTCCCTACCTATAACTGAACCCAACCACCCAACCAATAGCAACACACCTATAACCTGGTCCCACTCTTACAATACCCGGTATAAAAACTCGATGTAAATTGAAATGATCACTTCTCGTGACCGCTGAAGACGGAAAAAGATTGTAGAGCAGTTTCCGAAACGTCCGAATATATTTTATATACTCATGAAGCTATGTTTTTGATACTAATACTCATTATATTGTACTATTCTAGCCTAGTACTATCAGCAATGGTAAATGTCCAAAATAACGATGTCCGCATTAATTATTATTTAGTTATGTCACTGACTAGTTAGATAACAACAAATACAAAAATCTTTACCAAGTAGGATTTTTGTTAAATGAGTTATTTGAATAAAAGCGATAAGTTGGGGGATGTAAAGTTAATGTCAAAATTGATTAGCGGACCACAGTTAAAGAATGTCTGATATAGAAAATGGTATAGTTAGATTTTCTTAATATCTTCAAAAACCAAGTCTTCTTCAATACTATCCAATGCGTTATTTTCACCGCATTTCTTAAAAGTCTTTATAAAAGTCTTTTCTTTTACAGCTTCACATAAATTTTTTACCCAGGTACTTCTGAAATTGTCCGTTTCATACATTCTGTAACATCGTGATTTGGTATTATCATTCGTTCCACTCTTCCTGCATAAAATTATTAAATGGTTTATTAATTAACACATCCAAGAGTTGTTGACTTGTAAGGCCTCCAGAAATATCTAATTCTGTATTAATTTCTATTATATTTTCTTGGTTGATTCTGCTTTATGCGCTCCGAATTGATTCAACACTAACATCGCACACTTTTAAACATACCTAGATCTTTGGACCATAAGACGCACCCCAATTTTAAGTCGAATTTTCTGCGTAAAAAGGTTTTTTTTGTGGTCCGAAAAATACGGTATTTAATATTATAAACGGTTTCAAATGCTAAATGTTACATTCTAAGTTGATACCAGCGTTGTCCGATGTTAAACACATCTTCTAAAAGCGCCTTTGGATTAATATGTGCGCAAATAATGAAAATTTTTATTATTTATTTTTTACTAATATTGCTTTTATTAACTTACGTGATCTTTTGCTTAAACTAAACCACTTACACAGAATTAGCTTTATTCAATTTGTTGATAAAATACATTTCGTTTCTTTGTCATAGCTGTTTTACAATTTTTCGAAGAGCCAATAGTGAAAGAACGGTTCATAAAATTGTAACAGTGTATTATTAGCTACAAATTAAGTTCATTTAACTAGAATAAATTTCTTGAAAACAAATTGAACATAGCTACAACAAATATTTTTATTAGATGTTATATACTAAATTATTTTTTCTGTTGTTCCAGGTATGTCACCATTGAAGTCAAAGGCAACTCCATTTGGTCACAATCGTAAGTTTTATTTATTATATTTGGTTTGCTACTCCTCTCTTCTTTCTTTTCAACATTCTAATCCTTTCTGCTTCTTAACAAACTTAAAAGAAACATAATAATGAGTATTGTAATACTATAATAATAGTACAAAAAATGTTCAAATTTGTTTTGAACTTGTTTTCCTCATACATTAAGGGTTTAGCATCTTTCCATTGGAAATGGTGTTCATTTTCCCAAGCATGTTCAGCCAGTTTGGAACTGTAAATCTCGGCCTGCTGAACTTTTTTCTTATGCTCGTTTACCCTCACATGTAAAGGTCTGCAAGTCTCGCCAATATATTGTTTCCCGCACTGGCAGGTAATAGAGTAGACACAGTTTTTGTTTAAGACAAATTTGGGTTTCGTACGTAATAGAATAGATCTGAAAGTCGAACTCGATTTGAAGGCTACTTGGATATTATGCTTCTTTAGTTTCTTACCAATTTTCTCAAATACTCCTTTATAATAGGGCATAGAGACATATCTCACTTCGTCAGTTCTAGGTGCGTCATTTTTCTTATGATTGATAGCATCAGTAATAATTTTATGACTGTAGCCATTATCCTGTAAGGTGGAACGGATGTTCTTCAATTCAACTTTTATATATCTTTGAATATTTTGAAATATTTAATTTATTTAGCTGTAAGTACTCGGATAGTCTATTTAGATCAGATTGAATTTATGTACAATAATTGATAATTACAATTTGCAAAAATATTTTTAAATCTTCGACATAAAGAAGAAAGTTGCATCTATTAAAGCACATATTTATATAATTTATAAAAATATTAAACAAAAGTAGGCCTAGGTGACTACCTTGGGGTACACCGGAAGTTATTTTTCTGACGTCAGATTTATAGCTATCAATGACAACACATTGAGTTCTATCTACAAGGTACGTTTTAAACCAATTCAACAGATTCATGATACAAATAAAGTGATCAACGGGGCAAAAAAGTTTAGGAAACCATGATATAGCGTATAAATAATAGAGGCCCAAGAACACTTCTTTGTGGCACTTCCATTTGCACATAATTGATTATCTGATATCGTATCTTTTTAATTAACTTAAGGCGAACATTTGTAATACGTCAACTTTTTAATTGATTCAGCAAAAACACATGAAATTTTGTTTAATCGACGTTTTTAAGTGTTTTACTGTGTAGTCATCTGTAGGCAGCCACGTAATAGAATAGATTTGAAAGTCGAATTCGATTTGAAGGCTACTTGAATATTGTGCTTCTTTAGTATCTTGCCAATTTTCCAGTGTGTTTTTAACACTTTTTACATTTTTTATCAGTCATCATAAAGAAGTATTTTATGCATTTTAATTTGATCAAAAATTCCAATCCAATTGTTTCTCCAATTTCTTATCTGTAATACTTGATCTTTCCTAATGTAACCTACTTCGTATTTCTTATAATAAAGAAGTGAGCATTGCTTAAACAGTCTCCAAAAACAGCCTGTGTATATATTTTGATGTTCCCAAATATTGCTTAATTTGTATTTTGGCAAAATTAAAAGACATTATTTTTTATAGTCATTTTATTTCATAAGATAATAATCATGAAAATAATTTGTTCATTAATGTGAACATAAGTTTCATGGGGTAAAACTTCTTCGGTAAGAAATGTAAGAAATCGTCTTATATTTAGGAATTCCATTAAAAGTTGTGTAATTTGATGCGAAAACTACCTTCATTATCTTTTTTTCTTTTCTGAAGAAAGAAAATCTAATCTAACCTAGATTCTTCAACCCCAAGATATACAGACAAAAAAATATATAATTACAGAATGTTAAATAAAAATTAATTTCACTATTAAAATAATCTGCAGTTTATTTTTATGTAGTTTATCTTGGAATTATATTAAGTGCTGAGAAGAGGAAAGTGTTTTATATTTTTTATAGCTGCTAATAGATCTGCAGATTTTTTTAAAAATGAATATTATGTAGTTATCAGGGATATGCCTTAGAGAATGCTAATACTTCACTCAATATGTGGGGAGCTATGTTATATAAATATGAAATGTCATGGTTGGCTGATTTATTTATTTCATTTGTACTTACTCTGTACATCACTCACATTATGGGTTCCAAGACTTGCGAGCGGATCAAGTCTGGACCTCCCCCCTATTAGTCCGCTAGCTAGTTGCTATGATTCTTGGAAGGATTAAGGGTTGTTCAATTAAACTCAACATTTTAACTAACCTAATTTAATTACGATTACGGTTTAAATATTTACACTAATTACACTAGACTTACAATTACGTCGATACAGCTAAATCCAAATGAGACATTCACACACACTAGACACACTTTCCACCAAACACTAATTTACACACTACATGTTTCTAAACTGGTAGAAACTGGTAACTACACTAACGTTCCATACGGAATTACTTGTTACATTTTACTTGACTTGACCGACAACACTAAATGACTCTAATCCATGATGAACAAATTCTCACTCTACTTAAAAAACGACTTAACTTCTTCACTCTTGAGACTCCACTCTTAAACATGGTCTTAACCATATTACGGTATAACATTATGAAGGTTTACAATCTACTTCCATTAAAACATGACTACCCTGAAATGCTTACTTCGCCCAACTGTTAAATGTCATTTAACACCTCTTGACTATCTGTCTTGTACTATCTTAAACTTCATAATTTATTGGTGATAACTCAGATAAATCCCATTAGAAAATAGCCCAATCATAATATTTATATCTCAGACAAAAATTAATTATTATTTATGTGCTTATGGTTGACGTATTTTTTAACACAATAATTTACGATTCACTTCTTCATGTTACATTGACAAAGTGTCAAGTTGCAATAATAAACAAGTCTACCGTTATCTTAAATGCCCTTTCTAAGAAATAGATTATTTTTTTATCGTTTAACAGATTAAATATTTTACTCTAATTGAATGATTATAATGAATTTATTTATGAAATAATACCAAATTTACCTCCCTTACAAATAAGTCTCCGGTCTGACATATATATGGCAACACTGTTAACAGACCCATATGATTTCTGGATAGTACCAACCTTCAAACGATACGTGTGAATATTTCATGATATTCTAACAATTAGTTTAGTGGTTACAGTGGTTTTAATGACTCCAGTTTTGTAATTTTCAAAAGAATGGATAGAAAAGAATTTCGTGTGTTGATTAAACATTGTTTTTTGATGGGAAAAAATACTGTTGAAGCCAAACAGTGGCTTGATAAGCTTTATAGAGACTGCACCAGGCAAATCAACTATTACTGATTGGTATGCTGACTTTAAATTAATTAATTTTATTTTTTTAAATTTTAGTAGCATTGGAATGAATGTATCACTCTTGAAGGAGAGTATGATGAATAAAATCGAATTTCTAAATAAAAAAATGTTTTTCTTAGTTATACCGGAGATTTATTGAGCGATGTGTTACACTATTGTGATCTATGCATCAATATCCTTTTTGATTTAAAAATATATTTTAAAATAAATGAAAACTTTCTATAAATAATAAATGATTTTGTTGGTAGTGTTCTATCTTTAATACCGATGTATTCCAATCGCATATTTCGTCTAACCTCTAAAGATTTTAGTATCGAAATAGAAGTAAAACTGGCTGAAATCGAAGTGTGTTTTTAGACCTAATTTATCGTCAGTTCACGTCACGCCCGCTTGGCTTCTTTACCGGCACACACGCAGACAAACTTTGCAGAGATGCGAAAAGAAAAAAAAACGAAAAGAGAAAAAGAAGTAGATAAAAAGAAGTGAGATGGGTGAAAAGAATACAATTTATTGTACACATTACCTGGAAGAGAAACGATGGTTATGTTAAAATCTGAATCTCTATAAATTCTCACAGAAGATATTTTAATCTCAAATGATGTTGTTTCTTTTTTACTGCTCGAGATAAGTTGAAGACCCTATTTAGAGATCTAAAGATACGATTTATAATTGAAATTAGAACGAAATAAAACTGAATAAAACGTAAAGAATGATACAAAAACGAATTAAGGGCATGGGATAACAGAGAAATAAAAAAACAATAAATCTAATTTAGGAGTTAGATATTGCAACAACTTAAGAACAGAATTTACAAAAAATTTTGCTGTAAGGTGCGAGGTACGCACAATCCAGGGCCGTAGAACACATGAAGAAAGATCATGGATGAAAACAAAAGTAAGCCCTACTATCAGAGAAAGGGAGCAATTTGTCATGTCAAGTACGAGGGATGTTTCCAAAGTTCTGTGAATTTAGCTATAATTTTTATTATTTTGTTAATTTTCGTCAATATTACAATGTAGTTTTTCAACATAATCTCCATTTAACTGAATGCATTTATCCCAACGATAAACTATATTTTTTAAGCCATCCTCAAAGTATCAGACCTATTGAGTTTCTGTTCTGGTCCCAACAGCCTTGGCACCCAGCGCGGCGAAACCTTGCTAACGCCCAAACAATCATGCAAGATGTCATGAACTTGTCGTGTACCTATCCCTAGGCGCACACTAATTTGACGAATAGTCATTCGCCTGTCCTCTTTCAGTAGGTCTTCGACAGCAGTAATGTTTCTTTCATTTACCGAAGTGCTTGGGCGTCCACTGCGTGGATCGTCTTCTAGTGATGTTCTACCGGTTTTTAAACGATCGATCCACCGATAAACAGTACTTTTGGATTTTGCAGACTCACCAAATACTCCTTGCAGACGCTGAATAATTTCTGATGTTTTCACACCTTCTTTCCACAAAAAGAAAATTATTGCTCTTTGAGATTTTGCTGCGTCTTCCATGGTTACAAAAACAGTGCTATGAAAACGCGTCTATATCAGTCGAACACCTAAATCAGACTGAACAATATTGCACTAGATAGTAAACATGTCAAGACTTGTCTGGCCCCAATAACATTGCCTATAAGTTCTGCGTAATTTAATTATAGCACAATTCTCAGAATTTAGGAAACATCCCTCGTATATTGTCATGTCAAGTATATTTACAGGTATTCATGTTTTGCCGTGAACACAATAATAACACAAATTGTAGCAATTTGTGTAAAAAACATTAGAAAATAAAACAAAATGGTCGTTAATATGATGGAACGTATATGTATTTCCACGTAATAAACTGTAATAACAAAACGAATAGTCGCAATTAACAGACGAACCATAATAACGATATATCATTAAATATGTAACATCCAATGAAATATTCAACATAAATATGAGATTTAGAGTAAAATACCCATTTTGATCATCATAACTATAATCAAATTTATCTTGTTAATTCCGAAATTCATCTATATATGTACGATAATCCTTTTCATGAATAAAAGGCGCTAAATTTAACAAAACATTAATTTATACTCAGGGCCGGATTTAGGGTTAGGGGGGACTGAAGCGCAAATGAAAAGAGGGACCCTAAAAAAAATCATGTCTCCATCGGGTTTCGAACCCACTGTTGTCACTTTATTCTCAAGCGACACTTTCATGCTACGGTAGTCATTTTTAATTTAATTATATTTTGAGTTTATATTTATAAAAATTACACATACATGGTTAAATGAATATATTTATTTGCTAATCCTCTTAGTTAACAAAACTGTAAAGTAAAAAATCGAAAAAAATACAAACAAAAAATATCGTGTGATATATACGCTACTTGCATTTATTCCCACGGTTACAATTTCAAATTTTAACAGTTTCTACCGCAGGGAAACATTTGGATTTATTTTTATCAAGTTTAATAAAATAATTTAGAAAAATGTTCTGTCAATAAAAATGGTAATTCGTGAGATATAAAGTGTGTTTCGAATTGTTTAAGGAAAACTTTTGATTGTATTTTCCTTGAATTTTGTTCAAATTACTTTTTGTCAGGATATAGAAGTAAAGTTTATAAGAAAAGTTTATATATTTCACTAGCACTGGTAGTGATATTGTCGTCGTATCTTCATACAACTTCCGGGGTTCCACAAGGATTAAATTTAGGTCCTCTCCTTTTTAATATTTATTGATATTAATATTTTTGCTTATCTAAATAACAATTTGTATTTTGTCATAGCTAAGCGAGTATCTAAAAACAGCATTAAACAGCAACAAACGCCTCGATCGCCGATACCCTGAAAATTTTCCCGGCCAAATTTTACACAAATATACCTCGTCGCTCAATAAGTTTCTAAGATTTTGCAGTGCCTAGATTGAATTTTTTTAGCATTCCCTTACACCAATCAACCCGAGCCTTTTTTTGAGCTTCGGTCAAATTATACGGAATCCATCGGGAACAGATCTTTTTCACAGCTAAATGTTCATGCAAAATCGAATGTATTGCAGTCTGCGATATTCCGAAGAATGCCTCTATCTCACAGTAAGTCACATGCCGATCTTCTTCAATCATTTTGTTCACAGCATCGATATTTTTTTGAATCACAACCGATTTTGGTTGACCTTCACGAGATTCATCACTGACGCACGACCACGACGAAATTGAGCAAATCGATTTTAAATAGTCTTTTCTCATGGTACTTCATTACCAAAAGTTGAACGAAGCGAATCTATGGTATTTACGGTTGATATTTATCGATTGGTACTTACCAATCGATGGAGGCGTCTTGTAGTTAGTCTGGGTAGCCGATCATTTAAGTTGTTAAAGGCGATGGTTTACGTTAAGTAAAAGGACGGTTTAAAATTAAAAGATTTATCGTAAATAATATTAAAAAATTTAAATGAAATAAATTTAAGTTAAAAAGAAAAATACATGGTTTTTGCGAACCGAACCGAATAGTTCTGATCCCGTCTTCAGTTAGTTAGTTAGTTAAAACTTTTGGCGCACAGCAACAAAGGCTATTTGCGCCTAACGCAGCCCATCTAAATGACATCCCGTCTTCAAAGAGACTAGGTTCTACCAGTAAACTCTTCTTTCGAATTTCGGTTTTGTAGGCAATCGCTTTATCACAGAACCAGACAAAATAATAGTTTTAAATATAAATATGTTTTATGTAAATATAAAAATTTTAATATTAAAATAAAAATGATATTTAACGTACTTAATGGTCAATAAATATTGTTTGTTAAATACAATAACATTGTTTTTATTTAATTTATTCAGCATAAAACAAGAGCCATTTATAAATTCAATAATTTTAATTATCAAACAGATATTGCAGGAATTAATTATGTATATTAAAAAAATAACTGAATTGTGTAAAACACAATTAATTATTTCAGGTATTTTAATATTTACCACGTCAGAGTTACATATTATTAATTAATATGTTACAACTTATTAAACATGTTTTATCGTTTTACATAAAATATAGTTCACGCGGTAAAAAAACTTAATTACTATTGATTGTGTATTGATTACAGAATAAAAAAGTTTTAAAATGTTAGTGTTCTATTTATTGAACTACAAAGGACATTTTATAAGTCAATATAAAAGAAATATTGACATTCAGCCTTCTGTTGGTTTCTTAAATTTCCTAACCTAACCTAAAAAATTCTGAAATGTGTGAAAATTCACACTTCACATCATTTTTTATGTTGTATAATGGTTTACCTAAATATGAAAATTAGCACAAGACAAAAAAAAAACAAGACAAAAACGATAAATTAAAAACAGAGTACAAGTCTAAAACGCCTAATAAAATGATTTTGTAGACATCTAAATTTCTGTTAAAAATTGTTTTCCCTGTTTATATAAATAATTCGGACAATGTCTCCGTTTCTATATTTCAGTGTCTTTTAAAAAGAATGAAATGTACTAGGGGGGAAAACCAGGGTTGAAATAAAATAGACAAAATTAAATTTTCCCAACAATAAAACGCATACCTGCCTCCCTTTAACAAAATTACATAAATTTTCCACTTGAGATATTTTCCCTGTGATGACAAACTATTTTTCCTTTCCACAAAAACTAAAACCCAACGATCCTAAATACCACCAACAAATTATGCAAACATCCTTAGTAATTTCTAAATGTCCCTAAACCTTTTTAACATCATTGGTGACAACCTACATAAATAGTTATTTAAACCGCAAAACCACAAACAATTTACCAACTCGCATATCATCTAGAACTTGTAAAACAATGCAATATATGTTGAAGGAAATACGAAGTTTGTTCTCTTGTTTTTTTGCTTTGTGTTTTAGTTTTTGTTGTGTATTTCCGTTTCCCGCAACGTTTTGCTTGAGAGCGTTGTTGTCGCGTGCCCTTCTGTTTAACCAAGTCTCGGCGCCAAACCCTTAAAAAACAATACTGGATCCTGGCCTCTATATTGTACATATGGACTGTCTGGCACTGAGACAATGCTTGGGAAAAACTTACTACTTTCATCATGAACTTAATGGTTACATATGGAGTATTGTTCAGTGGGATGTAGCCTTTCATTTCTTTTGGCAAGTTTGGAAGTTTATAACTTCTATAGAGTAAACAAACTATATATCACGTATAAAGAAAGAATATTTTTTGTACCATATAACATATGGTGAGAAAATGAGAATCAAAAGGTATGTTTATGGCAAATCTTTTTAAATAATATATTGTAGTACATAAAATAATTCTTGAATATCGATTGTTGATATCTCGTTTAGTTTTTCTGATATTGTTATTTGAGTGCAAAGTGTTGGCGATTTTTGAAATATGCGATTTTCTGGAGCAACTTTGCAATGTAAAATTTTACGTGAAACTGAAGAAAACTTTCACAGAAACGTTTAATTGAAACAAGCTTACGAAGATGATGATCTGGGCCGCAATGTTACGAATGGTTTTCACGAATTAAAATTTAAAACTGGTCGTCAATTAAAGATGATCCTCGACCAGGGAAGGCCTTTGATTTCAACTGATGACTCCCACGCTGGTCTAGCCAACCAACCACTTTTCTACCGGCTATAGAAACGTGTTTACGCGCCTTATGCTCCACTCGGGAGCTTAAAGGACAAAGAGAGAGAGAATTTCTGAACAGACCACGTATATTTGTCTCAGATATGTTAGCTGTCCTTCTTTTATGGTCTCCACTGGCTTTGTGTTTAGTTTTCTCAAAATACATTTTTTATTTTGTCTAAATTCAGAGCTTATTTTGGACCTGTGGTACTCCAGGTTGCAGAGGCGTTGGCAAAATCGGTATTGTCACTTTTTTAAAGATCTCTACCTTGATGTTGGTTGGTATTTCTTAGTTAGGAACAATTATTTAATGCTGTTGAACATTCTTTCTGATACGCCTACTTTTTCCATAATTTCTTCATCCATATTTCCAACTTCCGAAAAAACGGTGCCTAGGTATTTGAATTTCATTACCGGTTCTATTATTTTGTCATCTATTTTTATGTTATGTTGTACTTTTTTCCAGTTTATTACCATTGTTTTTGATTATAAAAATTATAACAAAGCAAAGTTATTTTAAATCCAAAAATAATTTAAAATAGAAATGTCATATAATTTTTACAAATTAAAAATTACAGTTACGTCTTTGAGATATTTGCAGCACTTAAGATGCATAATAGCCCCTAAGCAATAGAGTAAACCCTCCCGGATCAGATGCCGCTTAACTTTTTGCTCCCCGTCTTGGCAGAAGAAAGCCTCTAGCCAAAGAACAACAAATATCTCGCCCTAAATGCACCTTTTATTATTTAGATAGTACCTTTACAGCTTGGAAAGCATGATAGTAATGAACAATTATGTTAATGATATGCGTGTATTTACTAGGAATATGAATTAGGTGTGGTTGAGTATGTTCCTCATGTGTAATATAGGTATTTCAGTAATCCCAGAAATGGTTAAATAGCGTGCACAAAGTGCATATCTTCCTTCATCAATAGCAGATGAACTTTTGAAATTAGAGCATTAGCAAAAGCGATTTATTAATTTAAAAAATAAAACAGAACCCAAATATGAGGCCAATTTTAGAAACTACATAAGAGCGCCGTAGGCTTTTAGCAACCCAGCTCCTAGTATTATTAAAAATTACTATCTAGAGATATAGACATCGAAGGTTAATAGGTAACAATTTATATTGACCATAGTAAATTGATATCTTGTAATTTTGCTCAATATATTAATACAATGAGGTTGAATTTGGCCTGGAGTTAATCTAGTGAAATTCAAGTCAGTTTTTGTACGCGGTTTTGACCTGATTATAAACAAAGTTTTGTTTCTTCTAACTACAATATGTGATAATATTTTAAGTTTATAAACAATAGACAATTTTCCTTTTATAAACTTTATTCCTACAGATCCTATGAAATTCAATATTTCATCGCGATGGGGTATTTAATTTATTTCTCTAAATAAAACTGCATTTAGCAGTCAAGAAAAAAAAAATAATAATAATAATAATAATAATTCGTGCTTACTTACATTACAAAGAATGTTTACACAAGTCAAAAAGTAATAATAATAAGGATATAGTAATATGTCAAAAAGTAAATATATAAAAATAAAAATATTGAATGAAAAATATCCGTAGTTGAACATAACCAGTTATCAAACATAAAATTAATAATATAAACCTAAAAAAACATCATTTTTCCAAGAAACCCTGTCATACAAATGCCACATGCAATTCTGAACATTAATTCAAGAATTGTGCTACAATTACAAGCGTACAATTGTAGTTTCGTGACCAAGCTCATATTACAGACCGTTGTGTTTGTTGCCCTTCTCTCCGTGTTTCCCGCACGTTGATAATACCTGTCGATAAGTAGCATGGCGCGTTCCGTCGCGACGGCGGACGTCGAGCTTTCGTGACACTTCTGTTTTTCGTAATACTTGTCATACTTGACAGTTGTGTTTAAGTAACTGGCCTTTGATAAATGAATTTATGTTATTGATGTTCTTTTAAACACTGTATATATTTCTAAAATGACACAATCTTTCACCTTTGTCATAGGGAAAGAAATACGGGTTGCTTTTAAATTGATGAACTAAAAGTTTTTTTTTGGTAGATATTTATCTACTATTATATTGTACAAGTGTGGTATGTATGTTCTATTCAACTTCTGGTGTATCGTCATTTTTTCGGTAACGCGGAGAGAGGAAAATGAACCGCCGTCTTATCCGGGTGATATTTTTTTAGTGCTTAGGCTTAATTTTATTTCGTCAGGGGGTACTGACCAATTTTTATTGATAAAAATCATGCATTTTTTCCTCGAATCCGTGTCGAATCAAAGTCACCTATCGGCACGGACAGGTTTTATCAGACGATAATTCAAAAATATTCTTAATACAAGAATATTTACGGGAGAATCAAAGTGTTAAATGGTAATAATGGTTCAGGGTAGCTTTTTGGACGTGCGAGATAATATTTTGAGGTATCAGAAAACATTTTTCAAAGATTCTGGGCCATTATTTGAGCATTTTGAGGCAAAAATATGCTTACAAGGTTTCAAAAGGAGACAGCTGTCAAATTTTTTGCATTTTAAAATGGGACGAGATTTCACGTTTTGAATGTGTTTCTTGTAGTATTTTAATATAGGTTTTATAGTTGGTTTTTTATGTCCGACTTTTTAAATACTTGTTTACTTAATTCTGAAGCCTTTCTACCTTGCAATATAAGGCTGTAGCCGAGTAACTTATTTTCTGGTGTTGTTCTCCATATTCCTTTACATCGTGTTCTGTATTTTGCATATTTCCTTATCCTCTCCCACTTAACGCCTCTTTTAGTTGAAGCTTCTTTAGTTGCTTGGTGCCAAGTTTTTCTCTTTCTTCCATATTCTGCGACATCCAGCCTTTTTGTAACGAAAGTTAACCCGGTTCCAATATTCAGTCGTCATGACAAATATTTCCTCATTACGAAAATGCGGCGTATGCATTTCGTAATCAGGCCACATACGTCGGACACTAACAAATAGTTTATTAATCAGACAGCTGACCGTCACAATGTCTAGATGTCGTAATCCTGACCTAGGATTATCTATGTGACAATATGTTAACTTGTAAATGCATTTCAAAAATCTCTTTGGGTCTAGATCCAACAGACACATTTACTAAAAACATCATATATTCCCATTTCGTTGTTTAAAACGTTCATAAAATACAGTTAGCAATTTTGGAATTAATGGTAACATACAACGTTAGATTTTTGACATGTCCATAAGCATCGTTCCGAAAGTAGTTGTTGCATGTAGCCGTATTGCAATAGAATACTCGGTGTTTCATATCCACAGTCGACATGATACTCGGGAATCAATAATAGCTTTATCCGACTGTTCCATCCTTGTTATTCCACAGCCGAGTAAAGTCGTTTGAGATGCATGCCGTAAACAACATAATCCAATTTCTGCAGAGGGCTTTGATGTTAACACGGACCAATTCGCATTACATACCAAATACAAATTTGCTAGGAAAAGAATCTAGGATATTAGTAGAATTAGACGTAGATGTTTATCCAGTTCATCTAGTGGAAAACCAAGCTATTCTCTCGCTATAACTGTTCACATGGATATATTGATGCCACAAGATTATTCCGAATGTTATTTTATTCAAGTGGATTGCTAATTTCCTAATTGATCTACATAAACATTTCACTGGCCAGCGGGGAATCTGAATTATCGTAAAGGACTCATACATATTTAAAAGGATTTTGTTTCGGATGACAATATGTTGGAGATATATGGGTTAGCAACGAATCGCATCATTCAATATTGGATTGGAATCTGTCCTTTTATCTAGTGTTGTTTTTAGCTACATAAAATTTCTCAGTACATTTTAATGCATTGGAGTGTTAAAATAAAAATACAAAATAATTTAAGGATTAAATGGTCGTTTGTAAGATCTTCTGGAGTGCACCATTCCTGATAAGTCTCTTTGAATACTCAGCCATCATGTGAGTATCCCACCTTCCTTGATAACGTCTCTCCATCTCTTTTAAATCCTGATGGATACGTTCACTCTGAAAAAATGAAGTTTCACGCTCATGTTGCACCCCAGATGATGATAATTTTCAATCAAATTTTCAACGACCTCCACATAGTTTTCGGCTTTTTTGTTCCCAAGACAATTTTTGATGAGCACCACGAAAGACTGCCATGCATTCTTCTCCATATCATCCATATGTACAGTGAAATGTGGATCATTAACTAATATTCTAATTTGTGGTCCGTCAAAAATGCCAGTTTTTAGCTTCTCATTACTGAGACTTTGAAATGTTTCAGATATATATTTGAAAATAGTCACCATCTTTGTTCAACGCTTTTACAAACTGTTACCTACTCTCATACTAAGTACCTTACCCTTGACCATGCAACCCCGGCCATTGTAAAAAGGTATACAAATACCTGCATATAAGGCGTTCCTACGAAATATATTGGACAACAAGAACGAAGTTGAAATTAAAGTAGACGTATATTAGAACGTGAAAAGGTGAAAAAATACGATAGAACAAAAATTTGACGTGATAGGCAAAAACTTATCATTTTTGAAATCAGCACTCCAAAATTAGTTAAAAACAAGTATCAGATCTAAGTCAGCAAAAAGTGTTTAAATTTGTTGACCAGTGTTATTGATATCTAATACAACATAATGTTAAACATGCTAAATCCTTAGCCATATTTGTATTCAAACCAAGTTGGTAGCAATGTTCTAGGTATTTTTTTATTAGTACACCCTGTATACAAGAGCATTCGGAGTGTTCTGTGCACGTGTACTGAAATGCGAGTACAGTTGTGCGTTCTCAATTTCATACGATGTTAAATTCAAATGTCCCATTCAAATAAATTGTTACAAACGCTTTTGAACGCGGTGCTTACTAGAATAATTCGCTTGGAATTCTGAATACCCCGGCTGCGATAGAAATATGGTTAAGTACAACGCTTTTACCAGATATATTGTTTCAAGTATGTTAATTTTCTGGTTTGTGGTCGATGGGTTTAGTAAAAAAATAACTGAAATTGTTTGCAAAGTTTTATATTGTATACGCAAACGAGGAAGGTAAATTTTATTAAAAGTTTCTAGTAATATTTTAACATTTAATTTTGTTTACATTTTTTTCCAAAAAAATACACAGTTGATTAAACAAAACCAGCAGACGATGTTAAGGAGAAATATTAATAACAATATTTTATATACAACCCCGTGTAATCTTCCTTTCGATATTTTGTTTGCAATTCTGTTGTCTTCAACACTTTTAGTTCACCATAATAATCTACTACCAACTTCATTAGTTTTGAAAAATATTTAATTTTATGAGACAGTGAAAAAAATAATTAATTTCATTTTATATTCATATTTATTCCTTTTTTATAACCCAAAATATGTAATAAAATATTAATATTACATCTCTTATTTTCTACCATAAACTTTCTTATTTAGAAATAAATTGAATATTTTATTTATTAATATAAGAGTCTGAACTGACGCCAGTTAAATATCAAATAAGACAAAAGAGATGTCGTAAAAGATGAAATATCCTTCACAATATTTCATATGTATGTCAATAGAAAAGAAGCACAAACTATAAAATTATTCCACTCTTATTAAATCTCAACTCTAGTTGCAGAATCCAATTTCTTCCTAATTTAATTTCAGATTGTACAATATCAGAGTCCTCGAAGGATTACGCCATCTTCAATTGTAGATTTTCCTTTACAGGCGACCTTTTCGCGCATATTAAGATCACGAGGACGAAATGAAATAAGCTCAGGCACACACACCCTGTGTATTACAAGGGAGCCGTTTTCAGCTTACCTGTGTATATATTTATGTGCAGTTGAATATATTTGATTATAAATTAGAGTGTGTGTCTCTGAAATAATAACACTAGAAAATTAAGGCTAAAATTACTGAAAGAGGTTTCTATACGTTGAGACGACTTCAGTTCTGATATTGAATTTTGATGGATAGGTTTCAAATTTTGTAGTAGGTAAGTTAATTTTTTTGGTGCGCTGCAGTAATGGCTAGACCTGATAAAATCAACAGATCTGATACAATCAACTGACCTGATAAAATCAATTGACCTGATACAAATTGCTGATAACCTGGTAGAGAACCAGCTGATTTTATTAGGACAATTTGATATTTTTATCAAGTCTATCAGATATTTTCAGTCCTATCAACTATTTAACAATTCTAATTTTTTCAAAAATAATTATACTCATACTCAATTTATTGGTCAAAATCTGATGAACGGTAGTATGAGTCAAATTCAACTCTTCCCCGATCAGACTATCAACCGACGATCTGAACGCACAAGATCCCGGATTTTATCGACATTTTCATCGGTTCTTGAAGATGAAGGCTTTCCGCTGCGTGATTTATCTTCAATCAACTCTCTTCCTTTTGAAAATGCCTTAGACCACCAAAAAACCTAGGTCCTTGACAAAACACTGTCTCAGTAGGCCTGCTGAAATTCAAAATCTGATGAACGATAGTGTGCATCAAATTCAATTCTTCCCGATCATTCTGACTGTCAACCGACGATCTGAACGCACAAGATCCCGGATTCTGTCGACATTTTCATGGGTACTTGAAGATGAAGGTCTTCCGCTACGTGATTCATCTTCAATCAACTCTCTTCCTTCTGAAAATGCCTTAAACCACCAAACCTGGGTCCTTGACAAAACACTGTCTCCGTAGGCCTGCTGAAGTTTTGCAAAAGTTTGCCACTGTGCCCAAGTCTAAAGCAAAATCTTATAACACGCTGTTACTCGAAATGAATGTCACTCATTTTTAGAACGCACTAAAAAAAACTGTTTCACGAAAAAAATCGCTAAGAACAACAAAATAGACCATATTAGTAACTACATCACAAAATGGGATTCCGTGCTGCCTCGCAGTTGGATTCCTTTTATTTGAATTTAGCATGTTGTTTTTTTGTTAAATTGTATTTTGGAAATATAAATTAAGTTTTCAAAATAAGAGAATCACATCAAAACTACAAGTCAATATTTATTTATTAAAATTCTTATTTTATACATTATAATTTAATGTCATTATTCTTGCAGGTTAATTTTGAAAATTTTACATTAATCGTTATTATTGCAAGTAACAGCAATAAGTGTGCCATATCTAAATGGTTTGAAGGAACAATATGTTTTTATTTTATCCTTTATTGTTTTTCATATTCTGTCAAAAAACATTTGCAATAAAGAATGTAGCTGTAATGGATACAATTTGGAGTAAAACAATACACCATTATGCATTCTAAAACAAAATATTAATGATTAATTAGTGTTAATTAAATAAATACTAAAGATAATTCGATTTTCATATTATTTAAAAACGTAACCTATATATCTTCGAATCTTTATTTATATATTTATAAAATCATTATTCTATAATATAAAGTATCTGGACTGTATATATTAGTATATATTTATCAAAAATACATATTTTTTGCTCCAAAATTGAAGATATTCATTTAATTAAGGTAACAAAAGTAATGTTACATGTATTTTAAACCAGTCAAAAACTTCCAAAGCTCTCAAATGGCAGCACATGTATGTGACGACACACTAATATGGTCTATTACTCTAGTCAGTTCTGAAGGCGTATCATATGTTCACCTGCTGCCCCTCCAAATCCCGCGCCCCCAATGTTGCTAGATCAAACGCTATGTTGCCAGTCAGGTTACTTAATTTACACACCTCGTATATTTCCCTTTATTTCAGATTTATGTTAAAAATACTGCATATAAATTAATTATTTGTAATTATCATATAATTCGTATTTTTGCAAAACAAATCGTTGGTAACCGTTGCACATTCGCTATAAATTACGAACAAATGTTGTAACAACGTAAATTATTCCCAAGATATTCAGTAACTGTAAAACAGTATGTGTACTTAGGGATTTTAGTACCATTTTTGTAGTTTTTACTTGCCTTCTAATTTGCATTCTAACTGGTACTTGTGGAAAAATCTATTTAGTATTCGGTGCGGATGCAATTAAGGAAAGAACGGTATTTTATTAATTAATACATATCTGGTAAAGTAATTAAGAGAGATCTCGTATAACGATCGATTATTAAATTTGAACTCGCGTTATAAGAGCAGAACAGAAGTACTCAAACAAACAGGAAATGAAATGTTGATGAACAAAAGGAAATGTTCTTCAATGGATTACTCTGAATTGATATGCAAAGACATTTTACAAACGTGAATGTGAAGAATAATAAATGGAATAATTATGCATAATTTTAAATATTAATTTTGTAGGAGAGATTAGGTAAAAATGAATTAAATATCAACAAGAATTTGTAAAATTTCATTTGAATTGAATGTGAAGAATTTAGGTCTATGCAAATTATTTCTGAGATAAAACAAGATTTGTTATTTTTTAATTATATTTTATATATTCTTCATTTACTGGAATTTATGTTTCAACAGCATTTTTAACAACCCAACCTACGGATCTACAAAGAAAACGAGAGTACACTGGTTTTTATACAACTTAATTATGTCTAAATTATTACTTTGACATAATTTCGATACTTAATTACTAAAGCCCGGACGAAAAATGTTTTCCAGAAAATTAGATCGTATATTTCATTGTTAGGAGCTTGCTTAGAAACTGACTTTTCTAATGTTTAGTTGTCCGCAATTCAAACAAATCGAACTGATACTACGAGGGTCGTCTCAAAAGTAAGTTGGTGGTTGGCGGGAAAAGTCTGGGAGTCTCAGGGAATTTGTGTCTGGGTGTAGTGGCAGCACTGTAAAATTTCTATGCGCGTGCGTCGATCGATCCGATAGTCAGGCTCCAGCCACTATAGAGACTCCACTTGCTCCCACCGTCGATTGCGTTCGTGGTGTTATTAGTTTTTTGACGGCAAAAAATAAAAATACTACTGAAATTCATCGCGATTTGTGTAGTGTTTATGGTGAAGACGTTATATCAAGACCAATGATTTCTCGTTGGCAATCATTCTCATGCTGCTCGTCAGACTCAAGACCTGCTTGAGTAGTTTTGATGGGATGTTTTCGGACATCCGCCTTACTCCCCTGACCTTGCATCAAGTGACTTCCATGTGTTTCCGCAGCTGAAGCAACATCTTGGGGGAAGACGCTTCACAAACGAGGATAATTTGAAACAAGAAGTTGAAAGATGGCTAACCAGTATAGCGGCTGAATGGTATGACACTGGATTGAAAAAACTGTTACCACGGTACCAAAAACGTATTGAAAAACAAGGCGATTGTGTAGAAAAATAAGTTTAATATGTAATTTTTTAAATATACTTTTTTTAAATTTTTTACTTTAATTTATTTTTTAACAAAATAATGTAACTTACTTTTCAGATGACCCTCGTACATATAGTGGTCTATTGAAATAACAACTTACAACCAACTTAAAGTGTTATACATATCAATCGCATTACATAACTGGATAACTGTAGCTCATTAAAATTTTATAAGAGATAAAATTAAAGATATATTCAGCTCACGTGCATATGATTTTTTTTTTAATTTTTGAATATTTTTGTCAATTTGAGTGAAAATGTTTTTTAATATTATTTGGAGAAACAATTTTTTTTGTGATTAAAGACAGTTACAAAATAAATTGGTATTTTTTCACTGCATTTATTAACAATTAATATTTCGCTTCTAACACTATTTCAGATATTTCAAAAGTTTATTTTTCCAGTATTTTGAAACTTTAAACAATATTTATTTTAAATTTAATTAACGTTATTTTGTTTGCAAATAATGCACTGGAACATATGTACTGCTTTAAGCAATATTAGTTTAAAATAATGAGTTTTTTGTATAAATATGTAATAACACATATTTTGAATTTAATTTGTTTTATTTAAAATAGTGCAACAAATACGGTTTATTTTTAAGCAAAATGTTTAAAATTTATATGAAACGTTTGAAAATATCTTTAAAACGGAATATTGCATGAATCACTAGAAATTACACTAAGAACTGCGTAAGTTCTTACGTGGAACTACGGCATCGCAGACCGCGCGAAACATTAATAGTGTATTTGGCTTTAGTGTTACTACGCAGCTGGTTCGCCAAATTTCGTACAGGTAACTTAAAAACTAAACAAAAAAAAAAACCTGGCTCATCGATCACAGCAGAAATATACTGCAACCACCTGGACGAAATGATGCAAAAACAGCCTAGATTGGTCAATAGGTCGACTCCTATCTTATTGCATGGTAACGTTAGACCACACACTGCACAAATGACAGTGGCAAAACTACAGGAATTTGAGTTGGAACTTCTTAATCATCCTCAATACTCACCAGACCTAGACACCACTGACTACAACTTCTTTCATAATTTGGACAACTTTTTGATAAGAAAACAGTTCCGAAACATGCTGCGACAAACGACAATGCTGTAAAACTGGCCTTCCAAGAATTCATTGATTCTCGTCCGCCAGGATTTTATAGCACCGGCCTGAACAACCTGCCACTTAAATTGCAAAAGTGTATAAACAATATAGGTGCATACTTTGATGAATAAAATAATTCCTTATGTAAGTTATCAACCAACTTTGCCTTTTTTTCTACAAATTTCATCGTTGATGACAGAGATTTTCAGGTCACAACTAGCCTTAAATGACTCCCTTAGTTTAGCACTTTCCTCTTGACAGCCTGTATAATAATAGAAAATTTGAACAAAAAGAAATAGAAAAATAAAATACATAAATGCGGCAGCCGTTTGCAATTTCATAAGTTTGGTTTGAAAACAAAAAGAACTATGCCAAGTGCTAATAAAATTTCCTGTACATGTTGTTACAAAGCCAGTGTTGCCACTCGTGTGCACTGAAAATGGCTTCACCCTTGACTGGAGACACCTTTAGAATAATTTTCCAATTTAGTAGTGGTACCACTTGCACTGAAACTTACCAAGAAAATGCACCTATCCACCACTTCACGCACAATTTACGTTTTATTTATTTAAGCAAAATGTTCCATGCTTGAGTTGGTTTTTATTAAAACTGTTAGAGGGGAGGAAAAAAGTTTAGTTTACTGATTATACTTTTGTTTTTAAAAATTTACCCTTAATATCATCAAATTCACTTTCTATCTAGGGGAAGTTGATGTTGGGTTTATAGGAAATATTTATGACAGTCTTTAAGACAACAGAAAAATGATATATTATTTGGAAACAGCTGCTTTCACTAAATGCTATAAAAATATACGCACATGGAAGCATCTGAATACATGATGGCTTCATTTAAAAGCAAAGGGACGCGTCGGGACGTCTAGCGTCACGTGCGGTAATAAAAAGTACGATACTCGTTAGGTAAAATGCATATGTTTGCTATTAATTCTTACTGAGGGGACCCAATCACTGTATCTGTCATAAAAATAAATGGTTTCGGCATTTTAATGCTTCGGTAAATAGGAACGCAGTTATTAGATTCGCAAAAAGGTACGAGGGATGGTTGAAAAGTAATTGGCCTAGGCAAGAGATGGCGCCACCAGTATCAAATCTGTGGTGATTTCTGGTGTCAGGTGTGCGGATGATATATAAATATGAAATGTCACGGTTGGCTGATTTATTTATTTCATTTGTACTTTCTCTGTGCATCCCTCAACTTTAGGTCTCCCTCACATTATGGGTTCCAAGACTTGCGAGCGGATCAAGTCTGGACCCCTCCCTATTAGTCCGCTAGCTGGTTGCTATGATTCTTGAAAGGATTAAGGGTTGTTCAATTAAACTCAACATTTTAACTAACCCACTTTAATTACGATTACGGTTTAAATATTTACATGATTACACTAGACTTACAATTACGTCGGTACAGCTACATCCAAATGAGACAGTCACACATACTAGGCACACTACACCAAACAAACGAACACTACATTAACGCAAATACGGAATTACTTATTTTACTCGACTCGCCCGAACACTCTAAATGACTCTAACCCATGGTTAACAAAATCTCACTCTACTTAAAAACACGACTTAACTTTACTCTTTAGACTCAACTCTAAAACATGACTTAACGTTATGACGGTTTACAATCTACTCCTTAAACATGACTTAACCCTACGACGGTTTAAGCTCCACAACTTAAAACGCGACTACCCTGAAAAGCTTACATCGTCCAACTGTTAAATGTCATTTAACACCCCGGTCAATTGAGACAACATTTATTATCCATAAATTAAATTGTATAATCTCCCCAGATAACTAACTAATATTTATTTTAAAACAGAGATTAATAGATTTTCCCATATGGTTCTAACATTTCTAATCTAATTTATTAACAGCGTTCTTTCAATATTACAATTTACTATTTCGGTTTATGAGTAGCTGGAATGTGAACGACTACGGAGCTCCTGAGAAGTTCACGCGGAGCACAGGTTGGGAACCGATGATGTAATAGAAATTACATTAAATTATAAAAAATATTCATTCTGCTCTCGTGTTTTAATGTCATCAACCTACACCTAATGATAAAAACTTAATCCTCTTTATAAAAACTAAACTTACCTGAGAATATTTATTCTAATAGTATTAAGTATTTGAATATAATGGACACGAAGTAAATAAATCCTGTGCCGGTTGTCATGGTGGTATTGTTTTCGTCTTAAAGCGGCAATCCGGCGACCGAAACATGAGTATTAGCTCCATACCTCATCCTACAGATAGTACGTTGACAATAGCTGATATATAATGTATGTTTTGGCAACCTCCCTAATGCAGAAACCGGGCTATAACTTGTAAATAGAATAGATCGTGATATATGTATATTGGGGGCCACTACACTGTTGCCAAAACATAAATAAGTAATTGAGATATATAAATCTTTACAAGATACAATTGGCTAAACTGAGATTATACTACTTTGGAAAGGTTATTAATGGAAAAATGTTGACACCAGTTCATTGACTGGTAAAAGTAAATACGAATAAAAATTTACGTTAAAAATTTAGATTTCAATCCAAGTCCAGGAAATGTACAGTGCAAGTACTCACTTAACGACAGAGTTTCGTTCTTACGATTAGGTTGTTAAGCGAATTGGTCGATAAGGGAGCTTTATCGTTTTTGTTTATTCTGAACTGGAATGAACAAAACCAATTACACAACATCAAAATAACAACCAGCAAAAAATATAAAAATGATGTATCAAAGAAATTAAAGTTTATTCATAAAAAAAGACATGCGTACAAGGGATGCCTTTTATATTACGGGATTTGAGATCAGAAACAGTTATTTATCAACAAAAGTGGCTTTATTGTTTTTCAAAATATTCTCCATGAAGATCAATATACTTTTGCATGCGTTTGAACCAATTTTCGAAGCACTTTTTCCACTCCGATTGAGGCACCTCCAAAACATGCACACTTTTGCATGCGTTTGAACCAATATTCAAAGAACTTTTTCCACTCCGATTGAGGCTTTTTCCACTGCGAACAAATCTTTTTGACGGCCAAATGTTCATGCATTAGTGAATGTATATTGGTCCCACGAATGCCCAAGGATACCTTAATCTCACGATAAGTCACATGATGATCTTGCAGTATCAGTTCACGCACAGCATCAATATTTTCCGGAGCAACAACCAATTTTGGACGACCTTCACGAAATTCGTTCCTAAGTGAACTACAGCCACGATTGAAGTCGGCAAACCATCGATAACCAGTAGTCCTTGATGGTGATTCATCGACAAAAGTCGAATTAAGTTCATCGATGCACTGTTGTTGGGTTAATCCACGTCGAAAGTTATAAAAAATGATCGCTCGAAAATTTTATTCCATTTTTAGCCGAGATGATTTTTTTCAAGTTACTATAAACAACACATAATAAAAAATAGCTATTTTTACTCTTTAGCGAATATATTTCTGTGATTTTCGTATAAAACAAGATGTTTTACTTATTTAATTTTCCTTTTTGTTTAGTACAAAATCAATAGAATAAAAAAACCTTAACATCAGTCACATGTAAGTACTTCTAAAACTTATCCTATTAAAATCGTCAGTGGGATTCCTGATTCCTTGAAGCCCCAGACAAAAAACAATCAAAGGAAACTACTAAAAGGGAGTAAAAATACACAAACCATTTGCTTTTATATCAGAACACAGGAAACCTCGGAATTAAACAAAGCAGTTTTATTTTAAATTCGGTAATACAATTGCAACAGGATCAGGAGGAATACATCTGAAAATAGCAATAAATAATGAAAAGTTATAACGGGTTTTAGAGAAACTCGTGTGGAAAGAAAAAATATCTGGATATAGGATTTCACGGGTTGAAACAAAAGGAGTTACCCCAAAGGACCTTTTCAGATAACAGATCTTAATAAAGGATGATTTAGAACTCTCAGCGCATATGTAGTACTCGGCTTTGAAAATATGCGAGCATTTCTTTTGTGGAGATGATTTGTGGACTGGACTAACTATTGTTTGCGTTCTCTGCAATAAAAGTTGTAACAATTGATCATTTTACAACAAAAATATGGAGGGTTTTATTACAACTTTTTTCATTGTTAAAATCTTCCTTCATATGAAACTAGAACAAAACCTTATAAACGGATAGTTTATTTTTCATTCTGCATATCTGCATTAATATATAAATTAGTTAGTTTGTGTGTATGTATAAACGTATGTATATTCCCTCGGAAATATAGAATGGCGCAGACGATCTACATGGAGTACCTCAAGGATCAGTACTAGGCCCAATCCTTTTTTTTTTTTCATTTACTTAAATGATAAATGCATTCCAGCAAACATAAGTGCAAATTCGGTACTTTATGCCGATGAAACTATCTTGTTAGATAGATCCGAATTCGACACTCTATTGAGAAATAGCACGAAAAGAGAGTTGAAATTTGGCACATAGGAAAAATACTTAAAAATGTAAACAAATATGTGCTTATCGATTTTTTTTTTTTTTTTAATTCTTAGTAGGGTATCAAATGAAAGCCCTTAGTACGTGAATTAACGATCAAAATTTTATTTTTGCAAAATAAATTATTTTGACGCGATTTTTGCTAAAATTGTGCAAAAAAAATTTTGTCCCACACCCTGTAGCCCAGATGGTTTAAACTAAAAATCTGAAAAAATTCTAAGTAATGTCCATTGGTGTGAACCAGAATAGTACAACAGAAATTTTTGATCAGATTATGTTTTCGGAAAATAACGCATTTTTTGTTTTTTTTTTGGCTGACGATGTAAATTATTTAAAACGTTATGTAACACAGTAAACCAGTACGCTTTCATAGTATAATGGGTAGCTCTCTCGCTTTCTAAGTTGCAAGCTTGGGTTCGCTTCCCGTCTGGAGATAATTTTATTTTTTTTTTTTTTTTTTGCATTTTTATTTTGTTAAAATATTTTTTCATAATTCTAGTTATATTTTGGCAAATGTTGCACAAAAACGTTAATTTAATAACCAGTGGAAATTGTTGAAATTATAATTTAATTCTATGTTTCAATGTATACGAAATCAGAGTGGCGGAGCTTATGACTTAAAACAACCAATGGAGTCCATAGGCGCAAAATCTTAATGAACCTTGCTATATAAAAAAATACTGCACATAGAAACCTAAATAATGGTATTAGGCATTCGAATTAAATTTAACAAAATAAATATTTTAACAAAATTTGTTTTGGCATCCAAAAATAATCATCTACTTACTAAATACCTGCGAAACCCTAAAATGTGTGAAAATTCACACTACACATCAATTTTTTGACTGACCATTATGTAATTGTTTATGCAATGTGGTCGATTAATATAATAGTAATAGTAATACTAATAGCCATAGGTTCTGTTAGCCAATTCTCTTTTTCTACTAGCGCATTAAATCGCAGCAGTTTGGACTGGTGGAAAACAGTCTGTATTGTGTGGTTGGTAGTTCGATTCTCCGTCGGTGATATTATTCGGACGAGAATAATGTTTACATTACTCATTTCACAATCATTCACCCCTCATCCAGGTGTAGGAGTTCGTCCCTGGCATCGGCGATTAGCCTCGTTGCAAAACTAGGCCGATGTAAAATAAACAAATAAATAAATAAATCTTTCTCTACCTTCTCCCGTACTTCCCCTTCTTTTCCTATAAAGACGCAAAATTCAACATTCGTAGGCAATTAGAACGATATCTCAAAAAATAGCAGTCCTGGTTTCATTCTTATGGAATAAATACTCTGATTTGTCGTGTAATAGTTTGTACTAAAATTTTAGAATTATTCCTTTTGTTTAACACATGTAGGGGGTAAAACCCGTAGCGTGTTTTTCCGATGCACCCTTTGTTTCCACATATTGTTATCAAAATTTTAATTACAATGATCAACAAACAGTTCAAAAAGTTAATAGCCATGTTTTTATATAAACATAAATCATAATTATCCAAGAGTGAGGTATGAGGAGAACGGGTCAGGTCCCACTGTGAGTCATAAACGAGCATGGACGAATGTTCAAACTTGATAAACGATGTAATGTCACGATCACCGACCGTATGAGCCGTTTGCTACGTTCCTGCCACACACATGCCCGTGATTACTTAATATTCAGGGTTCGATATCGACAACCGTTATTTATAGGATGCTGCTTTCGATTTAATCCTTAGATAATCCCAGATTTTTTAAAATTTACATACACAGCGTCAATGTCAATCTTGAAAAAGATGTCTAAGTTGCATAAAAGATTTTTTTTGTATAATAGCATCAGGCCTGTCATTAAAACTAGTCTCGTGCACTAACTATTCATTTTATTATAATTTTATCTTAAACTAAATTCTTATCTGTGGGGAGGTTATGATATATAAATACGAAATGTCTGATTTATTTACTTCATTTGTACTTACTCTGTACATCCCTCAACTTTAGGTCTCCCTCACATTATGGGTTCCAAGACTTGCGAGCAGATCAAGTCTGGACCCCCCCTATTAGTCCGCTAGCTGGTTGCTATGATTCTTGGAAGGATTAAGGGTTGTTCAATTAAACTCCACATTTTAGCTAATCTACTTTAATTATGATAAGGTTTAAATATTTACACTAATTACACTAGACTTACAATTACGTCGATACAGCTAAATCCAAATGAGACATTCACACACACTAGACATACTTTACACCAAACACTAATTTATTCACTACATGTTTCTAAATATTGTCTCTCCATTTTTTAGCTGGTCGCTACACTAACGTTCCATACGGAATTACTTGTTACATTTTACTTGTCCGACCAAACACACTAATTGTCTTTAACCCATTATTAACAAAATCTCACTCTACTTAAAACTCGATTTAACTTCTCCACTCTTTAGACTCAACTCTAAAACATGACTTAACGTTATGACGGTTTACAATCTACTCCTTAAACATGACTTAACGCTACGTTGGTTTAAGCTCCACTATCTTTAACATCATAACGTTATGATGGTTTAACATCAACTCTTAAACATGGTCTTAACCATACAATGGGTTAAAATCAACTCCCAAACCACGACTACCCTGAATAGCTTACATTGCCCAACTGTTAAATATCATTTAACACCTTGGTCAATCGAGACGACATTTACTATCCATAAATTAAATTGTATAATCTCCCCAGATAAGTAACCAACTTATATTTATTTTAAAACAGAGATAAATATATTTTTTCATATGGTTCTTACACTTCAAATCTAATTTATTAACAGAGTTGTCTTTTAATATTATAATTTACTATTTCCTTTTCATGTTACATTTACAAAGTCTCAAGTTACAATAATAAATAAGTCTACCCTTATCTTGAATGCCCTTTCTAAGAAATAGATTATTTTTTATCATTTAACATATTAAATATTTTACTCTAATTGAATGATTATAATGAATTTATTTATGAAATTATATTTAATGAATATTCATCTTCTTGTTTGATTCTAAAAAGCCTGTCTGAAGATTTTGATTAAAAAACTATATCCAAACTAGCGTTATAGAATCACACAGGAAATCTGAGACAGACAATTGCAAAAGAACATGCAATTAAATATTTGAACCATCAATGCCTGTTTCTTTTAGATATTTCAACTAGTTTTTTGCAATTCATGTTCCTTTTTTCTCAGTTTTATTTACAGACCTACAGTTGTTGTTTTGTGTAATGCTCAGAAAATATAAAGAAATGGGATAAATATTGACACACTTGTGAGTACAAGATGAATGATTCAAGTTTACAAACATGTTGGAGAAAATATTGAAATTGAAAGACTATATTGAAACAATAAAACAAGGTTGTGAACATGAAATGTGGGTTATATTTATTTTGCGATAGTGCTGAAAAATTGCTCTACTATTACATAACCTAAATAGGTAGTTCACAATATTTAATATGTTTACTTAAAAGACAATTTTATTTTTATACTTAAAATTTTTATTCCACGCAATCTCTTTTCAAAAAATGACAATCATGGTTAGTATTTTAATAGGAAAGTACGTTGAAATTATTGAGAATAAGAATATTTATGCAGTTATTTAACTGTCAGATGTTAAGTGGTCATCAGTCATAATCTCGACATCGAAAATTTTCGCGATTACAATACTTGCCCCTTATATATTAAGGTCCGGCAAGTAAAAACTTGTCAAATTATTAATTTTTGTCTAATTCGTACACATATTAAGAAATACTGTTGCTACTTTTAAAAATGACAAATGCAGAAACTTAAAATCCGGGCTGTACTGATGACCCACCGGAGAGCACGTTGGATTTAACGTGTTAAAAAGGTTAAAATATTAATTTACTGACATGAATTTGTCGTATAGATATGTTTGATACATCTTATTGTTAATAACTAAAATCAACGTTTACTTATGCTTGTATTAAAATGTTGCATCATAAAATACGAAGAATAAAAACTATCTACTCATATATTACGGAGGTAAGCTAACAGTTTAATCTTAAATCAACTTACGTAAACACTATGTAAACACACTATAGCATATTTGTGATAACGTCATATAACTAATACGTCTCCATACAAATAATTATTGTACACTTATCAAAAAGTCAGCTATCTTCGTGACCAAGGAATACTTTATTTACCATTCATCCAATGGAACAATGATTATAAAACACGGTGAATTGTTTGTAGTAAGTAGCTGTGTAACTACATACATGTAGCAATTCATGTTGCACGCTATATTTTAATGCAGGTAGGTTATACCACCCAGGGTCCCAAGTTTTATGCTGTAACTGGTAGCCTCTAGATGGCTATATTAGTAGTTTTTCAGGATAATATTGCAAATGTATGGTTTGTAAGGTTTCTGTAATTAATACTTAGGGATTTTATATATAAGATGGTTTGAGGCATTGGACTTACTAGTATATTATGCCATATAATCCACCAATGAAATGTTATGTAGGGTATTACATAATTAATAGCATAATTATTGGATGGATTCATGTTATTTGTACACGTCAATCAAAATTTATGGTTCATGTAAATTCTCGATTATAGCTGTTATATAAAAAAAATGTTTTCAAGCTTCTTGAAACGTCAATATTTCTTGTTACTAATTGCTTTTTATTCATCCTTCTTAAGGGTTTATCAGTAGAGCCCGGGTAAAAAACGTTTTTCTAGGAAATTAGTTCGTTTTTAATTTTTTCGTTAGTAAGATAAATATACATTCATCACTTATCACTTAAAAATGTTCGTTTGTACAACTTTCTAGCATGGAGTATACCAGAACAGTCTTTCTGAAGACTCCAACAGTAGCAGGCCGTCATGTGGCTATCTTATCTTCCTTGATATCTATCTTCCATAATTTTATGTCCTGATGGAATCTTTCTCCCGGTTCTTCAATAAAATCACCTAGGTTTTCTGGTAAGTGGTCATAATACAACCGAGAATATTAAAGTTGGAAAGCATATTTTCCACTAATTATCTGCCTTATGATTTCCAAGAAAAATTTGTACTACTTGAATAAATGAACACCAAGAATTAGATTGAATCTCATTCATTGTTGTGGTTGGATTGGATTGTGGATCTTCAGTAGGTTGCCTTATCTGAGGACCATCAAATATTCTGGCAGTTTTTCCGAGTTAATCCCAGGAAATTTACGGGTCAAGTAGCCTACACAAAGTCCATCTCGATTTAAAGCCTTCAAAAATTGCTACATAAGCCCAAACTTGATATGCAAGGAAATATAATTTTCTCTCTCGCAACCAAAAGTTTGTTGACAATGTTTTGATTTTCTTGAATTATGACATTTCTTAATGGAAATCACCTAATTTCTGTAAACCCAGTGCTGATCCTTAGCTTTGCTGTCCCAAAGACATAAACAAGGATATTTTGTACATCCACTTTGCTGTCCAAGGAGGAAGTTTACCGTTTTTAGATAAAAAACTAAAATCAATTAGTCTGTATCTCAAAAACTAGAGCTGCTACGAAAAAGATTCAGGTATTTTTGGAATCAGCACATCAAAAATATCCGAAATCAGTTATTACTTTTCGGGCACTAAGATAAAAAATTATTTTGGTGGGCTGTGTTATCAATTCTTTAAGTATTGACAATATTCTATAGTTATACTCGAGTAATTAATGATGGCTGATGAGTAATTTACTCCCAAGTAAGCAAAAGTAACGATTAATGAATATCATTCTTCAATCTCGATCAGGAATGATGAATATCTTAATCATTACTCATTACTCATTTACTCCAGTAACAAAATGCCCAACTCTGGTATTTAACAATGTGCATTGACATAAATATAAACAAAACCTTAGAAAACATGTCTTAACTTGTTAATCAGAACTTTACTAAAAAACTTTGCACGTTAATTATTTTTAAGTTCTAAACTAACCCTGATAAAACGATCTTTAAAGTTTAGAAACAGGAAACAATGTTCTATCGAAACAGTTCGTAAAACTTCAGTTTGGGTTCAATTGGATATTTGTGGTTAAAATGGGTTTGGATTCAGAGAAATGAGAATTAACTGTGTTGGCTAGCTTCCCTGGTTCACACTGCTGTTTAATCCTCTACTCTTTGTTTCAATTAATATTGAGCTAACTCAAATGCTCGCCTATATACACATATTTGTGACACTACTCACTAACCACCGTCCGGATTAGTTTTGACCTATATCACATGAAAGTATCTCATGTTATTTACTGTTTACAGCTCCATGGTTTAAAATAGTGGTTGCTTTATGAACTACACTATAAAATAGTGGTTTACGTCACAAAAGATATTGTCACGTGGGTGGTTTGATTGAACTCCTGGTTTTAACAATACAAATTTATTAATTAAATATCCAATTTACAACGTAATTGTATGAATTTGTCCATGGAGTTGGGAAAGTTTTCGGTCCACCCCGTGTTGTTCGGAATCGGCTTGGACTTATCTCCGAGGCGGGGACTGCCCATCAGACTGGAGAAGCTTTCTCCCACTCACATGGTAATGCTTGCTTGGCTCACCAGCTGTACAGGTATATGGCGTCGGTGTTTTGGTCGTCACCGTGTGGACTGGAACTTGTTGTGTTGGCAGGGTTCCTCTGCCCGGATTCCATGCGACGTCCATGTACTTATACTACTGATTGACCTAGTCCCGATATTCATTCATCATGACAAATATTTCCTCATTACGAAAATGTAGCGTATGCACTTCTTTAATCTAATGAGATTAATTTTTCTATATATTTTTTTAATTAACCTTTAAACTCCAATCAGTAAAGAACTCTCTATATGTTTTTATATAAGCTTTTATTGCCCTTCCAGTTGTTTAGTACTAGAGCTCCCCCAGGGTTTTATAATAACCTGCCGCTTAAATGGCAAAAGTGTATAGACGATATGGGTGCATACTTTGATGAATAAAATAATTCCTTATATTTGTAAGTTATCATCCAACTTTGCCTTTTTTTCTACAAATTTCATCCTTGACAACCTAATACTTAATTTCTTCTTGATGTAAATAATTTTTTATTAATTTTAAAAAGATTATTATTTAATAACTTGCTACAATTCCAGGATTACCAGCACTTTGGCTAAAATATACCTCTTAAGATGAAGACGAAGATAAATTGCAAATATATACAAATATTATCTAGACGTATAATTTCGATGCAGCTGCGCATTTAAAATAATTTTTAAAGATTCCCAGAAGATGCCCAGTGCATATTAAGTTTTATTCCACAGGAATAACAAGTATAATATAACTATCTAAAATCTAATGTAATATTAATTTGTATAAATATTTTTGTTAAAAATTAAATTTATTTCATCTTTATGATAAAATCTAATTAAATGCTGATTTAACGCATATGTATATTCATGTGACGTAATTATAAAAATGGCGTTTTTTGTAAAATTGCTGTCATTTCTTGGTAGTAAAATATATACCTGTCATTCAAAGTGTTTTCAAGTGGTTTTTCTCGCGATCAGAAAATGATAAATTGTTAATTTACTCTAATAATTAAAAAGTACGTATAAATTACAATAGTTTAAGATATTATTCTCTGTAATTATTGATAAGAATATAATGTTATTTATTACTTTTTTACAAAATGTTACATATTCTATAAGTATTTCCATTATAAAGGAAGATAACTATTACCTGTCCATTTTAACTCTTTGAGGCACGGAATTTTAGAAAATAAAAAACCCATGCTACACACAAATTTAATTTTTTTAAATTTTAACAAAATTGGTTTAATTAATGCTCTTAAATGTTAACATATTGAATATGACTTTCTGGTTGACATCAGCAGCAATCAAAAATTCTTCCAAAACTGGAAACATTTCTATATCTTCCTCTTATAAGCGACTATTCCAAAGAGCTAGCTTCTTCAGAAGTATGATAAATAGTCGCGAGAGGCGTTGTATTGGGGCTAGTAAATATTAAATAAATCATGGTTCGGACAAAAGTTAGCTTCTGAGTCGACTAAAAAAATGTGCATTATATTCGTGAATAGAAGTGTGCATCTATTTGATTCGGTCGAAATATTTTGCGGACCGCCAGCGGTACGTGGACTACGGGTTGAAAAACACTGATCTATATTAATAAAATTGAAGGCTATATCTATTTTTTCGACCTCATATTTGGTTTTTTCACGTTTTAGACTATTTTAAGACAATATCCGCAAAAAAATCAATTTTTATCTGCCTGTCAGAAATTCACTTAACAAAACATATTTTCACGAAATTTGGTATGATGATAGAGTAAAACCAGGATTCAAACATAGGGTATAAGGCATCTCACAATTTATATTCTAGGGGGGTGTTTCTGGATTAAAACTGTTTAAATATATCCCTCATATTATGTAAATGAGTTTGAATATATCGATGAGCAGGAAGTATATTTGTGAAATGACACTATTCGAATGGAATATGTAATAGTGGGTCATAATGTTATCCTGATTTATAATTGTGTGCGGTCACTGGTTTGTTCCCGGCGGCACTGGAGCCACTAAACACAATCGATAGATCACAATGATATCGACCAATTACCTTGCAAATTATGCATGGAGCGTTATTTAGTTGCCCGTGAATAATATCTACCATACGTCATTGCTCATGAATTTTATATGTGGATCATACCAAACAAACAGAAATCACTTATTATTTCTACGGTTCTAAGGTGGAATATACGAAGTGTGTAAATTAAGTAACCGGACTGATTTTTTTACTTTATTTATTTTTTTTTTTTTTTATTCGAATAAAATTTCAATTCAATATTGCCTCCCTCAAAATAACTTCCTTGGGAAGCCACACAGCGCTGGATATTGTTCATCCAATTCTCGCAGTGCTGGAACTCGGATACTGGAATAGCTTTAGCTGGTTGGTTACGGACGTTTGAATGTTTTCGATTGGGGTGATCTTGGGAAGAGGAAAAAGTCACAAGGACTCAAGGCAGGCGAATAAGGAGGCTGAGAAGTCACAGGAATGTTCTTACTGGCCAAAAAACTCGTTTATGGAATTTGTAGATTTTTCTCATCCCCAATTCATTGGTCAAAATCTGATGAACGGTAGTGTGAGTCAAATTCAACTCTTCCCCGATCATTCTGACTGTCAATCGACGATCTGAACGTACAAGATCCCGGATTCTGTCGACATTTTTATCGTTACTTAAAGATGAAGGCCTTCCGCTGCGTAATTCATCTTTAATCAAGCTGCTTTAAACCCCCAAAAAAACTGGGTCTTTAACAAAACATTCCTTAGGCCTGCTGAAGTTTTGCAAACGTTTCCGTTGCACTGTGTCCAAGTCTGAAGCAAAACCTGATTGCACACCGTTGCTCGAAATAATTGCAAAGCGATTTTTTAACAAAGCAGCCTATTTAAAGCAGGTAATAGGAACAAATTAAACTATAAATATAAAAATAGATGACATTAATATTGAACAAGTTAAGAATATCAAATACTTAGGAATAGAGATAAGAAAGGATGGAAAACAAGAAATGGAGATAAATACAAAAATAGAAAAGACAACAAAACTTTACTTTGACATAAAGAATACACTTATCAATAGGAAAGAAATAACAAGAACCACAAAAATAAACTTATTCAAAGCTATATACAGACCGGTACTGACTTTTGGCTGTGAGACCTGGACGATTTCAAAAAGAGAAAAGAGTAAAATACAAGCTTTGGAGATGTATTTAAGAAGAGTAAAGGGTGTGACTAAGATGGATAAAATCAGAAATACAGATATAAGAAAAGAACTCAATATAGAACCAATAGAATAATTTATAGAAACAGACAACTGGCCTTGTGGGGACACATGCAAAGACTGCAAGACACAAGACAAGTGAAGCAGATCTGGGAAACCAGAACGTACAGAAAGCAAAGAATAGGAAGACCAAGAAATACATGGGACAGAACAGTAAAAGGGATACTAGAAGAGAGAAAAAACGATTATAGAAGCTAAAAGAATGACAAGAAACAAAAAAGCCTAGGCGAAATTCGTACATAAACCCGTACTGCCATAATATAGAAAAGAAGGAGAAAGTACAGCCTACACCATACTATGGCAGAAGACTTTTAGATATATTAATAGATATATAAAAGCAGCCTAGTTGGTCACATGTTACAGATGTATTGGAACAAGCAATCAGCTAAGAATTTATTTAATGGAATTTCAGTATTGAACTGATAACAAAATTATAGTATGTTACAAAGTTAAGCATTTATCTAACAAGTTGGTAGTTCTATACGGATATTATATTATAAATAACAGATTCTAATTTCATGGTTGAGACCACAATCATTTTAATAAACATCTAGCTGTAATGCATGCTGTTATCAGTAATTATCTTTGCGCTATATATTTGATGTAAGAGTTTCCTTTCTCTGAGGGATTACTTAGAGAATTCATAGTTTAATGTGCATCGAGCAACATTGCAATTTACTCTAATCGTCTTAACTGTATATAAACAAACAATTAAGTGTTGTTAAAATAAGTACAGGTCAGTTTAAATATATCATGAACACGTTTTGGCTATTATACCGTTCCGAGGATATTTTAAGATTTAAATAGGTCAAAGGTCAATTGCAGTTTTAACGAATAGGGGTTGTTAACTAATTTATTAACAATTAAAATCAACTCGAGTTTTAAATTGCGAAAAATTATAGGTTTTAACTGTGGAAGTAAGAACGATTTGCATAATGAATACTACCATAAATAGAAGTTTAATTTAATTCATTTGAAAAACTAATTGTGGATATATTTACGCTGACCTTTATTATAGAGGAATGTCCTTTATTTTAGAGCAGACTTTACCAAACTGTGCTCCACGAATAAATCTCGGAAAGGAGAGCCATTAGATTGGTTTCTCGTTAGTAATGTTGTGTCGTCTGCGTAAACTGTTTTAGAAGTCATAAAAAGGGATAGGTCATTAACATATATTAAAAATAGTAACGGGCCAAGTACGGAACCTTGCGGAACACCAAACTGTAAAGGAAGAATTTTAGATTTATTGTTGTCAATCTGAGTAAATTGTTTCCTATCTGATAGATATGATCTAAGCAAGAAGCAGCTGTTTTCATCAAAACCATAAAGATGTAGCTTATTTATTAAAATTGTTATGCGAGATGCAGTCAAATGCAACTTAAAGAGAACGCAGCTTTTGTAGCATAAACTAGAGATGGGAATTTCGGCTCAGTTTGCGGAACCGGATCAGTGCAGGTCGTTCAGTTTGCTGAGCCGGCTCTTTGATCCGGCTCAGTGATCCGGTTAAATAAACTTGTCCCTGAGAAACAAGTCGGTCAGTCGTCAGTTCTCCCACCGTTCAATACGATTGTAAGTTTGGAATATGTAGGTAGAAGGTCGGTCAGATGGCTCTTGCATTATATGAACAGACAGCGGAAAGCGGCAATGTATATTGGACTGTAATAAATGCGATAAAAACGTCTGAATATTTGCCGCTTTATTGCCTTTATTCTTGTTAATATTCTTAGTATGAATTCAAGACTAAAGACGTAAATTATGACTTATTCACAAATTCTTCTCTCTCTCTCTTCTCTCTCTCTCTCTCTCTCTCTCTCTCTCTCTCTCTCTCTCTCTCTCTCTCTCTCTCTCTCTGTGTCTTCCTCATTATCTTGTTACAAAGAAATAATGAAGTTAAATAAATAAAAATCTATAGAAGTGAATTATCTTCTTTGCATTTTACATTTAACAATTGTAAAATGAAATTTTCCAGATCCGGATCACTCCGGTCACTGCTCACAATCGCCCGGCCAATCGTATCCTTGAAACTTGAAACTATAGAGTGAGCCGTGAGCCGGCTCATTTCAATTTGGTGAACCGTGTCACTTCGGTCAGTGTACTGAGCCGGCTCAGGGAGCCGGTTCGTTCATGAACGACCCATCTCTAGCATAAACGTAAATTTTTAAAAAAATATTAGGAATTTGTGTTTACTTTATAATATGCAAAACTGAATTTTCATTTAAATTATTATTTACTATATGTTTGAGGTATATAAAATTTAATATTAACGTTAAAACGTGTAATTTTAAACAATTTAAAAAAAAATGCGTTGAAATATTGTTAACGAATTTGATCATCCTCTTCAAAAAGGAAAATATTTTTTTTTGTGGTATCGAAAAAACTATCAACATGAAAGCAACGTAAAAAAACTGATAAAATCCCGAACTAAAAATAAAATAAAATAAAAATATTCTATTAAAACTGTACAGAGTTGAAAATGAGTTCAGTAAATCGCTGGTAGGTATACAATGGCCTATTTTCAACCTCTAAATCCGTCAGTTGTGTTAACCATCTACCATCCTACCCCAAAATGTAATTACATATAGAATCACTATGTCCCACATTGGTCGCCATATTGCATGAGCCATCCAACTGCTAGTGCTTTCATGGACGTGTATTTGTTGTGGTGACTGCAGTGAGAATAATTCACGTAATGCCACGTGGCTCAAATGGCCAATCGTCGTTATTTCACACTCACTGCATACTCGTTCATTGCTATTGCATTCTAAATAAGTTATTTTCACAGAATAAACTGTAGTTTATATCGAGTCAATACTAGTTCACATATCGTTAAAATGAAGATAAATTAGTGGCAGCGGTGGGATTTTTATTAACTAACTTTTACACGTTTCTAAATGCACATATTTCGTATATTTTCCCTTTAGGGAGTTAAAAAAATGGTCCACAACTATATATCTAGTAACCTAGTCTTACCATAAATAATTACAAATCTCTCATTCTAGTAAGTAGAGTCTCTCAATCTAGTAACTTCAGGAGTGCCACAAGTTCAGACCTTGGACCTCTTTTGTTTTCCATTTTTATTAATGATATTTATAAGTGCTTTATCTGTTCTAAATTTCTTTTATATGCAGACTATTTGAAAATATATAAATGCATTACTACTGTTGAGCACTGTTTGCAACTTCAAGATGATCTAGATAGGTTAAGTATCTTCTGTAACCAAAACAAATTGGTATTAAATTTCAAAAAATGTAACTACATTACTTTCAGTCGGAATCAATCCAAAAATGTATCTAGATTTTTCAATACTTGGAAATTTGTTGAAACAGGTCTTTGATGTGAAAGATCTTGGAGTGATTCTGGACACCTGGTTTTAGACATGTGGCAACATGAGTGGAGCCGCACACAGAACGTTAAGTTGCGACAGATTAAGGGTGACGTTAAACCATGGGGTTCTTCCTGCAGGATTAACCGCAGGGAGGAAACCGCCATCGCACGCCTCCGTATAGGCCACTGTTGGTGGACCCATTGATACCTTCTTCGAGGTGAAGAGTCCCCTATCTGTGAGACGTGTAACACAGATTTGTCTGTGTTACACATTTTAACTGAATGTGTACAGTTCGAGGATGTCAGGGAGAGGTTAGGCATGTGCTATGACCCGTCAGTTGCTTTATGTTACGACAGAGTACTCATGGACAGGCTGATACTCTTCCTGAGAGAATCGAACTTACTGTTTTATGTGCGAAGTCTTGCACCTTATTTAAATATGTTTTATTTCTTAAATGTGATATTCGATGGTAATTGGCCCCTTTACAGCCTTTTACCATCACGCTGAGTCTGTTCAAATTTTCGAACAGACTTTTTATCTTATTTATTTGTGTTTGTCTGTGCAAGATTTCTTTTAATGAGTATTCGTAATTTTATTGATTGTTTAATTTATTGTTTTTAATATGTAGTGTATTCATTTAAATGGGCTGCGTTAGGCGCAAATAGCCTTCGTTGCTGTGCGCCAAAAATTTAACTAACTAACTAACCAGACGACTTTTGAATGATGCTATGATTGGTTATAAAATTGTTAATAATAACTTTGACGCACTAGAATTGCTCAGTTATATAAGTAAGAATATTTATCAACATCAGGTTAGAAATTCTTGAGTTAGTATTTCCTGGATTAAATAGTAAAGGCGTTGATAATGAACTGCTACAATGAACTAGACATTACAGTGGGAATGATTGTAATTTGGAATATATTTTTGGGAATACAATTTCGGAAATATTTCGGTGAATCTTCGTTTATGCCATTACCTCTACAACTGTCCCTTTTATTCAGAATCTATAAATGTAAATTTAATGTGGTGTAGTACCTAAGCATGCGAATGGGTGGCATTTAAACGAATTAAAACATTAAAAGACAAACCTAATAAAGCCGTTCATATATCTCTTAATCACATTTCACGGTAGGCTCAAAGGATCATAAACACCTATAATCCTTTACCCTCAAACAGACATAATCTTCAAACAATTTTAACCAAAAAAATTCCAATTATTAAAAGCCCAGTGCCCCTTTAACAATTTCACGGACGCCCTATTCTTCCAGTGAACGAATTTTCATTCATTCATATCATCAGAAGCGTTAGAGAAGGATAGATTTAATAATATAAAGTACGTTTGTTAGAGTGAGATGGATGGAAAGTGACATGGATCGTGGAGAACCACACATCGTTGCAGACATTCAGGTTGTGTCCGGAGCTTATCGTGGTCTTCCGGTCCGGTGAATACTGCCGCCTCCTCTCTATATGCGCCTCCAATGCGCATGTTCTAACGTGTCTGATTCATAAGATAAGAGTGATGTATATGTACTGCTAAATTCTATGAGATATTATGTTACACACATGCTCAAATTAAGATATGACATGTTTAGAATGTTTTAAACAGACAGCATTCAAAAGTTAAAACATAATTTAAAGGATTTATGTTTCCATTATCCAAATTATTCTTCCTTCCGTCTGAGTTTAATTTCGCGTCTGTGGATGATATCAAAATTCACCTGGACAGATTTTTCGGGAGCAAAGATGGAACCTTCTGGAGAGATGGCATTATGAAATTTCCTGAACGTTTGTCCAAAATGATAGAAAATAATGGACAGTACATTTGATAATAAAAGTCTAAGAAAACTTTTATTGTATATTAAATGTATATTTTATTGAATAAAAGCTGTTAAAAAAAAAAACGAACGGACTTATGTAAGAACCCAATACATTAGTCATTGAAAAAAAATATAAAGGGCGTATCACACTAGATAGCTATCCAAGTCTTATTTTTGTAGTTTTTTTTTCAGGATCCAAGTCTTCAGGTCTTGACATATCACACGGTATTTGGATATTAGTTAAGTCTTGGAAATTGTTTGTTTACCCATGCGCACATCGTGAAATTATGACAGTTGACAGTTATATTTTGAAAGGTTATTTTAAAATTGGTTTTTAATTTGTGCATAGGATTTTGTGGATCCCATAACGGCGGGTTTTCTTTAACAAAATTTATTAACTCTTCTTCTAATATCATTTTTTTAAAATAACTTTTCAAAAATTTGACAACACGAGACATAAACAAAAGACAAAGTCGCGTCAGCTGTAAGACCTGGGTAAAGAGACCCAGAAATTGTATCCTGTTTCATTTGCCTGGTCTTCAAAACCTAGGTTTTTTCTTCATACTATCACACGCACAAGACTTCGATTCGAATGCAAAGACTTTAATTTTCCAAGTTTAGACTTGAATAATAACTCTAGTGTGATATGGCCTTAAGGCAGATTCATTGAAATATCTTGAAGGCATCCTAAGAGAATTATTGTTGCGGTCTAGTAATCGATAAATCACATATCAAAATGTAAGTGGATCAACTATAATAACATGCTAATCAAAATAATGTAATTATTCGGTTGGCTGCTAGAATCTGACTGGCTATGCACCGCATAACTGTGGGAAATGCTAACATAATCCGTATAACCAGAAATTTTCATTTCATTTCTGGGGGAATTCTGAATTTGACGCGTGCGATGCACGCCCTGCTTTGTGATCACCCTAGAAATCAGGGCTGGTTTCAGATGGAATAAAAATAGGGATGGAAGATTAATGGAAAATATTAAGAATATTAGTTTTATATGATTGGTTTTAAGACAATTTTAACATTCCTCTCTTCTCGGCTTAAGCTGACTTTTTATTCACACCTTACTAAAACAACACTTCCAGTCGAAGTATAATAATATGGCAACCCTTTCGTCAGTGAGAGAATTATTATTTATTTTGCTATTTGTTTAATTCATACATTTATTCCACAAATACCATGGAAAGTAATATTTAATAAAACAGCCATTTTATAATATATTTACTTTATTACGATATGTTTTGCTCAAGTTAAATATAAAGAACAAAAGGTCATATCAATATCAGTAATTTATAATGGCTGCCAGCGAATGCCGATTGAAAAAATGAATCAATAAATGCATTATCTCAAATGGTATGTTTTCCTTTTACGTATAATTACTGTTATTATTTTCCATAATTTACTTTTATAATATTAGATATAAGTCAATAGAAAAAACTTAATATATATGATACTACTAATGTATATATATTTGATGAGCGTTTGTTTTCTACAGGATGTATATCTTGTAAAATAATATAATCCTGTGTATAGATAGAGGGTATCTTTTGTTTGCACAAGTGCTTTTCTGTAACTGAATTAAAATGGAACGCGATAAGTTGTTTTTTCGATGCGAACTTCTATACTGCTTTGATTTGACAAAAAGTACAGCTGAAGCTCATAGATTACTTGTGTACATTTATGGTGAATTTGCTCCATCGGAAACAGTATGTAGATATTGGTTTCGAGGATTCAAAAGTGGTGATTATGAAGTTCACGACCAATAACGGCCAGGTCAGTTGAAAAAGTTCAAAGATGAACAACTGAAAGCTCTATTGGAAGAAAACCCTGCTCAAACATAAAGAAGGATCTCAATAAGCCATGCGAAAAAACAAGAAAGAAGGATGATAGTTGTTATACAGGTTAATCGAAAATGCCATTGATTTATAATTTAAACATCTCGATTTGCTTGCAAGGCATAAACAGAAGAATTTCTTTAGGCATATCGCGAATGGCGATGAAAAATGAATCTATTTCCAGTAACCTGAAATACAAGAAATCATGGACTGATCCCGGTCAACCATTAACGTAGATACCGAAGCGAAACATTCACTATCACAAAGCGATGCTCTCTATTTGGTGGGATATGGAATGTGTAGTGTAATTATAAGCTTTTAGAACAAAAGGAAACAATCACCGAACTTATTGACAAAAATTGGACAAATTGGCAAAAATTGCGTCTACATCACATTTTGTACTGTATTACATTGAGTTTTCCGTTAAGGGAATTTTGTAGAAAGCAGAACAAATGGTAGTCGGATAGTGCGATGTCTGCACCATATGCTCCGACTACCATTTGTTCTGCTCTCTACAAAATTCCCTTAACGGAAAAAATTTCGCATCTTTGGACGATATCAAAATTCACCTCTACAGATTTTTCGAGAGCAAAGACGGAACCTTCTGGAGAGATGGTTGATGACATTATGAAATTGCCAAGCCTCTGCAAAAACAAAAATAAATATCTTTTAATTTCTAGTGTGCGAATCAAAAATCTATTATTTTATATTTCACAGTTAACAATCTAATATATATTTTTATTTATTTATTTTTTTTAAGAATCGTCATTAAATATGTCTTTTTCTTTTCCAGATCATGTTCGAGAATTCAGTTGTGGGATGATGTACTATAGGACATTCTATCTGGACAGCAAGAGAGATGCCCTTTATGTTGGAGCAATGTAAGTCTATTATTTATTCAGTTATTTATTCTACAAACTAATGTGCATCGATAACCATTAATAAGTCAGCTAGTTTATAACCCAGGAAATTGGTATCCAAAAGAGTGGTTTTTTTGGGATGGATAGGCCTTGAGATGGATAGGTCCTGTAACAATATTTCTCCATGCTTGCTAGTACAAGGAAAAAAATCCATAGTAACACTACGCAAATGTACTAACAAAATCGCATTTTGTATATAACTCAAATTAGTATCTCCCAATAAATGATTATAAATCAGCAGTAAAATCGGAAAGCTAGAGTCATTTTTAGTTGTTAATATGAATATATTAATAGGCGATAAACATTATGGGTAATATTATAATTTTTATTATTTATCTATACATTATAAATGAATATATTATAATATATTCGTGAATTATAAATCAACAGAAATAATGCGCATTTATGAAATTATACGTTATCGATACAAATGAAAAGATGTCTGTTATTATGCGTATAATCACAGAATATATTATTTGTGCTAATGGTTACTAATTACATACGAAATAAGGGTTATATTTTAAATTAGGAATCCTTATTATCATATGAATATCAAAACCAGTGGTGAAGAGAGACCTCCGCTAGACTAGCCCGAACAAAAAAAAAAGATAACCTGGAAATCATTACCTCAACGCCATTTTAAAGGTTTTTAGGTAAATTTTTGTTAAATGTAATAATAATAATAAGTTTATTGACCCAATTACAGACTCAGTGTTTTAAGTCAGTCGATATTACAATATATTAATTCAGTATAAAACTTTACAGATCAGAAATTACATTGATAACATTAAAGATACATTGAAAGATATGTACATTTTATAACGTTACAAAACTGTGAAGTAAGAATTCCTCTATGGAGTAAAATGGATTTTTAATAAAATAGTCCTTCATGACATTTTTTAATTTGTTGGCCAATTGTTTGATGTTAACCGGTACTTTATTCATAAATTTAATGGAGTAGAAGTTACCAGCATTTCTTGATTTCGTCAGTCTCAAGAAATTGGGATAAATATTTGACTTGTTGTGTTGTAATTGTGAACTTCTGAGAAGGTAGTATGTGTCCAAAAATGCAATAATTTCAGGCAAAAGATTTAGAAATCTTTCCAAAAAGCTTCCTAGAGCCACATAACATGACAAAAAAAAAGTAAATCTTCATATTCCGAGTCTTTGTCTTCAAGTTGACTACGGAATAGATGCTTCCTTAAACTTCGTCCTCTTATCGAATTAGCAATTTTCACTGCCACATCCATAATATCATTAACATCCAATATTTTTCCACATAAGGCATTATTATAAATGCAATGAAATGATATGAAATTAGGAAACTGTTCATTTTGTTGGCAAAGGGCTAAAAATCCATGATTTCTACCAATCATTGAAGGTGCTCCGTCAATAGACATAGCAACCAATTTATGCAAATTTGTTTTTTCAGTAAATGGCATAAAATCCATCATATCTGCACTTCGCGTTGTTCCCTTTATCGTCTATTATTATTTTAAATTCATGTTTCATCGTCTGCTAAATTTTTAGTACACATTTTAAATTAAAAGATTTGAAATTAACCTAGTAAATTATTTAAAATGTCTGCGATCGACCACTTGCCCACCCCTGTTCTACACCTTCTAGTAGTGTATTTTTTACTGTAACGCTATACTGATAATTTATTTTCTTGGCTCTTTAGAGATCTTATATCTTGTTATATTTAAATATGTAAACAAATGAAGTAAAGCATATCAAAAGGACATGAACCCCCTAAAAAACAGTTAAAATATGAAATTTTGTGTTTAACATAGCATAAAATATGATAATTATCAACCCCAAACTATAACACACATGTCGAAACAGAACTTATCAGCTTCACACGATCCAGCTTGTGTTTAATAACAGCAGATTGTACTGACATGGCCCACACTTATCGCCCAAGGGCGAGGTGGATTACACCCCTAGTCACGTGAACAAACCTGTGACGCATTGTAAAAACATGTAACTACAGAAGGCTAGTTTTAAAAAATTGTATTAATAATATTCTTTTAACATAAGAGGGGATAGATCTCTGTTTAATATGCAGCAACCAAACACTAACCACTATTTTCAAAATATATATTAACAATAAAATCATCCAAGAAATACAAGAAAAAATACACAGCCTACAAGAGCAAAACACAATGACCAGCTTGGTTTGGATACCTTGACATATAGGCATAAAAGGTAACGAAAAAGCAGATGCCGTAGCCAAAGAAGCTGCCAGAAAGGAGCCAATGAATAACCCGACCGTACATGACTATGACATGAAAATTGAAATAAAACTAAAAATTTGAGAACAAGTAGAAAACATATGGCAAAATATACAGCTTAATAAACTAAGAACCGTAAAATCCAACACGAAGAAATGTCCATTATCGGAAACAAGAAGAGAGCAAACTTCCACTACCAGACCACAAATTGGACACACAAGAACTACACACAGCTACAAAATGAAGAAAGATCCCCCATTGTGTAAGGATTGCAACACAATTATAACAGTAAAACACCTTATTACAAAATGCACCAAATAGGACACAATAAGACAGACACACCAAATACCTGACACCCTACAAGAAGCACTTAACGACAATAACAAAATAACCCTACATAAATATCTAACAGACATAAGCTATACAGACAAATATAGACTACCACCAACATACATAATACCCACATAATATAATGTAATTAACAATATTTTATAAAATACAATACCGGGTACTAATAACCCAAGATGTTGCAGCAAAATAAAAATAAATTTAGAAGCTGCATTTTATAGAAAATTTAGTTACATTTTGAGCTAAAAAAACTTTCTTTTGTAGAATTTTTCTGGCTCATCACGATAAAGCATCGTAGTCAGCCATCATGCTTTCATTCCAAAATCCTTGATAACGAGTTTCCATCACTTGAATATCTTGGTGAAAGCGTTCACCTTGTTCATCCACACGGCACCCAAGTTTACAGGAAAAAAAGTTAGATGCAAATGTAGAAAATGCATTTTCAATGACCTATTTTCTGAAACGAATCGAGTAGCCGTTGAACGCCATATTCATATTCGGGTGATTTGTGATTTCCGAGAAAGTTCTCACAAACCCACACAAACGCTTTCCATGCCTCTTTTTCATCAGGATTAAGTGATTCTTCAAAAGGTTCATCTTTCAAAACCTCTCGAATCTGAGGTCCGAAGATGCCTTCTTTAAGTTTCGCTGCACTAATCTTGGGAAATTTTTGAAGTATTGAAACCCCGGCGAATCAGTTTTGCCCATCGCTTTCACAAAGTTTTTCATTAAACCAAGCTTGATGTGTAGCAGCAAAAATTTTACGTGGATCAACGAGCGAAATGTGGTGAACACTGCTTACAACGGGCTTTTATTCAGTTCTCAACATCCAATCACGTTTTATGTAGTGATCGTTCATTGCGCGACTATCCCACAAACAAAGGAAGCAGCAGAACTTTGTGAATTTGCGTTGAAAGTATATTATAGCTAAAATGACACATCGACATCTCAAGATCCAGATGCGCTGGAGAAAAACTAAGCACATATTTGGAATCAGCGTGAAAAACTACATATAGTACACTTAAAATTAAAGCTGATGCAAATTCATTGTTGACCAGTGGAATCATTCTAGCATGCGCATTGTATAACAGCATTCTTTCATTTTCATTGTCGTGCATTTTAGGAAATATTAATTAGCAGGTGTGGCGCACGCCACTGGTGTAATCCAGTGACCAAAAACCTTGTTCTCTATCATTTATCTTAAATAACTAGACCGTCAAATAAAAGCATAATATGTGTATGGATCTGATAAGAGGTGAAATACGATGCAGAAAGGAAAAAGTGAATTAAGTGACAATCTGACCGTGGTTTGTTCGCGCTGCCAACTCTACTCTCTACATTACAATGGTTCATGTAACACGCACTTGACTTATTATAGTTGCAGTGAATGTAGCAACCGTTTAATGACCAAATAATGCGGTATGAATACGGTTACTTATCAGATGGAATTCTTAAAATTATTCTAGGGTTATGTTACACCAAAAATGATTTTTGTTAAGATTAGGACTTTGAGTTATTTATTTTGACAGTGTGTAAAAGAACTTATTATAATTATTTTTATTAAACTGAAAACAAAAAAGAAACTAGCGTTACAAAGGGTGAACCAATTTGGACTCTAGGATTTGTTTTTTGAATAAAACATATTGGAAAAATCCGAATTTTATTGTTATTAGCGTAAAGTACAGACTTGGCAAATATTTATGAAACACAAGACATCTTCAAATCGTTGGTTTCATTTAAAAAAAAAGTTGTTTAGCATCTCCTGACAGCGTACACCATTGGCAGTAACAGCGTTACCAGCTTCGTCAATGATTCAATGATTCCTCCAGCCCATAATGCACACCAAACAATGCATTTTTGTAGATGTATTGGTTTTTCTTGAATAGCATGTGGATTTGCACTACCCCAGATGCGACAATTTTGGCGATTAACAAACCCATTCAAAAAAGACATCATCGCTCCATATGATTTTTTTGCAAAAATCAGCATCAATTTCTGTGTTTTCTGCGTTTCTGGTGGTCCGCTGCTTTCAGTTCTTGCGTCAGTTGAATTTTAAACGCCTTTAAATGCAGGTCTTTTTTTAAATATGAAAGATTCAATTGCTGTGAACGGTGACGGATTCACGTGCTTGGTTCTTCTTGTACACCAGCACGTATACGAGCAATATTTTCACCTGAACGACCTCTGCGTTGATAGCGAACTCTTGGTGTATCAATAAGCATACTTGTTTCAAATTTTTGCAGTAGTTCACGAATTGCACGCTCACTTGGAACATTATTCCGTCCAAAAAGTGGTCGAAGTTTTCTTCGCGTAATCGTAACTGATCGCCTGTTTTCATAATAAACTTAACCGTTTTCTAACTATTTGGTTATAGCTAACTGAAAATCAAAACGAGGTATAAGTGTGTTTCATTTCAAAATTTACGTCTATATATTTTTTTAATAGACCTTTGCTTTCTTCCAAATCGTTTCACTTCTTTCATTATTTAGGTATAAACTTCAAATCTATTAAAATCTTATGAACAAAGTCATAAAACTTCAAACAGCAAAAATAAGATCTCATCGGAATATCTTTTCAACTGACCTATGAAAAAAATCTTAAAAGAAAACCACTAAAATCAAGTCATAACCTTAAAAATCTGTACATAAAATTACTATCGAACACGTCGACCCTTTAAATACATAAAAGCCATTAAAATAAAAAGCTCAAACATGATCAAAAAGCTGAAGCTCTTAAAATAAAATATAATATCATTATAGCTGAGTTGGTGTGAAATAAAAGCCTGTTCTGAAGCATAAAACCATTACCAAACAAAGAGGTTGATGGCGGATAGCGACACTTAGTGTAGTAATGCACGTTGCTAAGTGGAAAGGGACTAAGTTACCGAGGATAGGTGCATTCCTTGTAAGTAATTCAATCAAAGTCCTTTAATAATGAAGTGGGTTAAACCACACGATCTTCAGAGCTTCCCTTCTAAGATACGGGGACGTTTCCCTATGCAAGCTCTACTGTACTGATACCTGGTGAGAAGTACACAGCACTAAAGTATTTTCCAAATCAAAATTATATTCATATATTTTAAAAGTTTCCACAATTCCAAATCATTCATCCTGCGAATTAATTTTCAATTTAGTAATTTTGAGTTCCCCTCAATTCTGTTAAAGATACAATAAGCAGAATAGGGCATGTAATATATGTCTTTATTGTTGGGGGCAATAAAGAGCAACGTGATATTTCTATGAACAATAGACTGACCACAGTCATGTTCGCAGTACTTACATAGGCCACAAGTTGATTTATTACCATGTTATAGGCCGATCGCGTGGTACTCATAATGTTGGATATTTTGGATCATTATCTTTGAATGTCAAACAATTAATTTTGGTTAGGTCAGAGGTAGTGACATGTACAACATTCAACTGTTTAACGACCACCAAATATCAATAGCATATTTTAAGAAAATTCATGAAAATTAAGAGGCATTATATAAAGCAGTGGTATTCAACGTTTTCAGGGGTTCCGCAACTTTAATTAAATGGTTTCATTCTATTTCATTGATTGGTTTCATTGATCATACCAATTTTGACATTTGGAGATTTCGATGGATCTCCACGAATTGAGGTCCGTACACAACGTTTTGACTATTTTTAGCATGATGTCTGTCGGTCTGTCTGTCTATCTGTCGGTATGTCTGTTGGTCCATGTACACGAGTAGAGAAAATTCGACTAAAAGGATTTTTATGAAACTTCATAATTAATCTTTTGACATCAATGGCACGAGTTGATCAACTTTTGGTAAAAATTGGTTAGGTAGAAATGGAAGTTTACTCGAAACGCAATGAAATCGAGCCATTTCTGAAACGTGTCATAAGAAATGGATCACGTACGATAATCGGAAGCGTAAAAGATCGTGGACAAGAGATGGTGAGCCGTCACAAGCGTTCGCGAAGCGAGGATTGACGCCGAACAAGATGATGCTGTGTGTGTGGTGGGACTGGAAGGGAATCCACCATGAGCTACTTCCACTTGGTCAAACGATTGATTCTCAACTCTACTGTGGATTACTAGAGAGATTACGCCAGACAATTGAAAGAGAACTCCCCGAATTGAATAATAGGAAAGGTGTTTTCATCATGACAACGCAAGACACACTTCTTTGATGACCCGTCAAAAATTGCGGGAGCTTGGTTGGGAAATTTTATTGCATCCACCATATAGTCCAGACATAGCACCCTCTGACTATCACCTATTCTGATCTCTGAAGAATTCTCTCAATGGAATTAAGCTGGTTTCAAAAGAAACCTGTGAAAATCACTTGATTCTTTCAACCAGAAACCATAGTTCTTCACCAATGGCATTATGACTCTACCCGAAAAATGGCGAAACGTTGTCGATAATAATAGAGCATATTTGGTTAAATAAATTCATTTTCACACTATAATAAAACCAGTTGAATTTTACTAAAAAAACGCCAGGAACTTTTTCCCTTACCGATATATTAGATTAAAGATCATTTACTCTGATCCTGTAAAATGAGATTTTCCATCTATCAAATAGACCCTTGAAATTAATTTATAAAACACATTGTCTCTGTTTCTGAACCTTTTAAACAGTTAGGGGTCGCGTATCAAAACGTCTCTTGCTATTTTGGTTAAACACACCATCTTAAGGATAGATGTCAAAATGCAATAGTGATTAATTACTGAATCGTGCTATATAAATAAATCGACGGCTTTAAAGATCGCGCCGTCATCACAGATTGCAAGTAAACAGTGTAATTAGTTTAGCTAAGACTAATTAAATCGCTGATGATTATCTCTGTGAAAGACTTTTCAGTTTGTAAAATGAAAAACTTCTGACGACAGAATTAATATCTAATTAAATAGGGAATTATATGATTTAAGTATTCATTACGTGCTTTCGTATTTTATTCTCTATTGTCAAATTTAACTTATTTCAGAATCGATAATTACTACTGAAGTGTAAATATTACTGAAAGTATTGATACAATAAAGTCCTAATGTATACTCTAAATAAATTCAATGTAGTAGGACATAAAGATTACGCGATGCTATTGGTTCGGATAGCGAGAAAGAACTATTGTCTTATTTCACTCACTCTACACACAGCTACAATAGAAGCACTCCATACACAAAAAAACACACCCATGTTTATCTGAACATATTCAATTATAACAAATGAAGGGTAAAACTACGGACCTACGTTAGGTATGAGAAACTCACAGCTCTGTCATTGAATTTTACATAAAACTGTGTGAAATATATATTATATATATAGTTGTTCTGAAAAAAGTAAGGGACCAGAATGAGAACCTTGTGAGACTCCAGAAATGACGCGAACTATTGGAGAATTGAAATTACTTGAGCCCATTTCTTTCTAGCCAGTAAACATAGTATAAGTACCCCTTTTTAACCCCTGTATTAAATTCCAGTTTCATTTTGTTTGTAACTATGGTTAAATATAAAATATTTTCACAAAATATACGTCATATAAAGCCTTAACGATGCCAATTAGTCGTAAATAAAAAGAAAAAAAATCACGAACATGAGCATTAAAAAGAACAGTACGTGTTCTACATACGACCGATAAATGCAAGCACACAAATGTGTTAAAAATAGGGTCCGTTGTCCTTTGGTCCACGCTGATACGAAACTGTTTATACATTAAAGGGGAGAAGTTATGTGTGTGTAACTGTTTTAGTTTTAAACCGTTTGGTCTGTAAACAGAAACGGTTTCAGGAACAGACGAGATAAAAGTGTTATTAATTCAGATGGTGCAGATAACGTTACTAATCCAAAGTTTAAACGTAAACCTTGTATATATGCTGGATCTTACTAAGAAGGTTTAGAAATCTTAGCAAATAACTCAAGTCAACTTAGTCCTTTATGCGTAAGGATGTGAACAGGGATTGTAACCAGAGATGTAACAAGTACTTTTGGCGCATATGTCGGGTAAAGAACACTTCGGTATAGCCGCAAACTTGCTGCACTCGCTAGAATCGTATATATCTAACCGGTATTCCACAAGGATCTAACTCTGGTCCCTTACTTTTTTCAGTATTAATGGCATGGCTTCTTGTTTTGAAAATTTATAAAGCAATAAATAGAAATGGAGATTGCTTGCTTCTGCAGACTGAGTTGGGCAGACTAAATCAATTTTCAGCATAATAAAATATCAATTATTGCTAAAAAATCTAGTTAATATAAATTTCGTTAGGAATTATATATAGAATACACTTAAAGTAAAATGTATGAGAATCTTTGACTAATTTACAAATTTGCAATATTGCTTTTAGTGTTCACGGATGAAATAGTTACTATTTCTGACAAGATATTAGTTGTTCGCGGTTACCAGACAAGTGTTTTTGGTTTGGTGAGCGTTGTAAGTTTAGTGGAATTTAACTAATAAACTGAATATTCAAAAATCTTTTGTCCCAATTTTTCAATGATCATATTTAAAAACTATAAGGTAAAGAGACAGTATGATTTTTGTGTTTCCTCATTGTTTTTTGGGCCCGTGAATAAATTGTGACCTTTTATATTTAGGCCTATTATACTATATTAAAATTACAAAATATATATTTTTTTTAAATATATATTTATTGGTTTTAGCTACTCTGGCTATTAACCGGTACATTACAAAATATTAATGTATGTGTTAACACATACATTAATAATTATTTTAAACAAATATGTTCCTTATCTATTAATTTTTAATGACTATATTCGTTAATGAGTTTTATCAGGGTCAGCCATCTTGATTAGTAGTGACGCGATATTTTTGCAAGTGACGTTTGCATTTTGTCTGTGGTTTTTAGTTGTTTTTAAGTGGTAAAAGTGCCGAGTGGACTTGAAAAAGTGTGTGATATTGTGGACTTTTGTGTTTGAACTCTTTGGATACAAAAATTGGATAGATTGAAAAGGTATTTGTAGAAATTTTTGCTAATTTTAAAATGCGTCATTGTTATGTAGAATGTGCTTGTATATACAATATGGAAACACATACATATGTACATATATATGTAGGTGTATACTGTAGGTATATTTTTTATATGTATGTAGACCGGTGGTATCTAATTTTTTCCCATAGTGGGGCATTATTTAAAGAAATTCAGAAAATTATGTGAACGGGTAATAAAAATAATATAATAATAATGTTATAAAAAAATATATCTGAAACAATTGCAAAGTGATTTGTATTTTGCAAATTTTTTAGTAGTTATATATCAAAAACTCTAAGAAGTAAATTCCATAGTGTGATTTTTGCGCTTCCTCATTGTTTTTTGGGCCTATGAAGGAATTGTGGCTTCTTTTACGACTATGACCGTTTTAATTATTGCTAAAAACGATCAATTTCATTTTTGTGTGACCATATCTAAAAAACTATAAGAGATAGAGACCCATGGTTTATATTTTTGGAATCCTGTGGTCCTAGATGGCTCAGATGTCATTTTGAGACAAATCCTAAATAAAATATTTTTGTGAAAATTTTGAAATTTTCGAAAATCATATCTCGAAAACGGTAAAAGATAAAGACCTGCGGTTTGATTTTTTGGAATTATCATTATCTTCTTACCTTGTAAAAAAATTGGGGCTTTACGAGCCGTGCCCATTTTTGATTTATATCGATTTGAAAATTACGAATTTTCCAAGATTTTTGATATTCGCGTGACCGTATCTTAAAAACTATAATATATAAAGACCTGCGGTTGCAATTTCTATAATCTTCATGTCCTAAATGGCCTTAGGACACATTTTGAAGAAAACAAATTTTTTGAAAAATTTTTATTTAAAATTTTTTTTTTTCAAATTTTCCAAAATTTCTATTTTGTAGACGGTAAAAGAATGAGACCTGCTGTTTAAATTTTTGAAACCCTTGTGCCTTGTTTAGTCTAGAAAAAAATTAAGGTTTTAAATACCCATTTTTTTTGAATTTATATGCCTGTTTAAGCAAAACCCTTGAAAATGGCCAAAAATCGAAAAAATCGTAAGGGGTACCCCTTACGATATTTTCGATTTTGGGCCATTTTCAAGGGTTTTGTTTGATGATTCGTATTTATTGTAAAAGTTGAGTTATTAAGGCCCCAATTTTTTTCTAGATTGAACAATATATGAAGATTTCAAAAATTCAAACCGCAGATCTCTATTTTGTTTTGTGTATAAGTTATGATTTTTTGAAATTTCAAAAAATAATGGACAAAATGAAAATTTTGCAAAAAAATTTTTTGTTTGGAAATTGCTTCAAAATGAGTTCTAATGCCCTTTTGGACCTCAGGATTTCAAAATTTTCAACCGCAGGTCCCTATCTCATGTAGATTTTGAGATACGGTCTTTCGAAAATGATATATTTACAAATTTTCAAAACTACACGGATCGAGAAGGTGTTAACTAAAGAGGGCCCTATTTTTTATCTGGGTAGAAAAATGTATGTAGATTTCAAAAATTTAAACCGTAGGTCCCTATATCTTATTGTTCTAAAGTTAGGATTTTTTTATTGTATGACCAAAAAACCCTTATACCGTCATTTTGTCGTCTCTGTCTGTCTGTCTATTCGGTAAAAATTAATTAGTTAGGTAGTTGAAATTTTTGGCGCACAGCAACAAAGGCTATTTGCACCTAACACAGCCCATCTAAATGACTAGAAATATATTAAAAACAATAATTTAGACAATAAATAAATAAATAAAACCATTAAAAATACGCATACTCAATAAAAGAAATCTTGCACTGACAAACACAAATAAATAATATAAAAAGTCTGTTCGAAAATTTGAACAGACTCAGGGTGATGGTAAGAGGCTGTAAAAGGGCCAATTACCATCAAATATCACAGTCAATACCTAGAAACACATTAAAATAAGGTGCAAGACTTCACACATATTCGGTAAAAATTGTAGAAAACCTTATTTCCTTCTATAAAAATCGAGAACATTCGGGAAACTTAATGTTCGCTGTCTGCTTCAAGGTTATGGCATAAAGCCTGCATGTTGAGAAATCCCTGATTAATACTAGACAAACAGCAACACATTCGGTATAATTCCTGGAGTTTTGGAGGTTGGTAAATACCCTAATGAGTATTAACGCTTGTATGCGTAAAGTCTAAGTTCTGTAGAAAATTATTAATATAGCCTGTTTCTTATTTAAACAACAAGCCATAGTTATTTCTGTGGCACAACAGAGGGCTGCACTAGGCCTTAATGGTTATTAAATGTAAACATATGTGGCATAAATTAGATAAACATAATTATTTAGCTTTTGAATACACATAATTAAAATTTTCCACTATGTAGGGTGCATACAGAGTATTTACTTAGTTTCAACTTATGTTACAGTAAGAAGCATGTGTGATAAGCGAATTAATTAGTGAAGAACATTTAGATTACGTTTACCCAGGTACATAGGTACACAATGCAGCTCTTGTTAACATGATAAAACACGGACATTTTTATTAGCTTTACATTTTATTTCGAACAAAATCTCACGGAAATTTGGTATTTATTTGAGTTACTTTCTCCGCATTGCATGAATGGCTATTAGTTAACGATGACGTAGATTATATTATAAATTAATTGAGGAATTTCTAAAATGAGTGTATGAAATTTGAAACAAAACTAGGCATGAGAAACTGGCATGAGACTATTTAGTTTTCACCCCGTTTAAGATTACTACAACCTTACATTGAGACTTCGCAGTGTTTATTTTCTGCTAATTTCGTTGGCAATTAATAACTTTTAGGGTCTTTTAAAGATGCTACAAATTGTGTTAAGTATTTTACTGGAAATGTACGAGCTTTCAGAAAAACACGTTGCTTTAGGGTGTTCTATGTTTAAGAATATTTCTTGCCCATTTAGTTACATTTTATTTTGAAAATAAGATGTTTTATTTTATGAACAACTCATTAACAAGTATTTTATTAGTTATGAACGTTTTAGAATTGAAGATTTTATTACAACTTTGGTGAAAACTTTTCGCGTTGAAGTACAAAGTTGTAACAATTAAAAATCTTTTTCTTCACAGTTGTTTTTCATTTTTCTTCACAATGTTCACAGTTTCTAAGAGTTGGTCATAATTCTAAATCTTCCAAATACGCAAACTATTAAACAGCTATACACATTTTAAAAAAATGCATCATTTTCTATAATATATGTTGTTGTTGATAGTGAAAATATGTTAAATATGAATGGAAAATATGGATTTCGTTAAACCCACGCGCAAAAAAAAAACATACGAGGTCTGTTCAAAAAGTATCACGAATTTTGAATTTCCGCGGGTTACGTATATTCGATTTTTTTGTGGCGTCATGTTGATACTCATGTCTCTCACTTATTCCGACAAGTTCGGCAATTTTGAATGTTCAGTTAATTTTTGACAGTTGCTTTGCTTGCACGTGTTTTGGCTCGTCTTCGATTTTTGCCTATACCAAAAAATGGATCAATCTGTATCAAATTTTGTGTGACAAACAAAATTAAGTGCGCGGACGCATTCCGAATGTTGACTGTGGCATATGGTGAAGCTACCTTGGACCGAAGCAATGTTTATCGGTGGTACAAAATGTTCTCAGAGGGCCGAGAAGATGTGAACGACGAAGAACGTGCCGGACGCCCGAGCACGTCAACAACAGACGAAAACATTGATGAAGTGAAGAAAATAGTATTAGCCAATCTTCGAATCACCGTTAGAGAAGTTGCTGAGGACCTAACCATATCGATTGGCTCGTGCCATTCGATTTTTAATGATTTGGGCACATCACACATCGTTGCTTGTGCGCGAATTTTTGGCCAAAAACAACACACTAATAATGCCGCAGCTACCGTATTCCCCAGATCTGGCCCCCTGTGACTTTTTCTTGTTCCCGAAACTGAAGAGGCCCATGAAAGGACGACGCTACGCTACGAGTGAGGAGATAAAGACGGCATCGAAGGAGGAACTGAACAAGATCACAAAAAATTATTTTTTAAAGTGCTTCGAGGATTGGAAAGAACGTTGGCACAAGTGTATAATATCTGGTGGGGATTACTTTGAAGGGGACAAAATAGATATTCATGAATAAATAAATAATTTTTGAAAAAACACAAAATTCGCGATACCTTTTGAACAGACCTCGTAGTTTTAATACAACAAGATAAACATTTTTTGTGTGGATTATAGATATTTATAGATGAATGTGACACAATCCAAATGGCTATTTACTTAGTAATCCTTTGCAATAGTTATATAAATTTAGGACTAAATGACTTACTAAAATTTTATATAAACCGTTATCTCATTGAAGCGAACTTTAGTCACAAATCCTAACAAAAGCTTTGACAAAAATAATAAAAAGATATTACACCATCCAGTAAATATAGGGAAGTAATATAGGCCACAGCTAGTCTACGCATTTACGTCATGTGATATATCCCATCACCTCGTATATTTTCCGCAATGTCCAAAACTATATACCTTGAAATGCATTACAAAAAAACCTAATTAAAATCGCTATCGTGACCGGCCGAACCGCACAATGTATTTGAAAATGTTGACAGCAAATAACCAATTTATGCATACAGCCAGCGTGGCATTGTTGGTGAATGGCTACAGTTTGAAATGACTCTATATTAAAACAATAAAAGGTCTGTAACACCGGATATTCATAATAGCGCATTATATTAATCTAGGTGTCAAGGAAGCCTTATTCAATATTATTCCACACACCTTCACAGTATTTTATAAACAATAATAAATATACTAATAATTTTGCATTACTTTGATAATGTAATATGGTGCATGGTAAATATTTGGAGTCTCTCAGGGGCACGCTTGTAGCCCTTTGATATTTTTTTTTTTGGGAAATACGCGAGCCTCTTGTTACATGGGATAAATATTATACGCATTCCATAAATATTATTAGTGGTGCATGGTGAAGATTTGGAGTCTCTCAAGGGCATGCTTCTAGCCCTTTGTTATTTTTTTTTGAAATACGTGAGCCTTTTGTTACAGGGTATAAATATTATAAGCATTCGATAAATATTATGAGTGGATTCATTTTCAATATTGAAAGCACCAAAAAAAACACTGTCTCCGTTAGCCTACTAAAGTTTTGCAAAAGTTTCCGTTGCACTGTGTTCAAGGCTGAACCAAACCTGATAGCACACCGTTCAATGAAAGTCACACATTTTTAGAAAGCACTAGAAAAAACTGTTTCACGAAAAAAATCGCTACGGCCAACATAACACTTGCACACATACAACACTTTGAAAATCTGTCGCAAGTTCATTTCAAAATGAAGTTTTTTAATATGTCAAATGGAAAAAGTGTCATAAAAATTGTATGTCACGCATTGGAAGAGATAAAAATATGACATTCGTTGTACGGGCATGTCATTCATTGTTCGAAGCTATGAAATATTAAAATTAAAACCGAAATACTAATATCCCGGTAGATTTTTATCTGTTGCACCAGTGTTGGGAATGTCTCATCGCAGGAGCTACGTCATTTCCTACAAACGTCGGTTGCACAGTACATCAATCACAGCCGCGATACCGTAGCTACCAGAGAATATGCATGATCATCGCTGTCATAACACGTTTATATCAACGTTATTAAGACCTATAGATTGACCATAAAGGAAAGATTAATTAAAATGATTTTAAGTCTGGAATTCATGGTTTTGCTCATACAGGAGACATTAATTTAACGCACGTGTCGGAGACCGGCGATTCAATAGACGCAGGAGTCTCCAGGCTGGAAAAAGTGCGGTTTTTTAACTAAAAAATATAATATACATATATAATATACACCGTAGCCTTGAAGCGGACGGCGAACATTGAGTTTTCCGAATGTTCTTGACTTTTATAGAAGGAAATACGGTTTTAAATATAACGCGAGGTACCTGAGGCCGGAGGGGCAGTAGAATTCAGACAGTGAAGCTCGGTGAGTCTTTGTGAACAGTTAATCAAGTTAATGTAGTCAATAAGTCAGTTTCATACATTCAAAATCAGCGTGGAGTTACACAATTGAACTTAGGTAGAGATACTGAGGTACTGTAATTCAGTACAGTGACTGAGTGATTTATTACTAAAGAACTAAAGAATGACGAAACCGATACGATCAAGACAAAAAAGATACACCGGCTGTCAATGGCATCGCTTACGTAGAAATGTGGCTGTGTTTATGACTCGAGTTTATTTTACCAGGCGTGCACACAGAAAAATAGTCTGTGGAGGGTCCATTTCTAAAAAAATATCTGTAAAATAATTCAATTTTATTATTGATTTTTTACGGAGACTGGTGGACATACATCAATTTAATTTTTAATATATTAGGTCGTCGAGGATGAAATTTGTAGAAAAAATGGCAAAGTTGGTTCATAATTTATATAAGGAATTATTTTATTCATCAAAGTATGCTCCTATATTGTCTATACACTTTTGCCATTTAAGCGGCAGGTTGTTCAGGCCGGTGGTATAAAATCCTGGCGGACGAGAGTGAATGAATTTCTGGCCAGTTTTACAGCATTGTCGGAATTAAACTGTTTTCCTATTAAAAAGTTGTCCAAATTGCTGAAGAAGTGGTAGTCAGTGGGGGCTAGGTCTGGTGACTATGGAAGATGAAGAAGTTCCAACTCCAATTCCTGTAGTTTTGCCACAGTCATTTGTGCAGTGTGTGGTCTAGTGTTATCATGCAATAAGATAGGAGTCGATCTGTTGACCAATCTAGGCTGTTTTTTTTTTAAGTTTTTGCATCATTTCGTCCAGTTGGTTGCAGTATATTTCTGCTGTAATCCATGAGCCAGGTTTTTTTTTAAGTCTTCATTTTCTCGGATGAAGTTTCTTTCTTCTTCATTTTTGTTTTTAAGTATTTTACCACTAAATAATCATTTGCGTTTATAACTTCTACTACAATATATTAACAGTCCCATACTATAAAGATCGAACAGTCCTGAGGTGCAAACACTTAATTATATCAAGGTACAGTTGTTTACACCAAAAGATATTGACTTTTCAAAAATATTTTTACATACGTTGACAGATAAATATCCTTTTTCGTGTCAAAAGTTGACAAAATACAATAGTGACGCCAGTAATTTTAGTCCCGAATAGTCATATATATGAAGAAATTGCAGATTTCAATTTTATTTATTTATATTATTTATTTCTTTTTCTGAGATTTACAATTTGATTCACATGTGTTCAAATCTGCTTCGTCATCATTTTAATACAATTTTAGAATCTTATTTGAAGTAGACAATCAATAAACTAACCTGTCGTCAACATGTGAAAATAATAAAAAAAACTACTATAACATTCCATCAAGGAAATGAGAACATAGCGTGAAAATGCATCAACAAAAGTGTTAAATGAAAAATATGAAAACACTGTTTAAAAAAAAATCGCAAGAAGCAAAATTACTATAATTAACATCGCTTTAGACAGACTCTAAGAGCGAACTCATCACAGATACAAAAGCAAAGGGAAATAAACGCCGGTTTTCACGGTTAATAACAAGTTTTCCCGATATTTTCTCAACACGGAAAAGGTGGGTCTTTTGCGAAGTTTTCTCCACGAGGAATTTAAGAAAATATCTATGCGTGCAACTTTCAACCAATGACTGATAACTTGTCACGCTTTTGATTAACGTAGTAATTATTATCAAGTTAAATTTATGTTATGATAATATACTCGTGTTAGGAATAAGTGACACGTAAAATTTATCAAAAATACATCGTGGACATTTATACAGGTCGCTGAACAAGCTGATTTTTTTGGGGTAATTCAATTTGACGTATTTCGTAAATATTTTGCACGCGTTCCATGTCGTTTTTTTTTGTATATATTCAACTATTCCAACAGATTTGTAATCGTATTTTTTGCAGCAGACTATGAAATGAAATTGTAAGCTATTAATTTAAAATAAAAATTTAACACATTTACTCAATCAACCAGTTTCGACTATTTGAGTTAAAACAATATTTTGATGACTATTTCAAAAAATTACATAGACCAGCCTCATGCAGTACGAGGGCATATTAAAAACTAATGCCTCCATGGCCATAACTTTTATAATGAAGGGCCAGACCGTGTCAAAAGTGGTTTGCCATTTACCTTAAGTATCTGTACATAAGTCCTCCTAGCGGAGATTCTCAGCAACGCGTTTGCGCATGACAGTTCGAAACATGGCGGCCGGCATGGATGTGCGTTTAAAACAATGAGCTGTCATTGAATTTCTTACTGCGGAGGGTGTAGCGGCCATTGATAAGGTTAAGTGCCGTCTACCGTGAGGCATGTGTTGATGTGAGTACTGTTAGGAGGTGGGTAAGGACTGTGAAAGACGCAAGTCCTGCTGAAATAGATGTCCATCAGGCACGCAGTGGCCGACCAGTGCATGTAGTGAAAGGCATGTGGCTCTTGTGGATGAACTGGTTCGTCAGAATCGACGGTGTAAGCAAACATGAGAAATTTCACAAGAAAGAGTACACTCCCTCTCTCCCATCCGGGAGTCGATGAGCCTGGAGAAGTCTTCTCCCACTCACATGGTCACTACTTGCTTGGCTTCACCCTCGGTACAAGAATCTGGCGGCAGTGTCTTGGTCGTCACCTTGTGGACTAATACGTGCAGCGGAATTGGCTATGTTCCACTGCTTCCATATTCTGTGACATCCAGCCCTTTTTGTAACGAAAGTTAACCCAGTTCCGTCATGACAAATATTTCCTCATTACGAAAATGCGGCGTATGCATTTCGTAATCAGGCCACATACGTCAGACGCTGACAAATAGTTTTTTAATCAGACAGCTGACCGTCACAATGTCTAGATGTCGTAATTCTGACCTAGGATTACCTATGTGACATTATGTTATTTTTGTTAGTTGTGCAGTGAATTTACGTTATTATAGATATGTTTTAAAACTAAAAAGTTACAAAGTTCTTGTTGCAGGATGACACATTCCAAGTTCTAAATATTTTTAAATCGTCGTCACATAAGAGAAACTTTGAGTAGTGATAAAACTCTAACTATCTAGTCAACAGTCCATTTGTTTGAGTATGAAAGAATTGAAAAACCAAGCGAAGAGATACAATTGTATGATATATCGTAGAACAATGTTTTACCTTTTATACCTTAAATTCGTAGATAGTGTGAACAAGTTTGTTCGGAGTACAATATTATCACATAGTTTCCCGGGCGTGTTCCTCTTTCGTCTCACCTCACCTCAAGGGTTTAACAGACACCCGATGATATTTTGTTTATCGGTAGGAAAGGGAAGTATACGGCTCCTATATGAATATGCTTCGCAGCAGTGATGAAAGAACTACTAGGACAATAGAGCGACGTTTTAAACAAAAGACGTATAGCAGAGCGACCCGCCCGTCTTCACACCGTTGCTATTGTACTCCATGAATGTGCGCGTCCAAACGGCAACGTCCCTCTAACCCTTCAGCATCCTTACCCAGACCTAAATGTTCCTCTTTGCATCCCTAAAATGTCCTTCTGTTTATTGATAATTTAAATGCATAGACTGATTATATGTGGTACAAGTTGTAGTATAATATATCTGTGAAAGCCTTCTTGATTTACTGTTTAGTATTCCATTTTCTAAACCGTGAATACTCAAGAACTTTTAACAACCGTCTGAGTGTTAATACGTGCCTGCATCCAATATCATATTGGACCGTATTCGGAGATTTATGCACACAACGCTAGGTGCTAAAACAACCAACCAACTCAAGTGTACTTATAATTTTGGTCTTTTGTAAGCATTCTGAAGGTTAATGCAGTAAGATTAGAAGTTTTTAATTGTGTTTGGGATACTTTTAATTGCAGTTTCAAATTAGGAAACTGGAGAGATTAACGTTGTGTTGAACGTGGAAAAATTTTTACACCTTTCACGATGAAAATTTTCAGAGTTTTAAAAGTATTTTTATTCTCTTATTTCAAGCAGAGAAACGATTCAGCTATTTAAGCTGCTTCTTTTAATTTAGAAGATTAACAAATTAATTCTTACATTTAGATATTTTTAAACTACCATATTTTTTGGACCATGAGACGATGCGAGAAAAATCGACTTAAAATTGGAGTGCGTCTTATAGTCCGGTACAGGTACGTTGTTTAAAAACTGTGCGATGTTACTGTGGAATCAATTCAGAGCGCATAAAACAGAATCAACCAAGAAAATATAATAGAAATGAATACAAAATTAGCTATCATTTCTGGAGGCCTTACAAGTCAATCTTGGGTTTGTCGATTAATAAACCATTTAAAAAAATTATGCGAAAAGAGTGGAGCAAATGAATGATCAACGTCGCTGAATAAGTATCCGGACTAACTAAGAAAAACATTTTTTTTTAGAAATTCGACTTTATTCATCAACATACTCTCCTTCAAGAGTGATATATTCATTCCAACGCTCCTCTAACTTTTCGATGCCTTCTCTGTAGAACGATTTGTCTTTGCTTTCAAAATAGGCCTCGGTTTCGGCAATCACTTCTTCATTTGAATCAAATTTCTTTCCCTGGGGCATCTTTTTGAGGTCTGGAAAAAGCCAGTAGTCGCTGGGGGCCAGATCTGGAGAGTACGGTGGGTGAGGAAGCAATTCGAAGCGTAATTCATTCAATTTAACCATCGTTTTCATCGACTTGTGACACGGGGCGTTGTCTTGGTGAAAGAGCACTGTTTTCTTTTGCATGTGAAGCCGTTTTTTCTTGATTACTACACTCAATCGATCCAATAATGTCATGTAGTATTCACTATTGATAGTTTTACCTTTCTCAAGATAGTCGATAAACAAAATACCATGCGCGTCCCAAAATACGGATGCCATAACCTTGCCAGCTGACTTTTGAGTTTTTGGTCACTTTGGACGACTTTCACCGACTGCTGTCCACTCAGCTGACGATATTTTTGATTCAGGTGTGTAGTAGTGGATCTATGTTTCATCCATTGTCACATACCGACGCAAGAAATCCTTTTTATCTCGCTTGAACAGCTTCAAACAGCGCTCTGAATCGTCGACGCGTTGTTGTTTTTAGTCCACTTCGAAAACAATTTACGCATGCTCAAGTTTTCGTGTAAAATTGTAAATACACTACCTTCTGATATCTTTAAGGTGTCAGCTAACTCCCGCAACTTCACTTTACGGTCTTTCAAAACTATTTTGTGGACTTTTTTTATGTTTTCCGAAACAACTGCCGATTTTGGGTGACCAGAGCGTTCAGCATCATCGGTGTTTGTACGACCGCGTTTAAATTCAGTATACCCATCAATAATAGTTGATTTGCCTGGTGCAGAGTCTCTATAACGCTTATCAAGCCACTGTTTGACTTCAACAGTATTTTTTCCCATCAAAAAACAATGTTTAATCAATACACAAAATTCTTTTTTCGCCATTCTTTTGAAAATTACAAAACTAGTTGTCAGAATATCATGAAATTTTCGCACATATCGTTTGAAGTTTGGTACTATCCAGAAATCATATGGGTCTGTGAACAGTGTTGCCATATATATGTCAGACCGGAGACTTATTGAGTGAAGTGTTATGATACGGACAAAAATTTCAGAAGTACTTGGGTAAAAAAATCATGGAGAGCTGGAAAAGAAAAGACGATTATAAAGTCTTATAAGAAATACGGTATAAGCAACGCATTGGATAGAATCGAAGATGACTTGGATTTTGAAGAGATTGACAATTATTCAGAAGAAAATAATACGAACAATGACATTAACGAGATGAGTGATTAGTACAGAGAGTGAAGATTTAAGATGAACAATGTTGCTGGTACAATTTATCGTAATAATAAATATGTTTTCTAAAAATTAGATCAAGTTATTGATCTGGCCATCGTTGGAAGATATTTTACGTAAGATTTCCGTTCTTCAGTTTTAAATCTTAATCAAAACTCATAATACTTCAATCTAAAACTTGATTTCAACGCCATTAAATTGCAGATAGATTTAATAAAAAAACAAACATTATCCCTCTTGGAAGTAGATTGTTGTTTGCTAAGAGAATCGAGGGTTAAAAGCGAAGGAACGTTCGTCACCAGTCAAGAGATAATCCCAGCAGGTGGTGCCGTCTGGTGGGTTCATCACAAACTTGAACAGTAGTAGAACCGATCGGCAAATAATTGAGTAGTATCAAGCAGGGTTAAATGGGGAGAGAGATTACGCTGTTTGGCTGATGTAAAATTCAAGAGCTATGCGCACCCGTCCCGTCAGACATTTAGCGCGGATATGCGTATTCAGGTGTTCTTCGTGGTTCTCCCTGGTGGTAATCCTACAGAAACTCTTAAATAAATAAATAGCAAACACCAGAGTTTCTCCCTTAACAACCGCAATGTAAGATGGGATGCACTGGTTGAGATGCACTATCCTTTAACTGCTTCAACAACATATTTAGAACCACTTATTGTAGGTATAAATTAATTTTCTATATTCAACCCGATGTTCACTTTTAAACCGCATTCAGAGCTCTTTAAATTAATACGTTGTAAACTGTTCTTTGTCACGTTGTGCGTTATGTGTGGGGGCATTTCTAGGATCGGTCAAAACGTCAAGGTTGGCTAAATGATTTTCATTGTACTTCATGGTACTTACTTTGAAAGGCCCTCTACATAGTGGATACCAAGACTTGCGAGCGGTATCAAGTCTGAAAACCTAAAGGATCCGCCGGTCGGTTGCTTAGATTCTTTATTAGAGGAATAAGGGTGTTTGAATTAAAGTCTGTATTTTACTTAATCTACGTTCAATGTTTAGTTAGAATCGAAGGTTATTAATTACATTAGAACAATTTAATGCTGGCTGTAAAATCCCATGAGAGACACTCAAGCACAAAAACCTCACAATCACCGTTATCACCTCACAAGCCGCTAAACACCTCAAAACACTCAGTGTTTAACCCGTTAAAGAGGTTCGTTTATTTCATTAAACTGTCCTCAACACTTCCAGATTACTTCCGGTTTACACGCTACCGGGTTTCTCTACCAAAATGCTTGGGAGGTTCATACGTACACGGTGACGGTTTACTCATGACTCTTTTTGTCTCTCACAAGATTTTTCCAGCTCTTTTCTTAAACTAATAATCTGGTCTCTGAACCCCATTTTTTGTCGTAAAAATAATCAGCTCTCCACATTAACAACAAAACCCTTTTATAAACTTATCTTGAAGACTCATATTTCTATTACCAATAATTCATAAACCCAAATAATTATTTTGACTCTAATTACTACGAAGTCCATATCACTGAAAATATATGGTCGCCTATCAACATCTGTATAAACATTTGCTCATGTTATTTGATATAAACAATAACGTTCTTTCAAACTAATCATATAATATACGACGGTAATTCTACTCGTATCTTTCGACACTTAACTAGAAAAATATATAATAGCTCAACTAACCTTTGACGATGAATAATTTTATTTTAAATAATAATGAAATTTTATTTCTGAAATTACCACTCCCACATATGTTTTTATACATTGTTTTAACGGTCTACGTACCGTTTACAGCAGTTAGAAATTAATGGGTTACGAATAGTCCGACATCTGTGTATCTTTAAACCAACTACATGGCTTTAAAAATTTTTCTATCCATTATCGTTTTTATAATTTTGTTGTTCTAGATTTTAACTAACTAAACCTAACCTAATTACCTAAATTGATCATTTTACTGTCCGTCTTTGTAATTTTGTGCAAGATTTGTTAATAATGACATTTTTACATATAATTTTAATTATTTTCTTTTGGGTGAATTCTAATCATTGCATGTAACGGCTTGCAGTTAATCCATACGAAAGTACAGGTTGTACAATCTAAGAAAGAAATAACAAAAATAAATTAATCTATAATCTATGAACATTAATGTTTTTCAGTTCGAATAAACGTTAATAAAAGTTACTGGTGCATGTCCCAGTGATGTTAATTAATTAATCAACATCAATAGTATGATAGTATAAATAATTCGCAACACTAACAATTACAAATATATACAAACAATCTTTCTGAATACTCCATTTGTAGTGAATATTCAATAATACACATTAATAATTTAATTTATTGTCCCAATTAATGTAATAACATGAAACTAGAAATATTTTTGGTATAGAAGTACATAATCAAAGGTAAAGTACATCAAATAATTTATCATTTATGTATTTTTGTATCGAATATTATGTTCATTTAATGAATTATTAATTTCGTTTGTGTAGTTAAAATCGTTTGATCCATTTAAAATTTTCGTAATGAATTGCATTTATGTCGATATTAATTATTATTAAATTCAAATGAACTAATGCGTTCTTTTTCCTCAAGCCTAATTTTATTTCACCTCTATTAAATATGTTCATTATAATTTAGTGAAAAACTATGTATATTAACCCATATTACTCACTCGTTTATGTAATATGAAAATTATTTAAATTCGATGACACTGCATTCTGCTGCATTATTGATTCTAATTTACTACTGAAAATATTTGACTCTATTAAATTTGTATATATTTCATAACAAACATGTATATTTTTTTACGAGGGGTGTTTGATAAGTTTGATAAGTGGCTGTGATAAGAGATGGCGCTCAGATCACTAATTTGATATTATATCTGACATTTGACATTTTTTGTAGACATACACACTGTTTCAAGAAGATCTGCGAAATAGTATTTTTAACAGCGTTCGGAAGTGGATAAGTTTATGTTTATTTGCTACAAAAAAGTGATTTTTTTAATTAAAAAGTAGTAATTTTTATCGACCAAATGAGGTATTTGATCATGCTGTTTAACAAAAGCGCACTTCAATCATTAAAAAGTTCGTGACAAATTACTAAAATAAAAATTCCATTTATCAGATCGTCAAGGATGAAATTTGTAGAAAAAAAGGCAAAGTTGATTGATAACTTACAAATATAAGGAATTATTTTATTCATCAAAGTATGCACCCATATTGTCTATACATTTTTGCCATTTAAGCGGCAGGTTGTTCAGGCCGATGTTTAAAACCCTGGTGGACAAGATTCAATGAATTCCTGGAAGGCCAGTTTTATAACCTTGTCGGATTTAAACTGTTTTCCTATTAAAAAGTTGTCCAAATTGCGGAAGAAGTGGTAGTCAGTGTAGTCATTTGTGCAGTGTGTGGTCTAGCGTCATCATGCAATAAGATAGTCCCTAACTTGTACAAAATTTGGCGAACCAATTTGATATTGTCTGCTGCGTAGTAACACTAGAGCCAAATACACTATTAATATTTCGCGCGGTCTGTGATGCTGTAGTTCCACGTAAGAACTCATACTTCATAATAGTGCAAATTTCCGACCGTTCCATTTACAATAAAATTCATTTTTTAAAAAAGTTTTTGATATTTTTTAGAGCATTCAATAATTTCTTTAAACAAACGAGATGTGTATCTTTCACAAAAAAAAAAAAAAAAAAAAACGGTAAAATATTAAGCCAATGTCAAATAATGAGCTGTTAAAGTTGAAAATATTATTAACTACAAATTTCATCCTTGACGACCTAATAGTCTGACGAACGCCTATATATATGAAAGTTAGATAACTTACCGACTGCGCCAGTTACATGTTACTGGCGCAGTCGGTAGGATATTTTATATATAATAATATTATTATAATTGTATTTAACTGCTTATACATATTTCTAACATAATTTTCCTTTTGTTTCAGGTATGTACCAAATTTTCTATTTCTTATGCGTAAGAATTCTCCGGAGATATTAACAGTAAGTTAAAACAAATAAATAATCAAATTCAAGGATCTCTCAACTTTCTAGAAGCGAGTCACGTCAAAATTTCTTAAATAAATGGCGGACCTTTAAAATTTCATCGCAAAAATTGATATGTCGTTATATCTTATGTCGTTATAAACGATATTCACTGACTTTTGTTCAATTTTGACAGGCTACACAAGCGTTTATTTTCACTGCATCCATTGCTTAGAAATCCATGCCACGTCACTGCTTCCACATCATTCCCTAAATTTGAACATTTCCCTTTTACGATCCGTATTAAACGTTAATAACGCTAGGAAAGTTTCGTAATATTTTTAATTGTGTATTTAGTGAGTTAATGTGTAGACTGTTTTGTATTTTATGTTGGTATGTCGTGTTTCATGTTTATTATTCTGAAACTTTCTGAAAGGGACCCGTATAGATTTGGCCATGCGTGAAAGACCTAATTAACATGATACTGTAGTAATTATAGATTAAATGTGATAATGATGGCCTGTTTGTTGCTTTAATTACGAACAACATCCACCACCATTTGCTAACAATTAGGATATTTTACTGTATTTACTTTTGTATCCACTCTTATCTATCTCATCTTTTAGAAACGTTACATTTTTGACAGCAATTGTTTCAATTTTAATTAAAAATTGCAATTACAGAACTTCACCACCATACTGTGTTACAATCAGGGCCGTGTTAGGCCATGCAGGGGCCCTTGGGCACAGATAGTTTAGGGCCCTTATAGTAAAGCCTCTTTCTTCCATTGACGCCACAGCACGCCTCTGAAGTTATAGCTCGGGGTTCGGGGTAGAGGAAAGTTTATGGGAATTGGGCGATGGAAGAACACCTGTCTTAAGTTAATTATTACTGTATTATGGAAGTGCGTGATGAAAATTTCAAAATATATTAATATATAAACACAGTTTTGTTTGTTGGAAATAGAAAAGTTTTGATATAAATCTAATGCAGTGATATTCAAACTTTGTTATATACTTCCGGGAAAACAAAAGTTTCTCAGTAAATATTATTAATTGAAATAATTTGAAAATTTGTAATTTGGAGTATGTAAACAATAAAACTTTTTATGTTTCTTCTCCCTCAGTACCTCTTTATTACATCCCGTCATCTCGAAAGCTCGTGTCACTGAAGGTTCTTCTAAAACGTTTGGTAATTTTTGGACGCCATTTTTGGTATGGAATGTATGAAAATGAAATGGGAAATGCTGGAAAATAGGGGAATTAGTAGCAAAATAATTAGAATAATACAGAAAGTATATGAAAATAATCGTAATGCCATAATTTGTAACAGTCAATAGTCGAGTATTTTTAAAACGGAAGAAGGATTAAGACAGGGTGCTTTTTATTACATTTATGGATGAAATTATAAAAAAGTGTAAAAATGAAACAACAAAATTCAAGGTTGGAAATGGGAATATGCAAATAACTGAAATATGGGAAGGAGTGTTTGCTGACGACGTTGACATAGCAAAAGGACGAAGCGAATTACAGTAAAATTTGAATGTATGGAATAGAATATTAAAAGAATACGGTATGACAATGAATAAAAATAAAACAAAAGTTATGGTAATAGGAACAGAAGATATCATAAATATAAAAATAGACGACATTATTATTGAATAGGTTAAGAATTTCAAATACTTAGGAATAGAGATAAAAGAGGATGGTTTAAATATTTACATGATTACACTTGACTTACAAGAAATGGAGATAAATACCATAATAGAGAAGACAACAAAACTTTACTTAAAGAATACACTTATCAATAGGAAAGAAATAACAAGAACCACAAAAATAAACGTATTCAAAGCTATATACAGACCGGTACTGACTTTTGGCTGTGAGACCTGGATGCTTTCAAGAAAAGAAAAGAGTAAAATACAAGCTTTGGAGATGAAGTATTTTAGAAGAGTAAAAGGTATGACTAAGACGGATAAAATCAGAAATACAGATATAAGAAAAGAACTCAATATAGAACCAATAGAACAATTTATAGACAACAGACAACTGGGCTTGTGGGGACACATGCAAAAACTGCAAGACACAAGACAAGTGAAGCAGATCTGGGAGACCAGAACGTACAGAAAGCAAAGAATAAAAAAACCAAGAAATACATGGGACAGAACAGTAAAAGGGATACTAGAGAAAAAAGGAAAAACGATTATAGAAGCTAAAAGAATGACAAGAAACAAAAAAGACTGGGCGAAATTCCTATATAAACCCGTACTACCATAATATAGAAAAGAAGGAGAAAAGAAAGAAATACAGCCTACACCGTACTATGGTAGAAGGCTTTTATATATATATGAAAATGAAAGTATCCTTTTTGTTGTAAAGTAATCCTTTGAGATTGTAGAAATTTGTTCCCATTAACAGTACATGGAATATCTATTATGTAGGTACATAAGATTATAGAATAGTGTTTGTTAAGATGTAGTAGTGTATTGAATAGAAACTAGTGGTGTAATCGAATGAGTAATGTTAAAGTAACAAGCATGTTAGAATCTCTTGCTGTGAGTGTATTCAAGAGCCATTTACCCGACTTGTCGTGTTTATACACCGAGAACAGCGGGGTTCTCTATCGGGGTTTCCTTGCACCTTCCCTTCAAATTTCCGGTAGAAATCCTAATGGCCAATAATCCGCACTTTATATTTCGTGGCAAGGATACATTCCCACAAAACAACCCCCACTTCACCCCTTAAAGGGACGGTCATTAACAGCTTTCGACTCACTATTAATTAGATTAAAATATCGAGCGAAATGAAACATGTCATTAGCGAAATGGACATTGCTCTAGAACTGTTTTTTGGATATTTCTAATGGCGTAGGGATTTTGGTTACTTAGAAATGGTAATTAAAACGCTGTGATAATCGCTTTTAACCCAATAAATTGCATTGTATTTTTATTTTTTGAGGCTGTTTTAATTGGTGTGTTAATGTTTTATGGTGGATAAACTAATTTTAAATCAATGGATTTTACAGCAGGGGAATAAATTAGAATGATTTTTTTAATTGTTTGTTTCATTGTAATTTTCGTGACAAAGTCTAATTAACTGAATATATCGCGAAAAATGCACAAAAACCAACAGAAAGTTTATTACCACTTAAATCTAAACAAAATACAAAACCTTTAGACTATGGCAATAAAAAAAAAAATTATGTGAAGTGTGAATTTTCACACATTTAAGGTTTTTGCAGGTATTTAATAAGTGCAAGAAGCCAACATAATACTGGATGTCTAGGAATATTTGTTCTATAATCTCTTCAAAATTAATAGATTTTTTTATAATTACTTTTATTCGTTATTTAAGTATTAAGAGCTTCCATTTAATTTTTTTCAAAAAATAATTTGCCAAAAATCTTTTTTTTTGCATTTGCTTCCTATTCAACTATTCATTAGATTAATAAGAAATATATTGATAATGACTTTATTTTTTTCAATTTCAGAAACGTATTTATCACTATTAACAGAGTGTTATTGTTACAATGATTTATAAGTATTTCTTAGTTCCTTAATCTACATCCTAAGAGCTTTCTTTTGATATCACACAATATTTTTTTTAAACATTTTTTTATCGACGTCACAAAAAAAATCGACATTGTTCGAAAAAATAATTTGACCAAAATTCCTGTTGAATTATTTCGGTTTCCTTCAATGTTCATTATGGAGATTATTTCTGATTTGGGGGACAAAAATTTTGACATATTATTGCCTAAAATCCCATAAAAAAAATTTCAAAAATAAAAATTTGCCTGTTGATCCACGTACTAAGCGGTTTCATTTGATATGCCACTCAATATAACTAAAGAAAATGCCGGGACTGAATTTTATTTATAGTTGTTAAAAATAGTTTAAAGTGCAATTTTCCCTCAAAAAATCTTTTTTTCCAGTTTTTAAATTTAAGCACAGTATCATTTAAATTGAAGCACTTATAATTTTAATCTTAAAAATCATCTCCACTTTATCTTAATCTAACATTTTCATATAATTTCTAGTCCAGTATCTTCCCCTTCATCTTTCTCTATCTTTATCTTCTCCTCTTATTCTCTCCCGTTTAGTTTTCCCCAACATTTACCTTCAACGATGTTGCTAAATTTGAATATCACGTGAAATAATTACCTTTTCAGCCGCATTTGTTTTTATTAGCTATTAGAATTTTTAGCCATTGTCTCAGCTGTTAATTTTAATGGAGGTTCTTTACAGCCTGGGGTAGCCATAGACACCTGAGCCCCTCCCCTACTTAAAATAATGTACAGTTGTTTACATAATAAAAATACAGATATTGAAATTTATATTATTATTACCCAAAATATTGTTATTAAATTTAGAATGTTTAAACTTAAATATTCTTTCAATTATAAGTGATACAAAACTTCAAAAATAATCTGAAAACTAAAAAAATTGGTACAGCCATCACCTATATCATGATTTTATTTTTCATAGGTGTACAACTTTTCTTCCGCCGTTTTTTTCCCGAAATTCGAGGCTTTACTGTAAAAAACTGGAAATTGCTTGTTGAATCACTCCCAATGATCGTGCCAATTCTTCTTGACTTTGACACGAGTCTTCATCAAGTAATGCCTCCAATTCTGCTTCTTCGAAAATCGTCTTTCTTCCACCGCTATGCCGGTCTTCGACTTGAAAATCACCGTTCTTGAAGCGTTGAAACCACTCACGATACATTCTTTCACTAATAGTGGCCTCACCATAAAGATTTGAAAGCATTCGATGAGCCTCATCCGCAGATTTCTTCATATTGAAGCAGAAAATTAAAACCTCCCGCAAATGACGAGAATTTTCCTCGTAAACTGACATTTTCAATCGTATCGTATAAAAAAAAAAAGGTCTCTGTATCTCTAATAGAATAAATATAATTCTTATGCAACCCACATGACATAGCCGTCGAACTGGTAACCTAAATTCAAATATTGAATCTCTGCCAACATCTCTTATTTTGTAGGAGTTTTATCCTCCATAATTTATTTATCTGTACATAATGCAGTAAACATTTTAAGAATGTTTTATTTAAATAAACCTTCATTTCAAACATTTAATTTTAGTGAAATTTTATTATACTTTGTCTATAGAAACTATGTAAAGCATATTGCAAGTAGCATCTGCAATAATGTTAAGTTTATGACAAAAATTATAACTCATAAAAAGGTAGTAATAGTTGAATGTTGGCAAATATTACGGGATGTAACAAAATATTTTATAATCGCGCTTTAATATTTTCAAATAAATTAAAATTTATTAAATATTTATAAGGCAGATTTTGACATGCTACTATAAACAATTTTTGTTACATACGTTTTTCTGTTAAGTCACTATTAAGGGAGATATTTTAAGGTTTTAACCCCGAAACATCCCCTTGAATAAAAGTGTCCCAAAATGACGTCCATTGAGTTGATTTTTCAATCTTGGGAAGAGGAAAAATTCACAAGGACACAATTCAGGCAAATAATTGCAGATTTTTCTCATTCCCAATTCATTGGTCAAAATCTGAACGGTAGTGTGAGTCAAATTCAACTCTTCCCCGATCATTCTGACTGTCAACCGACGATCTGAAAGCACAAAATCCCGGATTCTGTCTACATTTTTATTGGCTCTTGAAGATGGAGGCCTTCCGCTGCGTGATTCATCTTAAATCAACTCTCTTCCTTCTGAAAATGCCTTAAACCACCAAAGAACCTGGGTCCTTGACAAAACACTGTCTCCGTAGGCCTGCTGAAGTTTTGCAAAATGTTTCCGACTGTGCCCAAGTCTGAAACAAAACCTGATAGCACATCGTTGCTCGATATGAATGTCACTCATTTTTACAACGCTCTAGAAAAAACTGTTTCACGAAAGAAATCGTTACGGACAAAAAAATTACTCTAGTGACTTCAAACTCGTACTGAAGGCGTATCATATGTTCACCGCCCTTCCAAGTGTCCTGCATACAGGTAGGAAATGCCCTCATCATAACTAGAAAAATCGAAAATCTCAAAAAAGTCCTAAATCTCCAAACTAAGGGGGTGAAATATGATTGCAGGGATTCCTCAATGTATCTCGGAACTAATAAAATATCGACTTAGTTTTTGATTATAAAGATTACAAATATTTATGAACGAAATTCAGAATTTTGCCCTAAACAACCCTTAAATCTACATTCGGGGACAATTGTAGAACGCTTCGCATTTCCTATGTTTATTGAGATAACATTTCGTTTTAATGTTTTGGCATATAAGTCTTTTTAAAATCTTTAGAAACTTATTGAGTTTTTTTTAAATAATTTCACCCCTAAAGGGGCAAAATGCTTTTTCATTTTTTTTATTCTTTTGTTTTGTTTTCCTTTTTTATTTTTTTTTGCTATTTTACGCCCCCCTTCAAGTGGCGCCCAGGGCACGTGCCATGACTGCCATACCCCCAGGTACGCCTCTACTCGTGTCCTCCAATTTTATTAATATAAAGTGCAAAAAGTTTTAAAACTTATAAGAAAATTTTCTTGGAATATTGTCACATATTCTATCTTATGCTTCTGTTTTCCAGTTATCAGTAATTGCACGTATTTCGTGATTCTTTTAATTACTGATTGGAAAGAAAAATAAAATAACTCAATATTAATAAATGAGCTTAAAGGAAACGAAACTTTATAACTGATAAAGTAAATTACGAAATCTTATCTCAAACAGTAGTTTATATACTAGAACTTTGATGAATTTTCAAAACTTTCCTTCATGAAATTAGAACATGTCTCTCAGTTATGAAGACATTTCCAAAAAAAAGGTGTTCCAATTTCTTTTTTATATCATCCAACTTTATTTTACTCTCTATCGGAAAAAAACTGTGTATTTCGACTTGAGCCAGCGATTTCTTTAATGATAACAAGAACCCGATTCCCGGCGAACGCAATTAGCCCTGTGTTGTCTCCGCTTACCGAAGGATAGTGCACCCTTCCTTACCGACTGGACACGTGAGTCGAATGGTTGATTAAGTTCGCGCACTCGCTAAGGGATATCCTTTGACGATACGTGTCTTTGAAGTTACTCACAGGCCTTATTTAACGTTGTTAACGACTTAAGGCTTTGGTCTGCGATGCTGTGGCAAATAGTTAATGCTCTGTTTCACGGTATGGACGTCTAGGCGGCGATGCAATCGCCTTCTCTCTCATATTATTTTACTACAAAGGATTTAAGTTACAGGGATATTGAAAGTTTTCAGTTTACCATATTATTATAAATACAAGAGTGTGTCACTCCGCTTATTTCGTCCTGAAACTGTATCTTTACAGGAAAATGACGTCTTTAATTAAATTTATACGATAATATCTTGTTTAAAAGTATACACTATGACGAGAATACACAAAGGACGTACAAGGGGGTGACATTAAAGCAATATTTTTATAATATAAATTGAAAAATTATTTTTTGATGTTTTGTTTTACCAGTTTTGCAACAATTTTATATTTGTTCTTTTACGCTACAAGACCACTACTGTACGTAACAAACTGTCACTTAAATATAGTTTTTTTTGGGGAGTTTCGTGGGTATAATCCAGAAACTTTTAGGCCAACCATGCATTGAAGATTTTTTTGTCGTTACTGTTTAGTCATCTCTGTCTAGTCCATAGCTTTATATAAAATCGCAAACGACATGACAGCAGGATGAATTTTTAGTTCCTCAAGCTGCCAGTTTTTAAATGTAGTTGAAATACCAGAAGTCAGACGTGCACTCAAGGGGGGGGGGTCACGGGTTTTGTCTTTTACATAAATTTGATGGCATCCTTTTAAGAAAACAGACACAGATTGTTCAATTTCAAGTCGTTTAGTTAAATCCCGTAACTGTTGCCTCAGATGTTCCGCAAGGATCCTTTCTCGGCCCTCTACTCTTTCTGATCTGTATCATTAACTTTTCTTCATACGTTGGTGGAACCAATGTTTTATACGATGAGGCAACATTAATTTCAAGGTCGTCATTATTTGCTGATGTTAACACTCTTAAGAAAACTGCAATGGAAAAAGCTATGTACTGTATCGACACCAATCGAATATTTTTTTAGTGCTTAGGCTTATATTTATTTCGACAGGGGGTACTGACTAATTTTTATTGATAAAAATCATCCATTTTTCCTTGAATCCGTGGTGTTGAACGTCACCATTGAACACCACGGACTAGTTTTACCTGACGATAAAAGATGTGTATTAATATTTTTACTATTTAGGAGACGATTTCAGACCAAAACTGAATTGAAAAATCTACAGTTGAAGGTATTTTATTAATAAAATTTCTGAAATGTGTATAAAATACATACGAGTTAGTAAAGATAATGCAGTTTTTTAAGGTTTTAACACATTTTCATAAATTTTGAAAATGTTTCCGACTATAAAATTGCCTTCAGTGAAAAATGCTATTAAACTGAAAAGAAAGTAAGAATTAAGAAAGTAAGAATCAGTTATGAGTTATCAAAATATATTTTAAGGGTCGTTCGATCGTTTTAAATGTTAAACCTATCTGTAGATAAGTACATTCAAATAAATTTTCAGGATGAGGATAGATCTGTTAAGCAGTGATGTTTTAATCCTGCATACTGTATGTAATAAACTATTTTATTAACTATATTAACGAAAATATAAAGTAAAATGTATTAGGAGGATAGATAAGACTAAGAATAATATTCGATATTTAGTAATTGCCTAATTTTAATTGTGTTAAATCTTGAAGTATTAAATACCTAGATGTCATTTTAATATATTATTTCTTTATATAAGTGATTATTATAGGATAAAAGTGTATTTTTATCATCATGTAGGTCTTCTGCTGTGGGGATGAGGCCCCTAGTAGTGATTATATTTTTGTAACTTTGTTATATGTAGAGTCTTGTATTCTGTTATGCAGTTCTTGTACTATGCACTGTTCCACTCAGAATTTGTAGCTAACAGAATTTTTAGCTAACAGCAACTCTTAATCCGAGTAATATCACGCTCTTCTGCAACATTCTCCACAGAGATGGTTCCTCTTCTATGTTTTGTACGAAATATATATTTTGTAGATTCATTACAATATGCATCTTTCTTATAAAATCCTTTCTTAACATTTCACTTTTTAAAACTGGAAAAACATGAATCTTAATTAATGTTTTCATCACTATGATCATTTTACAGTAGACAGACAACATAAAATATGTTTAAACATTAATAGTACATACAACACTGTTAATATTTTCTTACGAATCTCACGTTTCAAAGATTTGTCTTTATATCTGTCTAGAAAACATTTCCGCTTTTTTTAAAACGAATGTACTATATCTTATTTCTGTTTTATACCGAAGAGAACGTTTATATAATTTCTTAAGGACAAAGAACAGAAAACAAGGTTATGTAGCTCGTAGAACGGTCTTTTACTCACGTCTTTTGCGGGGAGAGAGAGGATCGAGAAGCGGTATCTAGAATTACCAATTATACGTTTCTTCGACTAATATGATTAGCGTCGTTATGCTATAAAGCCTTCGATCTGAACCTAAGTTCAAGCTGGACACGTACTCAGTATTGTCACATTCAACATAAAGCTAACTTGGTACATCTTGGAATAATTTAATTTTGATTATTTAGATGGGTTTGGCCCTTTAGGGAACAATTTACGTTTGTCTTTGATGATTATTTGACGGTTGGACACGTTTAACAACCCTAATACATATCTTGAAATAATAGAATTATGGTTATTTTGACAGTTTTACCCCTTTCATCTTATAATTCGTTTTACGAGAATTTTTGATGAGGTGTCGTGTTAACTGATGAAATTGGAATGGTCTGATACATGGACCTTGTATTTATTAAATTACGTCCAGGAGAACGTTTTTCAATTGACATTTATTTTATTACATGGCAGGTCAGAAAATTTCGATATTGATTAAAATATGGTTTTAAACAATCAGGGCAGTCATCGGAATAAATTTATGTTAATATACGATATTGGTCTGAAGAACTGCGTCAATTTTATTATATAAATAAAGGCCGTAGTCACGAGTTAAATTACGTCCAGGAGAACGTTTTTCAATTGATATTTATTTTAATACATGGCAGGTCAGAAAATTTCAATATTGACTAAAAAATGGTTTTAAAAAATCAGGGCAGTCATCGGAATAAATTTATGTTAATATACAAAGGTCTGGATTGGTCTGAAGAACTGTGTCAATTTTATTATATAAATAAAGGCCAAAGTCACGAGATACTTGTTTTAATTTTTTTATGGCCTTTGCTGCTTCGGCAATTCACCAGGACAATTCTTATTCCTTGAAACGTTCCTGTACGGGATTCGAACCCGAGACCTTAGCAACGCAGAGCATGTATTACCACTACGCCGGTCGGTATTAAAATTATCTTTTAATCCATCGACATTAGTTCCATGTATCTTTCCACTGACGTGTTGAGTTAAATAATTTATTTTTGTACATATTATATATTTTTTACAAAGTATACAAAACAGTTGTTTTTCGTTAATAACTTGAAAATGATCAGTAAATCCATATTCTGTTAAAATCAGTTGTAATTTAGTCTTTTTATTATCTCCAAAATAATAAAAATATAAATAGTAATAATAAGAAATATGTCTACAAATTTTTCTTTTCGAAAGAAATATATTTAAAAAATGCTATAATCATTATTATTGTAAAAAAAGGAATATTAGTAGATTCAAGAAGTGTTTGAAAGTATATGCTCTAGATCTAAATACCTACAAGAATTATTGTTCAGCTATGTTCACAGTTCAGAAGAAAAATAAACAGCTGACAGGACTTGCAAAGTTTATACAGATTAAATATCGGTTCAAATATTACAGGTTTGAATAGGGTGACCATTTTCTTAAGAAGGCAATGCGGGACAGAGCAAAAAAAAGGTCCTCATCTCCCAAATCCAAGTGAAGAGCAAAAAAAAGGTCCTCACCTCCCAAATCCAAGTGAAGAGCAAAAAAAAAACGGTCCTCATCTCCCAAATCCAAGTGAAGAGCAAAAAAAAACGGTCCTCACCTCCCAAATCCAAGTGAAGAGCAAAAAAAAACGGTCCTCATCTCCTAAAATCCAAGTGAAGAGCAAAAACAAAAAAGGTCCTCACCTCCCAAATCCAAGTGAAGAGCAAAAAAAAACGGTCCTCATCTCCCAAAATCCAAGTGAAGAGCAAAAACAAAAAAGGTCTTCACCTCCCAAATCCAAGTGAAGAGCAAAGAGAAGGTATTTAATAAGTGTAAGAAACAAACGGAATGCTGGATGTCAAAAAGTATTTGTTGTAAAAAAAATGTATCATTTTTATTCGTTATTTGAGTACTAAGAGCTTGCATTTATTTATTTTTTGAACTAAATTATATAATAAGCAAAACTTTAACCATTAATTAAAAAAATAATTTTGTCAAAAACACAAAAACTGCAATATTTTCCTAAAACGCAATTTGATCAAAAATTCCTCTCGTACGTTTCCAGCTCAGATCAATGTGCATTACCTATATTTTTTTTAGATTTTTAGTTCAACCCCTTTGGGTATAAAGGTGTGGTACAACTTTTTTAGCACATTTTTGGCTAAAAAAAAAAACTATTTTTCGTTTCTTAATCTCTGTCTTAGGAGCTTTCTTTTGATATCACACAATAAATTTGAAAAAACTAATTATTGTTTAGAGTAGGGTGACTATTTTCTTAAGAAGGCAATGGGGGACGGAGTAAAAAAAAAAGTCCTCATCTCTAAAATCCAAGTGAAGAGCAAAAAAAAAACGGTCCTCATCTCCCAAAATCCAAGTGAAGAGCAAAAACAAAAAAGGTCTTCACCTCTCAAATCCAAATGCGGGACAATGCGGGACAAAATGTTAAAATGCGGGACTTTTGCGGGACGCATCTTAATGCGGGACAAAATGTTAAAATACGGGACGAATGGTCACCCTAGGTTTGAATGTATTTGACGTTTGCATTAAAAGAAATGTTTTTCTTTAATAACATTTCTTAACAATGATAACATCTCGCAATGATATTGCGTTCAACAATGCACATTATGGAAAAACATATGTAGTAGCATTTGTATTAATAAGACAGGAATGTTTTTAGATACCAAGTACTCATTTATTGATATTATGATGTGAATTTTTGTCTATGAACATCTCATTAATGTCGTTAGTGCAGATTTGCCTAAAAACGTCCGTACTCTGGACATAACCTTTTTAATTTAGCATACCACAATCAATTTCTGAGGTTACTAATGAGAAAATCATCGTTATTTTTTGATAATTAGACCCGTCCATCAAAACATAATCCATGATAATACCACATCTCATAATGATGAGGGAGTGTTGTGACTATATATGGAGAGAACAGTGAAGCTCATCGAGCAGTTGGTATGGGCTGCGGTCTTCCCGTCGGTCTGTAAACATGACGGTGGCACGCTTGACATGACCTGAACCGAAGCTAAACCGCTCGTTACGCGAATTCACGCACGTTGCTCTCGTCCGTACCAATCTAACTCTTGTCCTACCGACTGCGCCAATACGCACTAATACACCCTACACCCACAACCACTAGCGACACGTATCAACGCACGGATATTAAATTGACTTTAAAATGATTTTGATGCTACGACATAAATAATACATGAAAGAAATATCCTGTAATTTATTGAGATACATCCTAGGGTTATTTTTTAAATAAGAACCGTTCTGGTTTAAAAGTAAACATAACGTTTTTTCAACATTTTTAGGGGCCTAACGGGCACCTTTAGGATTATCTTTAATAAAATCTTAAGGAATATCGTCGAAAATTCTAAATACTTTTATTCGTAGGATGATTTATTGTGTAATTATTACAGACAGTAAAAAAACTTAGATATAAAGCAAAGCTTTCTTGTGCTCATTTTGCCCTAACCTTCTAAAACAAAGGACTGCACTCTATAATAATGGACGCAAGGTCACCGTAAGGACCCTTACCAATTGCGTAAAACGCATACCACTTTGATGTATACATCAAAGTTTGCTTATAAGCAAACATTTTTTTTTTCTCTTGGCTTAAAAAAATTAATAAGATTAGAGCGAACAGAACGTTTTATCTTAATCCATTTTATTTATATGAATCAGCTGTCGATGTTTTTAATCCCCTCTGTTAATAAAACAAGTTGTATGTACAACTGTTCTTGATAAGATTATAACTTTGAATGTTTTAAATTATAAGCAAACACGCACAGTAGCTGTTTAGATATTTCATTTTTAAATTTTAACTTCTGAGGGTGCTAGTTAGATTATATTTTATGATTGAAGGGTGCATTATTGCCTTTTTAACTGGGCCAGTTTATCCAAAGGGATTTATTTATCGGATACTGGAATAGCTTTCAGCTGGTCGTTTACGGATGTTTGAATGTTTTCGAATGTCCCAAAATGACGTCCCTTGAGGTGAATTTTCAATCTTGGGAAGAGGAAAAAGTCACAAGGACTCAAGTCAGGCGAATAAGGAGGCTGAGGAGCCACAGGAATGTTTTTGCTGACCAAAAACTCATTTATTGAAATTGCTGTGTGACAATTTATCCCATCCCTAATTCACTGGTCAAAATCAGATGAACGGTAGTCAAATTCAACTCTTCCCTGATTTGACTGTTAACCGACGATCTGAACGCATAAGATCCCGGATTCTGTCAACATTTTCATCGGTTCTTGAAGATGAAGGCCTTCCGATGCGTGATTCATCATCAATTAACTCTCTTCCTTCTGAAAATGCCTTAAACCACCAACCTGGGTCCTTGACAAAACTTGTCTCCGTAGGCCTGCTGAAGTTTTGCAAAAGTTTCCGTTGCTCTGTTCTCAAGTCTGAAGCAAAACCTGATAGCACACCGTTGCTCGAAATGAATGTTACTCATTTTTATAACGCACTAGAAAAAGCAGTTTCACGAAAAAAATCGCTACGGACAACAAAATTACTCTAGCGAGTTCTGAAGGCGTATGATATATTCACCTGCTGCCCTTCAAAGTCCCGCGTTCCAAATGTTGCCAGATTAAAGGCTATGTTGCCAGTTCGGTTACTTAATTTACACACCTCGTTTGTTTGGCCACTATTGTTTCCTGACGTTAGAAAGCACTGGCATATTATAATTCTGTATCCTAACTGCAATATTTTACGTTTAGTATGTGGTTGTTAATTAGATATGGTTAGAAATATTGAATTGATAAAGAAATAATGTGCTAGGAATCATATTAGCTGAAAATCTGCCATTATCTCCTTAGTTCCCCCATTATTGCAAATAACAGTTAAATTCTTAATGCATTATCCGTGATCGAAAGTTCTCATAGTGCCACAAGGGTATACGTGTAGTGTAGTTATTCCGTGGAGGGCAGAGCATGTCTGATGGCCAGGAGATAGTCCCCGGGCTCCAGCTCCAGCATCAGCTCTAGCTCTAGCTCTCGTTCACCAAAATTACATTACCGAACCAAAGGGTACCTGGGTGATACGATTTAACATGCTACCAACAGCGATATCAAAGTAGATGCACGAACTGACTGCTTTAACTTGGGAAGTTAAACGTAGTTTTATAAATTAAATATTTACCGTCAGGATCAAATTAAGCTACTTGTTAACGAAACGTTTAACAGTTTTGTTGAGTAAATAATGTCATAAAAGATTTTACTTTATCTGCTATTTCACTTTTAACAGCAACTTTTGTACGGATAGTAAGGATGTTAAGTTAATTAATTGGCATGCAGCATATTAATTTTATTTATTTATTTATCGTTTGTATTTGTATCTACAGTTTTAATAACAAATTAGAAAAAAACTCAGAAGTTAAATAATAGTATCTGAGCAGTATTTTTGGACCTACAACCAGACCAATTCTGTAACTCTGTTACTATGATAATAGTTACTAAATTCGTCACTATGAGCAAGGTCAGTTACTATCATGAATGAAAGTCATTGTATTTTTTATAATATTTTATGTTGTAGTAACGTTATTACACAGTAACTTTTTACAGAATTGATCTGAACGTCTCTTTGAGATAGTAAATAAATTTATATTAGTAGAGATATTGAGGAAACGATTTAATAAAGTTGTTTCAGAATGTTTTAAGTCACCTTTGTCACACAGAAGTAAACTTTAACAGTACATTATCAGGTAATCAATTATGTGTAAATGGAGTGCCACAAGGAAGTGTTCTTGGGCTCCTATTATTAATACTTATATCAGGGATGTTCTGTAGAGAATACGTTTCAAACGAACGGAATTCTATGTATATTAAGCGGTGATGAAAGAAAATGAAATATAATTTACGTGTATATTCTACATGTAATCTATGCGAAATCTACCTTGTAATTTGTTTACGTTATATAGACAAAAATGGAAAACAATCGAAACTTAACCTAAAATTGATTTAATTTAAAATTTTTTGGTAAAATTTGACCAAGGAAAATTTCAGGGTATCGGCAATCGACGTATTTGTTGCCGAATAGCAATGATTTTGGCCACTCACTTGGTATAAACAAAATGCAAATTCGATTTGGGCACAGCGCTACTTTTCCGCGTCCACAAAATAAAATCTCTTTATTTATGCTTAAATTAGTTATTTTTAAATTATTATTTTACGTCTATGGCTTTGGCTACAAAGCAATTACCCAAGATAATTCTAATTTTTCGTAATGAAAATTTCATGTCCGAACAGGATTCGAACCCGAGCAGGGCACGTGTGTTACCACTACGCCACGCCTGTTAACTAACTCATAGTTTTAACACTTCTAAATACCACGTTTCAACTATAAATTCAAAAGAATTTTATCTACGAAAACAACGCTTGCAAGGAACAAAATTACTATAATTTTTATGTTAAATGCAACTGGATTTTAATAATCCTTGCATAAATGTCATAAAAAGCCTGAAGAACATAACCTTAAAGTTATAAATTATGCTTAAATTTCAGCCAATCAGCATCCCCACATAATTCCAAAACGTACCACTGCAATTAAAACTCTTGATGATCCTAATAACCAGAAACAACAATGAAATAAGAAAGAAAAGTATGATCTTACACCAAATAATAAAAGTGAATAATTTGTAGAAAATAATCACAACCAGTGACGTGGCATGAGTTCCTTATGAAGGGATGCAGTGAAATTATTATTATATTTATTTTACATCGGCCTATTTGTGCAGCAAGACTAATCGCCGATGCCAGGGGACGAGCTCCTACACCTGGATGAGGGGTGAATGACTGTGAAAATGGGAGTAATCTAAACATATTATTCTCGCCCGAATAATATCACCAACGGAGAATCAAACCAGACTGTTTTCACCAGTTCGAACGATTTAACGAGGTCAACCACTCCGTTGGCTCAATTAAATAATTTTCAGTTTTACTTTAGGATAGTGTAAAGATATTGAAACATCAAAAGCAATTTAGCATGATGAATGAAAAGTTGCATATAAAATAAAATTAAGAGAGTTTTAAGATAGGATATCGAACAAAACAATATTAGAATAGTAATCGTTTTTTGGTTGTATAACAAAGTATATAGTTGAAATTATGGAATGTGGCTGCAAAAAGTAAAATATTTGAATGGATAGAGGACAAAACAGTTTTGAAAATCACAAAAATAACAAATCAAAAAGTCTTATTGCACAAAATAAAGCTGTATCCAACAGTTTTATATCGTCTTTTTAACCCTTTACCGCATAGTGTGCCATATATGGCACATTCCGATTTTTATTTTTTATTTTACTTTTAAAACTTACTCCATGAATGTTCATATATGCCACATACACAGCAATGGATCCTGCAGTATCTCAAGTAATGGGCTGCAATAGATTTGAGGATATGAAGCGGAATTTGCACTTTAAGGATAACTCTGAATTTATTGAGAAAGGACAACTAGAAGATACGACCTTTTCGTTCAAAAATACGAGGGCGACTGCTTTTAATCCCTAATGAAGAACACCTAGCAATTGACGAGCAAATAATACGGAATCATTTTATTTGTAACATAATGTAGAATCATAATGTTCCATGTATGGCACAAACCCTAAATTATTTTTTCATAAAAATAATAATTAATATTTTAAATATATTTTTTTAATTAATTTTTCTATCAATAAGAACCAATTCCTAATGCTCATGAATTATTTCAGCCAAAAAGAAAAATTCATACAGTTAATATTCAACATATTTTATACTATAATTTATACTTTATACATTCGACTAATTTAAAGTAATTATTATAACCATATTCTATTATAAAAAATACGAAATAAATTAATAAATTATTTTTTAGCTAAAGATTTTTCACAAAATATTTCTGTTTGACTGAGCAATGTATGGAGTGTACACATTGCTTCCATGGATGCCACGCCACTGATTAGGACTTCCGCAAAATAGAATAAGAGAAACAGTAAGGTTAAATTTCTGAAATGTATAATTACATTGGATAGGGTCGCATGGCATGTTTACAGATGATTACTCTAATTAATATCGTTAAGCTTTGCTGCTTTAAAATCCGCCATGAGTCAGAATTACACCGGATTACCTGAGGATTATGGGCGATTTGGCGTTGTCGCCCCGCTCTACACACGCTAACTTTATACTTATGCCACGTTTGCCGACTGTTTACTGTTTCCATTTCTAAATGTGGCTTTGTTTATTCTGTATTTGATAAATGGCAACAGTTGTCACATCATAATCACTTGCTTAATGCGAAAAATTAAATGTTTCTTTCTGTTTCCTGTTTAAGAAAATGAGGGTTTAAATTATAATTACGTGCTCGAGGAAATTATTTATGACACTTATTTATTTAACGTAAAGACCAATTCTCTAACTCAGCTACTAAATCTATTACTATGAGCAAAGTCAGATGCTATCATAGTAACTTTGGAGCAGTTTGTAGTCCAAAAGGCAAAAGTTACTACAATATTTAGTAATTTGTCACTATAAAAGTTCCATAGAGATAATAGAAAAAATCAACATGGTATGATCTTGTATCCAAAACATGCTGCATTTCACTCCTTAGTGTCATCGGCTGTTACCTCGTTCTAGATCAAAGCATTGCAGCTCGTGGCGCAACTTTCATACTCATGAGAAATAACTATTTCATGCAAGTTTCATACTATGCTTTCTCCACTACTATAACTTTACTACTTATTAAATTTTTTATTCAGTTCCCTTTAAACACTAATAATAATTTGACAGTTGCTTTCAACCTATTTAGTACGTTGCGTAGCAATGGTCATGTACGTGTCATACGGAATGTAAATTCAGTTAAAATAGCAATACTTGCGTCAGATGATTGACTGACCAAGACCAATTCTATGAAAAATATATAAAATTCGACAACTTTAACTATATTATTTGCCAACTGAGTGGCTGAGCGCATTAAATTGTGCAGTTTGGGCTCGTGAAAACAGTCTGGATTGTGATGGTGGTTCGATTCTCCGTTGGCGATATTATTCAGGCGAGAATAATATGTTTACATTACTCTCATTTCACAAACATTCACCCCTCATCCAGGTGCAGGAGCTCGACCCCTGGCATCGGCGATTAGCCTCATTGCAGAAATAGGCCGATGTAAAATATATAAATAAAAAATATGTTATTTAATTTTAATCCACAAACTAACAATAATTTGACATATGCTTTTAACCTATTTACTACTGCTTTATTATTGTTTTGAACCTGTTATGTAATGAGCTCAACCTGTTACGTAATGAGCTCATTACGTAACAGGTCAGCGGTGTGTAATAAAGTGGAGTGTAGAACGTGCTACATTTACTAATAACTGACATAGTGGTAGTGAACGTATATCTATATAGTCGTGGAAAAGTTATTAAGAGATAACAGTGCTGTAGAAAAGTATTATGCTTTTACTGCCTTCTTCTTTAAGCACACAATAATTGGTGCTAACAGAAGTCATTGATATAAATGAAGAATAGAAATGATCCCAAATCGATCCCTGAGGTACACCAAAATTATTCTGGAAATTATAGAAGAAGAGTTACCAATTACAAAATATTTTCTAATCTTGAGACTCTAAAAACAGGGAACTTTCTGTGTTAAAAATTTACTTCTTTTATTAACTCAGCGTAAGACACACAGTCAAAAAGTATTTTCCAGCTTTTCATTTTGAGTCTTTTTCTTAGTTTCTAAAAAAAAATATCAAATTCAGTGACGAGCCAAAGTAGTTTTATAGGAGGTAAATAAATCCAGCATCATGGAGCCCCACTGTTTCAATTTATTTAATTTTTGAGTTGCAAGGTATTTGATTTTATAATTCTGTTGACTTTTTCACTCCTGTACAGACCAGTTGAATCCCGGTGCATTTAAATGTGCATATTACAAAATCAGTAGATAAAATCACGTACAAATCCATTCTTTCATCATGTTCCAACGTGCCCCTGCATTTTACCTTTGTATAACAGTACACGTAGAGAAATATTTTCCATTCCACGTTTAACCTATAATTATGAAAATACGATGTAAATTTTAACCCCCAACGCTAGCAGCAATCTATCATTCCTCCCTTATTTTTATACACATTTTACATTAATTCTGTCCGCTGCTACACGTTCGCGCGTTACTGCATGTATCTAGAGTAGCTTCCGTTTCCGTTTATTCGAAGCACGTTAATCGTGGTACACTCCCATATGATCTCTCTCTTCACCCTCCAAATCCCCGCTCAACATCATGTAACTATAGATGTAGAAAAAGAGGAACACCCTTTTTAAACCAGTGTTCTATTACTTATAGTTAATACAGTTTTTAATGATATGTTATTTAATAACATATCCCTGTTTGACAATTGTGACTTTTATTATAGGGTATAAAAGTAAGGGCTAATATTTTGTGTAAAAGTATACATCCGGCTATTTTATGCAGTTATGGATTTTGTCACGTATGTCTCGGATGCGTTAGAATCTGGGAAATACTGCCTCAGTATTTTTCTTGATTTAAGCAAGGCTTTCGACTGTATATCTCACGAAATTTTGCTAAACAAACTATCTTTTTATGGTTTCGTCGATATAAGCCGTGCCTTGCTTAAATCATATTTATCAAACCGAAAACAGCTTACCCAATTGAACAGTAGCACTTCCCAGTATCTTCCTTTGCATTTTGGAGTGCCTCAAGGTTCAATTCTGGGACCTCTACTATTCCTAATATTTGTAAACGACTTACATATCTCTACAAACGCCAAAACATTTCTCTACGCTGACGTAGGAAAATGCATGCTACGGGATCCAATCAGATGTAGATGGACTTAGACGTAGAAACGTTCACGTAGAATATTCATATTTTTATATATCACGTCTACGTTTTTACGTCCGGCCAATTGGAAAGTATTACAGAAAATGATATAGTTTTATTATTATTTTACATTGGCCTATTTCTGCGACGAGGCTAATCACTGATGCCAAGGGGTGAGCTCCTATACCTGGGGTGAATGATTGTGAAAATGGGAGTAAAGTAAACATATTATTCTCACCCGAATAATATCACCAGCAGGGAATCGAACCAGCAAACTCATAATTCAGACTGGTTTTACCAATCAGAACTGCACTATTTAACGAACTTGGCCTCTCCGTTGACTACCAGGAGAAGTTTTTGATGTAAATTAAGAATAGAAGTGATCCTAAAACGGATCCCTGAGGTACACAAAAATTAGTTGTGGAAATTACAAAAGAAATATTACTAATTTTGATTGATTTCTGTTTTTGAAATAGTTCTCTAAAAACAGCAACTTTCTGTGTTAAAGTTGTAAAATTATATTTTTTTTTATTAACACTATTAACTTTATTGGGGTTCAGCAAACAAAAAAAAGCTGTCATTGTTTTTAAATATATAGAAATAAATATACAATCGTAACAATATATTATTAAAAGTTTTTACCAGGCTACTCCGTTGACTACCAGGCGAAGTTATTGATATAAATTAAGAATAGAAGTGATCCTAAAACTGATCCCTGAGGCACACCAAAATTAGTCTTGGAAATTACAAAAGAAGTATTACTAATTTTACAAAATTTTGATATAGGTCTCTAAAAAAAGAAATTTTTTGTGTTAAAGTTGTAAAATTATTAAAAATATGAATATATTTGCCTACTGAATATTCTTAATTCTTACAAATTTTGTTTATATATTCAAGTTTTTGTAATTCCAAAATAAAAGAAAATACGTATGCAGATATGTAAGCGTTAACGTGCTACAAACTCGGGATAAAATTAATGTGGAGCAAAAAAAATACCTTAGAAATGATAGATTGCAGTTGAATTTACATGATATTTTCCATAATTAAGGGTTACATGTGAAATGGAAAAGTGTACAGCCGTACTCAACATTTCCGTACTTTATTCGTCCATTGAAACAATGACTAATATTTATAATGAATGCACTATATTTCTCTTTTGTAATTAGAGAACTCTTTGAAAGTATATATGTGTGTACAAAACAATAATTATGCTTTTGAAAAAAACATCCACTTTTGAAATATAATGTTACAGAGTTATTTTATGTTTTTTGTTATGAGAATATTTTACATGCCTATTTTTTTGCATTTTATTTAACTTTTATTAATAGTAAAATAGCTTTCCGCGTGGACTGCTACGACAAAAGTACAAAGTAAAATATAAATGGGTCATGTTTATAAAAAAATACTTTAGTTTGTTACAATTTTAAATGGGAGAATTAAATTTTTTTCTTTTATTTCAAATTTATAATTACAGTTATTCAGACCAATTCTCTCAGTTACTATGATCATACTAACTAAATTTGTCACTATGAGGAAGGTCAGTTACTATCATAGTAACTTTGGGGTATTTCGTATTCCGTAAGACAAAAGTTACTACAATATTTAGTAACATGTTACTATAAAAGTTCCTATCATAGTAACTACCAAATGCTGCTGTTTATAAGTAATAACTTAGTTCTTATGAAAATAAAAATGGGGGACATTTGATTTTAAGTGTAATTTTTAGAAATAATAGATAATGAAGAAAATTAGTAAAGAAAATTATATAAATTTAATATATATATATAAAATATCTATGTATGTGTTTAGGTAAATGTTTATATTGCAGGAGATGAAATATATTAAAGATCAGTCTTTTTTTAAATTATTCTAAAAAAAATAGTTTTTGTTTTAAAAAAAAATTAACAAAAGTTCTATTCAGTGACGCAAAAATAGTTTCATGATGGGGAGGGTTATAAAATGAGACATATGGAAGTAATGACAAAACAAGGAAAATGCATCGAAGTAATAAAAAATCCAGCTTCATGGGAGGTTCTAACCCCCAAATCCCACCCGCCTGCGCCACTGGTTCTATTGTCGAGAATTTGTCTTTGCATTCCGTTTTATTTTTTAATTTCTCCACCCATTTTGTTTTTTTTTTTTTTTATCTTGATATATATTAATAACTTCTCCTGTTTACAACTTTGACACAGAAAGTTGTTTGTTTTTAGAATCCTATCTCAAAATAGAAAACAATTTTTAAAAACTGTTAATACTTCTTCTGTCATTTCCATAGCTAGTTGTGGTGTACCTCAGGGATCTATTCGAGACCACGACTATTCTTATATCAATTACTTCTCCTGTTTACAACTTTGACACAGAAAGTTGTTTTTAGAGACCTCAAAAACAGAAATTATTTTGTAAAATTTAATAATATTTCTGTCATTTCTACAACTTATTTTGGTGTACCTCAAAGGTCGACTTTAGGACTACTTATATTCTTATAGAGTTAATAAAAGAAGTAAAATTTTACTCTAACACAGACATTTGCTTGTTTTTAAAGTCCTATCACAAAAATAGAAAACAATTTGTAAAAATTAGTAATACTTCTTCAGCCATTTCCACAACTAATCTTGGTGTTCCTCAAGGATCAATTTTGGGACCACTTCTATTCTTGATTTATATCAATGGCTTCTCCTGTTAGCACCAATTATCGACTACTCAAAGAAGAAGAAGATAAAAGCAACACCCACATTTCTACAGCACTGCTATTTCTTAATAACTTTTCGAACTGGCAGCTGAAAAATTTGCGAATATTTTTCAATCTTTGAGTGTAAAATTAGATATGTTGAAAACTATTCTAAAACTATTTATCCTGTTAATTTTATTCTAAATATTATTTTATATGTAAAGTTAATTTTAATCAAAGTTTATTATGTTAAAACTATACGTCAAAATTGAATTAACGCTTCTGAGAATAGCTCCATCATATTTCCCAACCATCAATATTTCAATAAGGTGTTTAATATATCAAATTCTGTGCTCCCCGTAGCGTCAAACTAAACTCAAAGTTTCTGTAAACTAACCAGAACTATCCTGTACAATGTTGGCCAACCTGGGAGTTCCCTGTCAAGTCTAGTGTCCATGAACGCGTCTCTAATTCTGTTAATTGATGGATATCCGACTATACACATGATTAGACTTGTTATGTAAATTATCGAGCTTATGACAAAGAGGTATGAATAGAAAATGCATAGAAAATTTGTTCACAAAACTTCCTAATGCGTTTCATATGTCAGTTATTATCAGGACATCGAATGAAAATGCGATTTCCATGTTTTCATTTTAGATAAATTTTAATAATACTGTAAGTTTTAAAGGATCGTGAATTGCCCTGGGTGGTTATTTATGATTTATTAGTTTTTTATACTTTTACATTTTGATAAACTCAATGTTACTAATTTTACTTGACAATATACCCTCGACGACAAAAAAAAATCAGCTGTGGCCACTGCAAAAAAGTTGATTGTTGAGTCCTGTCTCAAAAATAGAAATTAATTTGTAAAAATTGGTAATATTTCTGCAATTTTCACAATTTTGGTGTACCTCAAGGATCGATTTTGAGACCACTTCTATTCTTGATTTATATCAATGACTTCTCTTGTTAGCACCTATACTAAATAAAATTTATGAACTCAATCCCAACAAGGTAAAAATCTTTAAACTACTCTAAATTTTTTGATTAACTCAGAAAAAATAATTTACTGTCTCGACTATGCTACTTTCCTCGATTCCTGCTTGTTTTTAGAGACCTATCTCAAAAATAAAAGACAATTTGTAAAAATTGGTAATACTTTTTCAGTCATTTCCACAACTAATTTTGGTGTACCTCAAGGATCAATTTTGGGACCACTTATTTTCTTGATTTATATCAATGGCTTGTCTTATTAGCACCAAAAATCAGCTGTGGCCACTACAAGACTAACCGCCATCACAAAGTACATAAAATACATTCTAGCAGCAGAGTAGAAATAACTTGGTATAATATTTTAAAACAGAGAATCATGATCATAGAAACGTTACATATAAGTATGAAATAATAGATACTTAGAAAAAATCGATTGAGTAGAAATGGGAGTTTACTCGTGTCGATTTTAAGATTTTTGCGAATATTTAGCAACAGAAAAATATTTAGAAAAAATTTATTTAATAAAAATTGCTATAAAAGCAATAACTAACTACTTTTATTTGAGACATTTTTTGATAAAACGAAAAAAATTTGAAATTTTTTTTCAAAATTTCTATTTTTTCATACTTATATGTTTTAGTTTCCATGGTCATGATAAATAATATTTCTGTTAGAAAATATTAAGCTAAGTTATTTCTACTTTGCTGCTAGAATATATTTTATGCAAGTACTTTGTGATGGCGGTTGGTCCTGTGGTGCCCACCACAGCTGATTTTTGTTTTGCCCTCCCCTCATGAAAAATCCTGAGTGTACGCCCCGTGACGTTATAGGGGTTTTTGTCATACATACAAAACCCTAAAAATGTCTAATCCGACTTTTTCTTAAAAAGAAAACATTTGTTATGTTTTTCTTATAAATCACTAAAAAAACTCAAGTTGTCCAGTAGAACTGAAACAGTCCGATAAATAAAAAAACAAATTACAACCATAAAAATTCAATTTGATAAATTAGCTCCCATATAACAATACCCAAAAAAATTTTCACTTGAAAAAATTCCGTCATGAAGAAAAATTATTACAAAAGTTATTGTATTGAAAATCAGGGCAGATTCATTGTACCGGAAACCAGTAGTATTAAATATGTTCCAAGCTCGATTGGACAAAATAAACATCTCTGTAAAAGAACTATAGGGTGAACCATAACAAGAAAACAGCGTGTGTGCAACAGGAGAGTATGTTATAAAAGTGTTGAATGCACTGTAAGGATAACATGGTACAAAAGGATCACTTTGTTAAACTAACCGAAACGTTATGCGTCATGGCTACTTCCTGAACGTTTTTGTTGGCAATTTCTGAACATCAAATCATGTTATTCTAGATAGCGACACGGCTAGTTTTGTTTTACGGAAAGAGGGAAAAAGAAAATATGAACTACCAACTTCTATGGTTAGATATTCAGATCACTGTAAAAAGTTACTATGTAGTAACGTTACTACAAGATAAAATATTATAAAAGTATAATGCCTTTCATTCATGATAGTAACTGACCTTGCTCATAGTGACAAATTTAGTTACAATTATCATAGTAACTGAGTTACAGAATTGGTCTGAATAATTGTTGAGTTAACGTTTAGGATAAGGTAAACTTTAAGAGATTCTTTACTTAAATACAACTCTAGTTTTATTCAACTACTGAAGATGGCTACTTCGTAGCCGAAATGTACGTATTGTGACAATAAAATAATTTGTGAAATAAAGAATCTCTTTAAGTTTACCTTCTATGGTTAGGGTTATCTTCGAGGGCTACCTTTTGATTTTTTGCAAAAACTAAGATTTTTTTTTTTTTTTGAACAAATTTTATTGCTTTTCAAAATATTCGCCTTTAAGATTTATACACTTTTGCATGCGTTCAAACCAATTCTCGAAACATTTTTTCCACTCTGAAGTTGGTATCTCAAAAACATGGTTTTCGAAGGTAACAGTTTATTGAAATGATGAAAATCCCTCTCCACGCATTTATTGTTTGACATAGGGCAATTAGACATTAATTCGATGTTTTTCTCCTTATTATTTTTATTTATTTAATGGCCTTTGCTGTTTCGGTAATTACCCAAGACAATTATTATTTTTGAAAAATTTTCCATGCCTGAACAGGATTCGATCCCGAGACCTTAGCAACGTAGAGCACATGTGTTACCACTACACTACGCTGGTCGGCATCTTTTTCTCCTTCAAATAATCAATTGTTTGACGTGCTGTGTGGGAGCTTCTATTGTCATGATGAAGAATGATGCGACGTTTTTGGTTGTTTTTCCTGATTTTGTCGATGACTTTTGGCAAACAAGTTGTATACCATTCAGTATTAACTGTTCTCCGATCCTCTAAAAATATGGTTGCGACATGTCCAGTACAACCGAAGAAACAAGTGATCTTCTTGGAGGTGCTTCGTGAACGAACAACTTTTGTGAGTTTCGGTTCATCTTGGAAGACCCAGTAAATTGTTGCTTAGTTTCTGGTTCATATGAATAAATTTTTGGTCACATGTTTTGGTTACCAAGTTTTGAATTTTGGTCACCTGTAACGATGTTGTATACGGATTTTGCAGTGTCTAGGTTGAAATTTTAGCATTCCCTTACAACAAACAACACGAGCCTTTTTTTAGCTTTGGTCAAATTATGCGGAATCCATCGGGAAGAGATCTTTTTCACAGCTAAATGTTCATGCAAAATCGAATGTATTGCAGTCTTCAATATGCCAAAGCATGACTCTATCTCACGGATAGTCACATGCCTTCTTCCATCATTTTGCGCACAGCATCGATGTTTTTTTGAATCACAACCGATTTTGGTCGACCTTCACGAGATTCATCACTGACGGACGCACGACCAGGACGAAATTCTGCAAACTAATTGTAAAGAGTCTTTTCTGATGATGCTTCATTACCAAAAGTTGAACGAAGCGAATCTATGCATTGTTGTTGAGTTAGGCTTTTACTAAAATCGTAGAAAATTCAACGAAAACCTTCACGAGTAATATCCATTTTTTCACAAATTTGTTTTTTTAAACGCTCCCTGTCAAGAAACTACTCGGTTAATTTAGAAGCTGCCAATGATTTCACAATAACAAATGACAAATTTTATATATTAATGACACATTTCAATATTGTCATCTATTGGTGGTTTGTAAAAACATAAAAGGTAACTCTCCTATTATATGTCGTCAAGTATTAACACAATTTTATCTGATAGTTTTGTTGTAGTGTGAACAAAGTCTTATTCTTATCTTAAAAGAAATAAAACTTAAGTATTCTCCATCAATTTCTCATCAATGTGGGTGTTTTATGAGAAATATAATAAAGTTTTAACAAAAATCGTTGAAACTTACAAGTCAGCAGACGAACATTTCTTCGTTTATCGTACATGGAAGTACTGCGCTATATTCTTCTCTATCTCTAGAGGCGACTCATCAATCATCTGTTTATCAGGACGAAAAGAAATTAAAAAAAACATATCATTAGTTCGCGTGATAGCCACACAAGTAGCAATATATTGTATTTCTCCAGACTTCCAAAAGAATTTGTAATAGAAACCAATGAATGGCATATCAATACTAACTTTATGATAGATTATTGATGACGTTATGTCCAGTTTCATCTTTTGACTTATGCAGATATAACTATTTTATAATAAATTATATGTTATCATGACTGATCTTGTTTATATTTTTGAATATAATGAATTATTAATAACTAATGAATGAAAATCTAGAATCAATATATAATTTTGTTCGTGATTTCCACTAATGAGACAAAAAACTGTTGACATTGGTTACTAAAAAATGTTTGGAATAATTTGTACATTAGCACGCGAAATATTATTTATTACACTTTTTTTGTTAATACACGGGGTGAACTCAAGAACGGAATCTTTTCTACAAAATTTATTATATAATATTAATTTACATCAGAATACAATTGTTGCTCGTGTCTTAAATGTAGTAATAGAAACATAGGTAATATCGTTTTAGGAAAATTTAATGTTCATTGAACCGATTTCATTCCAGAATGCATCGCTATCTGGTAAATACATTTCCACACGAATTAATCCAGGACATTTCAGCTGAAGTATAGTTAAAACCGCGTCCATTGTCATAATCTCTTGGCATTTAGCGTCTTCTTAGTAATATCACATCGTTAATTAGCAATATCTAGTGCCAATTAAGATGGTTGGTTGTTAATTAAATTACAACAAAGATATTATCGAGATCCTGTAATCACATGATATGCAATGGCCGTGCACTGGTGTAGATAATGTCGGTAGGTTTCGATCTAATTTACCTTCGTGATCCATTACATAGGTAGCCTGTAAGCGAGGTTACAGGACCTCTAGTCTCTCAGCAAGGGCGCAAGGACGTATTAATTACCGAAGACCTTATACTTTGTTCACATCTTGTGGGTTCACACCCATCCTTTGATTGATACAACGGTGTCTATCGTATTTCCCGTTAAATTTACTATCCATGCAGAAATAAGCATATACCTATTACCAAAGACTTAACAGAATTTTCGAATAGGGTTGATTTTACAATTTAGAGATTTTCGTATGGGTTTATTCGCCGATTAATCACAAAGCAAATTGAGTAAGAATTTTTTTACATATTTTTTAGAGTTTAGTTAACCCTTTTTCGGGTGGAATTTTAGGGGAAAGGACAATTAAAGGATTTACGTATAGGGTTAACGATTAAATTACAAGGGAAGCTTATTTTTTTTATGTACACTAGTTAGGAAATTGTTTGGGATTACAAAACATTGTTTGGTATCAAGTCTTCAATAATATAAAAGTTGTTCATTGGGAAATATAACTTCAACCTCCAGTATACTATTGATAAAATATCAATGTATGTGTTTAGTCTCATTAAAAATTATTTTAAGCAATTCTGTTCCTTATCTATTAATTTTTAATGACTATATTCGTTAATGAGCTTTATCAATGTCAGCCATCTTGATTAGTAGTGACGCGAGATTTTTGCAAGTGACGTTTGCATTTTTGTCTGTCGTTTTTAGTTGTTTTTAAGTGGTAAAAGTGCAGAGTGAACTTGAAAAAGTGTGTGATATTGTGGACTTTTGTGTTTGGACTCTATGGATACCAAAATTGGATAGATTGAAAAGGTATTTGTAGAAAATTTTGTTAATTTTATAATGCGTCATTGTTATGTAGAATGTGCTTGTATATACAATATGGAAACACATACATATGTACATATATATGTAGGTGTATACTGTAGGTATATTTTTATAAGTATGTAGACCGGTGGTATCCAACCTTTTCTCATAGTGGGGTATTATTTAAAGAAATACAGAAAATTATGTGAACGGGTAATAAAAATAATATAATAATAATGTTATAAGAAAAATAACTGAAATAATTGCAGTGATATGTATTTTGTAAATTTTTGAATGATTATATATCAAAAACTCTAAGAGGTAAAGAGCCACAGTGTGATTTTTGCGCTTCGTCATTGTTTTTTGGGCCTGTGAAGAAATTGTGACCTCTTTTGTTTAGGTCTATTACAACTGAGACTTTAATTATTGCTAAAATGGGTCAAATTTTATTTTTGTATGACTATATCTCAAAAACTATAAGAGATAGAGACCCATGGGTTACATTTTTGGAATACTGAAGCCCTAGATGGCGTTAGATGACATTTTGAGACAAATGCTGAATGAAATAATTTTGTAAAAATTGTGAAATTTTCGAAAATCCTATCTCGAGAAAGGTAAAAGATAATGACCTGCGGTTTGATTATTTGGAATCCTTATTGTTTTATTACCTTTCAAAAAAATTGGGGCCTTATGAACCCTGCCCATTTTTAATTTAAATCGTTTTGAATCTGGCGAATTTTACAAAAAATTTTATATTCGCGTGACCGTATCTTAAAAACTATAATAGATAAAGACCTGCGGTTGGAATTTTTGTGCTCCTGATGCCCTAAATGGCCTTAGGTCACATTTTGAGAAAAAAAAAATTTTTGAAAAATTTTGATTAAAATTTTTTTTTTCAATATATTTCAAAAAATTACATCTTGAAAACAATAAAAGATAAAGACCTGCGGTTTAAATTTTTGGAATCCTTGAACCTTCTTTAGTCTGGAAAAAAAATAGGGCCTTAAACACCCATGTTTTTGAATTTATTTATCTGGTTAAGCAAAACCCTTGAAAATGGCCGAAAATCGAAAAAGTCGTAAGGGGTACCCTCTACGATTTTTTCGATATTTGGCCATTTTCAAAGGTTTTGCTTAACCAGTCATATAAAATCAAAAAATTGGGTGTTTAAGGTCTTATTTTTTTCCTAGACTAACCAAGGCACAAGGGTTTCAAAAATTTAAACCGCAAGACTCAATCTTTTATCATTTTCAAGATAAAATTTTGTGAAATTTAAAAAAAAAAAATTTAATTCAAAATTTTTCAAAAAATTATTTTTCTTCAAAATGTTACCTAAGGCCATTTAGGGCATCAGGAGCTCAAAAATTCCAACCGCAGGTCTTTATCTATTATAGTTTTTAAGATACGGTTACGCGAATATCAATTTTTTTGTAAAATTCGCCTGTTTCAAAACGATTTAAATTGAAAATAGGCAGGGCTCATAAGGCCCCAATTTTTTTGCTAGGTAAGTGAGCAATGAGAATTCCAAAAAATCAAACCGCAGGTCATTATCTTTTACCGTTCTCGAGATAGGATTTTCCAAAAATTCATAATTTTTACAAAAATAATTCATTCAGGATTTGTCTCAAAATATCAACTAACGCCAACTAACGCCAACTAGGACCACAGGATTCCAAAAATGTAAACCATGGGTCTCTTTTCATTATAATTTTTGAGATATGGTTATACAAAAATAAAATTTGACCAAAATTAACAATAATTTTTACCAATATTTATTATACCGTTGTCCTTATGAGATTATTGAGCCAGAAATTAAGTCTCAAGAAAGACGTAAAATGCCTAGGGTTGGGATGGGGTCCGCAAAAAAAATTTTGTTCAAGAGGGGGTCCTCGGACTACACAAGTTTAAGAACCCCTGCACTAGAGGATTAATACAGAAGTGACTTTTGTAGAGACGAAGATATTTTCACATTTTATTAACAAAGAATATAAAATATTTTATGTAAGGTTCAAGATTGGACAGTAAATTTATATCAATTTTGTAATTCTCTTATTAAGAAAACAAGTCCTTATTGGCGAAATGAAAATTTATAACGCTTGGTCAAACAAACAAGGTGAAGTCAATTTATTAAAACTTCCTCACTAAAAATATTAAAGCTCTCCATAAAATATGTTATTGTCCTTCCAAGGATACTGTTATACAGATATAAATGTCCTTGTCTGAATCGGATATTTTTATAAAAACATCAGTTTCAAAATTTACGGATTGCATCTTGTATTATAATCTATAAAAAGAAACTTTTTATCTATAAGTCCAGTTATTTTACGAGCTATCATTAGTACCAACCATCCAAATGGAACTATTCCTCAAACATAAAACGTTTATCACATCTACTAAAAAGTATTTATCTTTCTGTCTCTAGTTTCCTTTTCCTTTTCGATAAAGTTTTCACCAACGATTTTTCACTCAAGACATATAAAGGACAGAAGACAGAATACGTTTCATGTCAGTGTCTCCATCTGTTATCTGTTATTCGGACTGTTCATGGGTAATTTAAGTAAACACACTATGTGCAGATTGGCCTCAACTTTTCCTCCCGGCTTGGCGCCGACGGGAAACTTTACTAGCGCCAAAACAACTAATAGGATTAGATTTTTACGGACAGTATCATCTCGAACTACATTTCCACTGTCCCAACATGCTATGATATAAACTGGATTCAACTGCCCGATGCATTTGTGTAATTGTTATATGCATTGTTTCTGGCACTGTACAGACGCTTTATTCATGTCATTGTTATGGTTTATTTTCATGATAAATTTAATAAAAACACTTATTTACACTTGAGACAACTGGCTACTAACCAGAAACTCGCAACATATCGCGAGAATTAGTTTTTGTTACTTTGATTTGATTATGTCATTGTCCTGGCTTATATCTTACAAAGAGAGATTAAAGAACTTGTTCAAATAACATATACAAGTCTAGATGAGGGCTTCTTAACCTTTTTTACATCACGGATCCTCTATATTTTGAAATTGACAGACCTTTCTCCATGGGATATATATATACAGTATTGGCCATAAAGATAGCAACTTTTGATAATCCTCTTTTATTTTTATTCTATTCAATATTTTTAAAATTAAAAAATGTAATTCTTACCTTTAACAATCCTCTACATATATTATAGTAAGAAATTAAATTTTAATAGTAAATTCTATTTTTTTTTATAGTATTTATTATTTTTACCTGGACATAAAGATTGCAACTACTCTTAAAAAAATCTTTTTGTTCATTAATTAAGAAAATGAATTATTATTAACAGATCATTTTTAATATTTTGTATAGTAACCACCAGTATTTATAACTTCCCGACATCTTTTCGGCATTGATTCTAATAATTTCGTGATCATTTCATTATCAATTTTAGACCAGGCACCCTGCAAAGCTTTAAAAAATCTTCAATATTTAAATGCGTTTTGTTTCTAATCTTTCAATCGACAATCTCCCAAAGGTTTTCTATTCGATTTAAATCGGGTGACTCTGACGGCCAAGTCATTACGTTAATTTTTGGATCCTCGAACAATTTTTTGACAAACTGGTTGTTTTGGGTCAGTATCATGCTGAAAAATATGTTTTAAATGCATGAACTCATCAGAATAAGTTTCCATAACATTCTGAAGGATGTCTTTATATTTAAATCAATCCATTATTCCTTCAATGTGGTATAGAGGACCCATACCATATCCCGAAAAACAACCCCATACCATCACACCACCTCCGCCATGTTTAACTGTTGGCAAGGTGTATTTTTGAACTAATCTTTAATTAGTACATAACTTACACCATCACTTTTGAACAAATTGAACTAAAAATAACTTTTTTCCATTGATCCACAGTCCAGTCAATATGATTTTTAGCAAATTCTAATCGGGCCTTCACATTCTTTTTGGATAGATGTGGTTTTTTAGCAGGACGGCGACTAAAAAGACCCTCACTAACTAATCTTCTGCGAATATTTCTTGTTGAGATGTCTTGATCCATTTGTGGCAAAGGCCCAAAATTTTCTCCGATGACAGAAAGGGGTTATTGGTAGATAAACTAATATTTTTTTTATCTAGTAAATAAACTAGTAAATACATTATTTATCTAATAAATCTAGTAGATAAATTAGGAATTTTTTAAATATATTTTTCAGACTTTTCACACCAAAACTAGGGTATAAAAACAATTTGATGCAAATTAAAATATATAATTTTTTGTCAGTGCATTAATATTTTAAAACTTGTTGTAATTGTTTGTATGATTGTATATCTAACGTTTTTTCTTTTTGTTTCAGGTACGTACCAAATTTTCCATAACTGTTGCGAAAAGGTCTCTAGAAATATTAACAGTAAGCTAAAACTTTACGTAAAACATCCATTTTTTGTCTAACGAACAATTTTTATTCCTCAGTATAGTTCACTCCATCGTACTTAAACCAGAGATGGGCGTCTACGCGTTGTTTGTATTTGTCTACTTTACATGTAAACAACGCGTAGACAATGTAATCTATGTAGTCTATGTCCACTATGTAGACAACAAGAGTGGGGATAAAGAGTGGGGTTACATCGCGAAATTAGACAATCTGATTAGTTCAATTCAAACTTATTCAATGAATAAAGTTATTCTTCGTCTTTGCAATCGGGCATTAAAGAGGAAAATCTCTAACAAGTTAGTTGTATCTCTAATAAACTGTTGCACAGTAATTTTTATATGGTTACGTTCTACAGAAATGTAATATTTATTTTATTTATTGATTATTTTCTTTCTAAAATAAATTAAAAATAAAACTAAGTTTGAGATAGTCGTATAACTACAAGATAATAAAAATTAAAACACTTTTAATTTCCTATAATGTTTTCTTAACAGGCTTAATAAAATTTTATAATCGTGAATTTTATTTGAGTTTTAAAGATATCCTTCTAACTACTCATATTTATGTATAAGGAAGCTGTCTTATCATCCTATTAAATATGACTATTAAAGTAATATTTAATAGTTAGTTATAATTGTCAATAAACGTGATATCTATCGTAGTTTAGTTATGCACTTTGTATTGCTTTGAGTGTCCATAATTCACTCTAAATTTATAGTATGCTCAAGCTGCATCCCAAATTAAACAATACGCTACATTGCATCTGAATATTGTAAGAAAATTACACTAAGGGGGTCACTACAAACTAGTCCCATTAAGGGAATTTTGATGGAGAGTATAATAATTCTAAACAAGGCCACTTAAACTTAAGATACAGCCTTTTTAGAGTTTTGTAGGTATGACCAAAAAACCCTTATATCGTCATTTTGTCGTCTGTCTGTCTGTCTGTCTGTTCGGTAAAAATTGTAGCCAAACGGCTAAACCTAGAGAGTTGAAATTTGGCATGCTTATACAACTCTTTGACCCGCACATAGGAAAAATACTAAAACATCTAAAAAACATATCCCCCTAAAAATATAAACAAATATGTGCTCATCGAAAAAAAAAATATTTTTTTTTAATTCTGAGTAGGGTATCAAATAAAAGCCCTTAGTACGTGGATTAACGATCAAAATTTTATTTTTGCAAAATAAATTATTTTGTCGCGATTTTTGCTAAAATTGTGCAAAAAATTTTGTCCCACACCCTGTAGCCCAGATGGTTTAAACTAAAAATCTGAAAAAATTCTAATTAATATACATTGGTGTGAACCGGAATAGTACAACAGGAATTTTTGATCAGATTATGTTTTCGGAAAATAACGCATTTTTTGTGTTTTTAACTAAAATATGTTAAATATTTAATTCGCTATGTAACACACCAGATCAGTAGCTCTAGTAGCATAGTTGGTTTTGTCGTGCGCTTAATAATGTAACTTAATTTGTAAACTAGAGTTCGAATCCTGTTAATTTTATTTTTTGTTTTTTTTTTTGCATTTTTATTTTGTTTAAATTATTTTGTCAAAATTCTAGTTATATTTTGGTAAATGTTGCATTTAATTTTTAAAAGAGTAAATTTAATAACCAGTGGGAAGTGTTGAAATTATAATTTAATTCTATGTTTGACGAAATCAGAAGACAGGGCTTATTTTTTACCAACTCGTGCCATTGATGTCAAAAGCTTAAATATGAAGTTTCATAAAAATCCTTTTAATCAAATCTCAATCCTGATTTTAGTTTCAATCGTAACTAAAAATTTAATCATGATAATAAGTAAATATTTAATTTAGTTACCAGTGTGAATAACTGCATTATGATTGATGTATCTTACTCATTAATCAAGTCTTGAAATTAAATTTTTAATCTCAATCCTAAATCATTATTTTGATTGCAATTTGCCCAACTCTGCCATGTACATCCTAAATAAGAAGAAGGCAATAAGAAAGCAATACGAACACCTTAAAATATGAATTAGTAAAAGTCCACATCAAAAATTTGCTTTTTCTGTTACATTTTTCTCCATCATAATTATAAATTCCAAAACTACAGTGTATGTACATATGTAATTTTATAACTATGAATTTAAATAAAATTTAAACAGTTAACAATAAAAATCCTGCATTTTTAAAAACTAAAATCAAATTATAAAACAGTTTAATCTATTTTGAAAGACGTATCTAGGTCAAAATCATAAAAAGCGGCATGAAAACTTTTTAAATTTCATTTTAGTTCATAACTCTAGGGAGTGTTATTCAGTTTTAAAATTCCAGTTCTTTTCCCTGATTTTTAACCGGTAATGTGAATTCATTTGGTGTGGTTTTGGTGGTTGTTGTGGTAACACTGTATTGAATAATGATTTTGGTTTAGGGTATAATCAGTTGGTAATACTTGTTAACCTTTGTAATATAAACAATAAAATTATTCACTGATTGCTATTTTATGTAATTATTTCCAATAATTTTCTGGATAATAGTAATTTTTAAGGCCGTGGGAAGTATATCAAAAAATGTTGTTTATCGGTCCGGAATAGCTACGACAAACGTACTTAAACACACAAACGTGTACCGTAAGTTCTCCCACCTCGAGGTTTGTCTGAGCTTACTAATGTTTTCTAGTGTCATTCGTACTGAACCAGTGACATATACAACTCTGTTTTGCTATTTATTTAATAGCGATTTTCATTAAATCTGTCCTTTTCAACTTAAATAAATACTTAAAATCCAATTTAGGCTAATTAAATGTTTCTTTTTCTTAATCTTTTGACTTAAATAAATTACTAAAAATCTTAATTAATTTATATTATTCCTGCCCTTTTATCACATGAATATATTTCGTTTTAAAAAGATATCCATCAAGCCTAACTTAACCTAACATAATGAATATATCTTTTTCTTTAGCTCGATCCATCACGATTTTATATCGCTATCATCAATGTCTACAAGAGAAAACTATTTCCTCCTTATATTAAGAAGATAAATTCGTAAGTATTCAACAAGTGTATGTTGAAAAAGCTCCATCTATGAATTATATATGACGTTGAGAAAAATAGCGCACTTGTGTTTGGTAACGGCGTCTAGCAATGAGTGACATAATCTGATGGAAATAGGAGTTATGAAATATGATGGTAGCGTGTGCAAGCTTATTTCATTTCTGTTATTCTGTTATATAAGAGGGCAGTTTAAATTTAACCTACCTTTTATTTTTTCTAGTCGATACTAATTATGAATTAACATTATCCAGTCTGTATAATAAGACGTCTTTGTTGTTTTTTGGACTAGAAGAAAGAAAAGGGAAAACTCAAAATAATTTAAAAATTTACTGTAAATATTATTACGCTACCACCTAATAATTGGTCCAATCTCCATTATTATCAGTATTGCTTGGCATCTTTTCGGTACACTTTCTACCAGCTTTTCGACATACTTTGGCAGTGATCTCAATATCTGCCATATTTGACGAGCTGATCCAAATTTTGAACTTATTGTTCGAAGCTTATATTTCATGTACCCCCTATGTAAAAACTTGATTCATCTGAGAAAACCACATCACTTTAATAGCGGTCTAAATTTTCTTTGGCCCCGGCGAGTCGCTTTTCGACATGTTTCACCGATAATAATTGTTTTTGTTTGGCGCTCCTGAATTTAATACCATTTTCAGTTAAACGACTTCTCAGGGTCATTAGACTTATCTTAATATTATTTTTTAACAAAATTGCCTGATATTTACGTAAAGATAACATCACTTTATTTTGTTTTTTACTGGTCACCTTTTTTAATCCACGATTAGGTAAATCGTCAACATTTTTATTAATTTTATAACGTTTCACCCTTCATAAAGTCCACTAACTTGTGCATATATTTTGCTGCACTTGAAAAGGACATTTTTGGCTCTTTTGGTGGGTACATTAAAATACCGCTTCAAAACGTTTGGATTTTCTGGAGCAACGATACAACCTAAAATTTTGCGTGGACCTAGGGAAAACTTTCACAGACACGTTTCAAATTTTGAAACAAGCTTACAGAGATATGATCTGTGTCGTACGTAATGGTACGAATGGTTTTCACGATTTAAAATTGGTCGTCAGTCAATTAAAGATGACCCTCGACCAGGAAGGCCTTCGACTTCAATTGATGACTCCAAGGTTCAGAAAATCAACGATCTGGTGCGTGCAAATCGCCGATTGACTGTCAGAGAAATTGCTGAAGAGGTTAGCACTTCAACTGAGTCATGCCATGAAATTTTGATTGGAAAATTAAACATACATCGAGTTTCAGCAAAATTTGTTCCTCGTTTGATGACTGAAGAACCAAAATTGCGTGGATGTTTGTCAGCAACTCCTTAAACAATTCAATGGCGATGAAACATTCATGCAAAAGATCATAAGAATTAAAAGCAGTGCTAAAGGACACCCTTTTCAGACTATTGATGACATTAAGCAAATTCGTTACAGACCTTAAAGGACATTTCAAATGAAACTATCCAGGACTGCTTCGCGAAATGGAAACACCGCTAGCAAAAGTGTGTGAATAGTGGAGTATTTTTAAGGGGACAAGGACCAACAATCTGTAAAATTAATAATAAAGTTTAAAAAATAAAGTTCGGTTATTTTCTGAAAAGACCTCGTATTTGTAAGAAATTTATTTTTATTAAATTAGTATTAGCCACTAGTTCAGCCACCTTTATAAATATCTTGTAATTACCGATTTTTGTTGTTATTATGGAAGATTAACAATAAGTTTTTATAGAAGTTTGAAGTAGAAGTTCTTTGACAAAGTTGTATGCAAGTACCTGAGTAGACAAGGTACTTGCTTTGTGTTTGGCGCTAATAAATTGTGCATGCATGTTAAGTAGTCTGTAACTTATAATTAACACTACCAAGTAAGACTTGCAAATCAATTACGGCTAATTTTACATATACACTACAAGTTCACAATATTGCAATACTTGTCGATATTCAATTCCACATCTAAGGAATTTCTTAACAGAAAGTTTCATGTGATTTCTACCTTTGTTTACATCACTTCGGAATGTTTCCCTTCTGAGACAAAAGAAAATGGCCACAGTTAACTCTTCCAGGCGTATCCCCGTGTAGTAGAGATATTCGATTAATTAAATCAGTTATTGTACCGAATCACACTAAATCAGTTTCTAGGCGATTAGCCTCGTTGCATCAATAAGCCGTTGTAAAATAAAATAAATAAATCAGTAACTTCACTTGAGCTCTGTTGTCAAACTTTACTCTGAATTTGACTGGATGGACCTTATTGACGACCTTGACTGAAACGTTGAACTGAACTATTTGATTATGACTAACTTCTCATGTAGAACTCGTCATATGTCCTAAAACGCTCCATAGATTACTAGAACCTTCGTGCAACTCAATGTTCAAGGTTCGCCGTCCACTTCAAGGCTACGGTATTCTTTGGGAGGGCCGTATTCGTTAAGTTCGTTATACTTTTTTGCGAAGCTCTACAGATTTTTTGCGTAGTACTGACGTTAAAAAGTATAATGTGAAACATAATACTTCCTTCCAACTTTCAATGCTACACTACAAACTACACTATTTTCAAAACTACCTCCGGTCAAATTTTTGCGCGATATTCGTACCAACTACCAACTTTTTAGTTTTTGTTTACAACTTAACTTTTAGAAATTTATCAAGTTGATAAGAAGTTTATTTAGAACATATAATTAAATATAAAAGCATAATTAAACAATTTTTATAAATTGGTTACTAGAATTGGTTCTGTAACCAAATTGTTGTCTGTCACCTGAGCATATCTATATATATGGATCACCCGTGAGTTGCCTGGGATGAAATTTTTGTTGACCATTGTTATCACTATCAAACGTGTTTAAGGATTATTTTGTCACAATTATGGTATAATTGTGTCCCAATCGGCTTTTAAGCTGTGTAGGTCAAGATTGCTGACGTACGGTTTTGAGAATTAAAGAATGTGCAGAGTGTTGCGTGTTTGTCAACATAAGTTTTGAACTACATTCTAATGTGTTGATAAACATTATTCAATTGTGATGACTATGGTCTTTAATTGCTGCCAACAATTACAGAAATTAATAATGTTTCCAAAACAATTGAGGTAGGACCTGACGTCATAGTGTCCTGGTTAACAGTTATAAAATGGTCTTAGGGAATAGAGTCGTAGTTAGTCATTCTTGTGAGCACGCTGCTCAAGAACGAGATATGAGTGTCGTCTACAGGGCTTCTCCACGTGTTCGCCTCGTGCGGATACCTGGGTTGGTTCGACCTATCCTGGAGAAGCCGGGGCAAGAACGCGACTTACATCAGCTTCTAACGAACAACACCAGCAACCATTTTGACCAACAATTCTGATGTAAATTAATATTATATAATAAATTTTGCAGAAAATATTCCGTTCTTCACTTCACCCGGTGTCAATATTTAACAGAGGGAAAATAAATGTTCGAATGTTGAAGTTTGGTAATATAAATTCATATTTCTCTGTTAATAACATACAATAGCATCAATTGAGAACATTATTACAAACTAGTTATTAATATTGACTAAAATTGAATAGCAGCCATGCAAAACTTCATGAATTAACATTAATTCCAACAAAATTTTTCTTTTACCAAAAACGTAAATTGAATATTAACTATGAAAATAGCGTAACGTAACCATCATACGTAACCGTTAGTTACAGTAGCACATATATAGAGAGCACTAGCAATCAGTGTTGAATTGTGTTCGCGTTTCTGTGGCTAGGATTCGGTAAACTAATCAACCCGTTCGATATTGTGCGTGATTTACCATGTAAAATAGTGTCAGTATATGGATGGTCGACTATAACCGGCGTTACATACATTAACGTACGTGTTTATCCGATTAGCGTTTGTAGTTGCTGAACTTCCCGCTGAGCGCCAACGTAGATAACACGCATGGGTTGATTTTCAGCTCTTGAAATTGAAACCTAGTACTGATTTATCTTCGAGAATATACGCAGTGTACACGTGTTTCACGTTGTTTCTCTCTACAAATATTTCACACAAATGTTATTACAGTAGATGACGCTCCATACAACATCTCTCTCAATCATACGAGGTACAATCAAAACGTGCTCTTATATTTTCATCTTGGCTGTTTTATAAAATCAATCAAATAAAAATGAAAGTTTTATAAAAGACGAATATTTTATATAACTTCACTCAAGAAATCTCCGGTCTGACATATATATGGCAACGCTGAAAATTTAACTAGCGGTGTACCTCAGGAAAGGGTATTAGGACCTACACTGTTTAATATTTATATCAACAATATACTAAAAACATGTCAATTTAAGTCATTATGTTGACGATACAGCATTTATCAAAGTAGAATACAGCAAAAATATCAAAATAGAAACTATTTCTGAAGGTATACACTAACGGTCAAGCACACATTTTATGAGTATCAGCCAACATAAAAACGAAATTATTTCCAACATCGGTAAAACTATTATAAAACCGTATTCAATTTGAGCAGGGTATATATATGAGTATACAAAAGAAACAAATTAAAATAATAGATGCTACTGGCATTGCTATAAATTTTTTAAATAACCTCCTAATTTACGAGCTAACTTTGTTAATTTCCAAAGATGTCATGTTCTTAAATATAACTTGGTTTTCTTGGCATACTGAGTTACGATTATTTGCAAACGATAAAGAACGGATAAAGTTGGTGTATATTGTAGATTTAATAAATCGTTCGAACTATAAGTAGCAATATTATGTTTCTTTGTCCATTTTGGCTCTTGTCCAATAACTGATATGTACAAACGATTGATGCAATGATATTTTTGGATGTTGCTATGTCAGCTATTCGGTTGAATATAAAATACAGTATTAAGACTGCAAGGATAATACAGTAGAATTTAATCTCTTAGGCCAATAGATTTACTGATTTTGGAGAAGATTTTCTTGAAAATATTTTTAATATTGAGGATGCTTTAAACCACCTTGAATGACACGGTGTTCGTTGCAAGTTCACGAGAAGCTTTTGAAAAAGCGCCGAAGATCTAGTTAAGGTTTGATGGGAGGTATGACGGTAAAACGAATCTGAAAGCCTTTAGAACATTTACACACCACCCATCGCGAGAATTTCGTTGAAAAGGACTGCTAGCATTTTTTAGGGATTTTAAAAGGACACAATATTTGTGAGAATTCAGACAATAGAAAATTAGAAACCTTACGTTACAACACGTAACTTTAAAGTATTTTTTTAATGATTCATTGTTCATGGAGATTTGAAGTTATTACCTAATAATTTTGACAATTCCTTGAGAAATTGTTTACCCTTATTCCTGGAAATACTATTAGAACGCTTATATACAACCGTTTCTCTGTAGACGAGATCAGAAGTATTCGGTCCGGTTAGTGAAAACATCTAGAACGTGAATTCTTAGAGGCACTGTGTCGGCATTCTGGTGGACTATCCGATTCTGTTTATTATATACCTATTTAAAACATTGATCAAATTCAATTTACAAATATTTTTAAATGTGAATTTGTTCTCCTAAAACTTTATCTTCAGTTTCAGTACTGTATGTTCAAAAATAATTTGAATAAAATCCCTTCAAGCCTTCAACATATTGACATACTTGAAACAAAAAATATATACGCAAACATTGTTGGATTGTCGTATATTCGTAGCAAAGCTCGTCTCAAGCTAAATAAATCTTATTCCCACAAAGACAACCTAAGGATATCCTCTTCTGAAAATCATGGATCAATATTTACACGACAGTTAAGTACACAAAACCAATGTTTATACATCGGTAAATCACTTCTTGCTCGCAAAACACTATACAATGGACACGCGAGTCGTGAGATTATGATAATCTGTCATAATCCGGTATCCGCTGTCAACTGTTTCTTATAACAAAAGTTCGGTTTAGGTATGCTGACATTCAAGCGGACCCTAGCGCTGTCCAGCAACGACTAAAACATGACACACGATGTGTCCATTCATTGAAGAAAACTACATTATGTTGAGCACTAGATTATCAGAATTTGTCGAGTTGTTTTCATGATATATGAAAGCGCAAGTTATAAAGCGTATAAACGAGTTTATACAGAAAGTTTCTGTTAATATATCAAGAGACGTCTGGTTTATTAGCTAGGGAGATTTATTTATTTCCAAATTAATCAAGACACTATTCTTTGATAAAATAACTTTGCTTTTATCGTTTAATTTATAGCTTATTTAGTTTGCTCAAATATTTTTTACTGTTAAGAACCATTAGCACAGCACGATAAGAAATCCCTAGACTACAGCATACGCAGAAGCGTCCAATCCCATTTTAATACATTCTTAATAAAATAATAATAATAGAATAACAAAAAAGTTCTTATTTTAACATTGTTGCGCATGTTACGTGTCCAGCCGGAGGTAGTGAGATGTATTGAGCAACTTATAACAACTTATTGGAATGCAGAACTAACAAACCACAATACCGAAAATGCTGACGCAGGAGTTGACAAATTTTATTGCATAATTTATACAATACTTGATGATTGCGTGCCAAAAACCAGATCACTGTCAACATCAAAATATCCTATATAGTCTAATTCAATAATACTAAACAAACTGAAATTAAAAAACAAATACCGCCGTATATTGTCAAATATTTGACAATGTCATCGACTGACTACCAGATGAAATAGTTAGCAACGCTTTATACAAATGTGCCTAGGTATATTCGGTGTTACTCCTCTTTGGTTTTGATTACTTTATTGTAATTTCAGTGTACTTTTAATTTCCATAACAATTTATTTGTAACCAAAATAAACTTTGATAAAATCAATTTTTAATAAACGTCAAGGAAGTTACTTAAAAGCTTCAATTTTATCAAAACTAATTCAGTTTTTAATTAACTCAACAAAAATATAAAATAAACCTTTTCATATTAAATTGAAAAAAATAAATAAATATAGAAAATTGAAAATCTAGATATTGTAAATGACAGATCTTTGATATTTGATATTTCGTACAAATGTGGTCTTGTCAAACCGGAAGTGGACTGAATCGAAAAGTCTGGGTAATAAATGACATTGCCAACCATTGTTTATTTGCGAGCATTGCTGCATATACTGGGAGTATCGTTATCAACGCCACTCGCCCTCACTGGAACATGGCATTCTGTTGCCTATATAATTTCCTGTTTTCACGAACCACCCGTGTACTTCTACTGATAACTTTTTAAATTGCTTTGTCAACATTGTGTGATAGACACTACACTGATTTGATACACTATTTTAACACAAAAATGAAATAGTGATATATTTATAATACAGGAAACGGAAGAAAAACAAAAAAATGCAATACAATATACAATGAAAAGACATAATTACGAGGGCATATTGAAAACTAATGCCTCCATGGCCATAACTTTTATAATAACGGGCCAGACCGTATCAAAAGTGATTTTTCATTTACATTAAGTATCTGTAGATAAGTCTTCCTAGCGGAGATTCTCAACAATATCGCGTTTGCGCATAACAGTTCTTAACATGACGACTGGCATGGATGTGCCGTTAAAACAATGAGCTGTCATTGAATTTCTTACTGCGGAGGGTGTAGCGCCCATTGATATCCACCGTCCAATCCAAGGACATCCATATCCAATACAATCCATATCCATATCCATAATCCATCCATATCCAAATCAGAGAACGCGCGGAGCACTGGAGAAGCTTGGGTTTCACGACGTTTTAAGACTGGGATGTCTTTTAGTGAATATTATGAGTTCTGTTTTTTTCTGTATTTAATTTTATTTTCCATTTATTGAAATCTTTACAGATTTTATGCAAATTGTTGAGTCTGTTGATAATGGTTTCTTATCTAAACGATGAAGTGGACAATGCTGTGTCGTCAGCATAGAAACTTTAACTGATATGTTATATTTTCGATATATCGTTGATATAAATATTAAACAGTACAGCTCCTAATACACTTCCTTGGGGTACCCCTGCATTTATAGTTGAACCCACAATTTCTTGTGACTTACTAAATACCTACAAAATCCTGAAAGATATCATTACAAATTCATAGGCCTCAGATATTAGGAGTTTACGTTTAGTCAGTCAGATTAATCCGAGCGATCCGAGTGCTCCCGATCCGTTCATAAAGATCCGTTCCATGACATCCAGCATTCTATCGGCTTCTTACACTTATTAAATACTTACAAAACCATCCAGTCTCTACTGCAGCGAAGAAATTGTTAAATAATTTGAATCCCACCGTTGCACAAAAGGTTAATTAGTTAGTTAATTAATTTTTTTTGGCGCACATCAAAAAGGGCTATTCGCGCCTAACGCAGCCTATCTAAATGACTACACTACATATAAAAAACAATTAATTAAACAATAAATAAATAAAAACAATAAAAATACGCATACTCAATAAAAGAAATCTTGCACAGACAAACACAAATAAATAAGAAAGTCTGTTCGAAAAATTGAACAGACTAAGGGTGATGGTAAAAGGCTGTAAAGTGGTGAAACAGGTATGTGTTTTGTGTCTGTAATCATTTTATATTTCCACTTGTACTTATACTTGTTAACTGTTCTTTAGAGCAAAGACAAAAATTTATGTTAAACTGAGATATGATTTTTTAAGCAAATGTAAGTAAAATTCTCCCCTGTATGTAAGTACTGTGTTTAAAATATAATGATGTAGCCTTGTAAAGACATTACTCTGAAAAGAAGACCTCTTGATGTTCCTTGTTGCGAGATAATACAACATTGCACAGTTTAACAAGCTATTTAATACGTGAGAAACAATTTGAAATGTCAACAGTACAGCTGTTCCAATAGAGGAACACTTGTATGCTTAGTCACGATGACTAAATTCATAATAACTAAGCTCCAGAATAATTTTCTTATTACTTTTATTTGTCTTTCATTTTTCGTATACTTGGGTCATGCTACACTAACTTAATATCATACATTTATATTTGTATTTCCGTGGATTTAAAGGAAATTTAACAAGGTAAATAATATTTACCTAAATAATGAGATTAATAACCATTTTGCCAGAATAATGGTCAAAAAATTGAAGTATTTCAGCAAGATATATATATACGATGGGTGATGGGAAAATTTCTAGAACGAGATATTACTGGCCGCTGTAGTGGTTCAGGTATTTTAGTAAAAAGTAAGTTTTTGTAGCCAAATGTTATTTTTCTAAAAGCAGAACATTAATTTAAATGCTTGCATTATTTGGTATTTGGAGGAAACCATAATAACCATTAAAAATACCAAATCAATTGACGTACAAATACAGTATATCCCCACAAATTTACATCTGTTAGTCGAGTCCATGTTATAATACATATTTGCATCGGAGTATTCGATAAGTCATTGGGAGTGTACGGATGAACGCTTACAAGCCCGCACATTTTCAAAGGGCACATTCAAGCGGAAGTAATGTTTTGAAAATAGCGGTGTAGTCCGCCATGTTGCTTTTCCCCTTGTGTAGTTGCAACAAACCACGTTTGTGGCGCTGTAAAACATGAACGTTTTTTCCCAAACCTCAAACGTTATCTGTTTGAGGCTCCACGCTTGATTTATTTTTGGGTTTTGTAAAAGTGATTTTTAAATCGTTATACTTTTATATTCTATTTGGTATTTCTTTAATAGAAAGATATATTTCACTTTAGATATCAAGAATACATTTTTCAATGAATTTTAAATTTTGATTTTTTTTTCTTTATTTTATGCAGTGAATAACAATTTTGATTTAGGAGAACATATTCTTGGCTAGACTGCTTTTTTCACTCAACAACTTATTATCGAACGTAACATATTTTACTTGAAGCAGGAAGCTAAAATACATCTGTAATACTTCAATGGATTTAAAATTCATTCGCGAATATATACAAGGAAAATGGTGTCGAGATATTTTATGTCTACAACAAAAATGAAGACAAATAAACGGATGAAAACTATACATATTCTCGTATTTAACAATCGTTCCATTATAGTACGGAAAAGGAATGAAAAGCTAATAAAGAATATACGTATGAAGCTCAGAATTTAAATAATAATGCACATGCTTTCTTCAAAATCAACCTTTCTACAATATCAACCATTCTACAATATCAACCTTGCTACAATATCAACCTTTCGAAACTTAATAGGCATTAACATTTAGTCTACAAAATTGCTCAGATTGATTTGGTGACGTCACAAGATTAGTCGGATTGCTTAGATTTTGTTAACACTTTTCGTTAGGAATTTAAGTCTGAAGTTAAGTAGTGACGCCTGGTGGTGGTTGCGCTAAATACAACTGTCACTTTTATGTCGTTGTTTAGAACTGTTACTGCGTATTGTTTTATAAATACAGAGTGATTATATAATGGCGAGACGACGTCACCGAATTTTACGTGCCTCCTAGCAGAATACTATGACTATAATAACCTTGAAGAAAATTTGATTATGAAGAAAAAAAGATTATGCGAATGCGCGCATAATCGCCTACTACGATGTGTATGAAACGGCAAATTATTAAAACTTCCAGTGACGTCGTCTCGCCATTAAATAATCACTCCGTATGACCTATCACAAACAGCAAGTATTTCCTCTATTTTGTTATCTTGTGTGTTGTAACCCTGTACATCTGAATTAAATCTCCACGTTTTCTGCGAGCTACCAGAGGTTGTATGTTCAAAATCTTTATGTGCTCTTCATATGCCATAAAACAAAGACTCCTTGGCAATCTGGCTGTGGTACCTAGGTGCAGCATATTGCATTTAGAGGTGTTTAATGGTAAGAGGAGTGTTTAAGGCTTAGGATTAAGTAAGTAAGATTAAGACAATGCGTGTCCTATTCGGCAAAAATAACCTGACATACATTCTAAACTCTAGAAAACGAAATCCTTGGTTCATAACGTTTTTAGTATTGTATTAAAGTATTCAATGGGAATTAATTAAATAATTTGAACAAAACAACAGAGTATAAAAGGATTCTATTAGATTCTAAAGTTTCTGTCCACTATAATAAATTTTGAACGTTAATAAAAGCTAGAGCAGTACTTTGGAAAATGAAGTATTTTATATTCAAGTTTGACTAACTGCTGTAGTTAGTGTAGTTAGGTTTTAAGAGAGTGTTCTCTGCTTCACTTCGGACACATGTTGTTTGTTGCATCGTACAGATATGCACATGCTAAGAGCGTCGAGACGCTATACATGGAAATGAGATTCAGTAACACATGTACCATGAAACAACGTGTATTAATATCGCATCACTCTTACACGCCGTTCTGCTCACAGTCTACTCTACAATAGCTTTAAGTTCTTTTGTTTTGTTGCGATGGATACCAACTTTGTTTATTTAAATTTCGAGATAACACGAATATGAAGAGAAATTAAAAAACGATTTAATATTAAAATTTATTTGGTACACTGTTTAAAAACAAAATATATATATACTCGAATTTTAAACTAGGGCAAGGATTTTAAAGGGAGTTTTGAAGCTGAGTACCGTATAGCCAATCATCGCGAGGCGAGGCACACCACGAGCGTACACGATGGGACCTGAAAGATGGACCAGTGGTTTTCTTATTTTCATGTTGTTACCATCAAATACGTAGCGAGCTTATGATATACCGTAAACGCATCGAAATGATTACTGTTCAGTTTATATAATTATGATGATAATATTTAAAAACTTACCATGATATTTATAGGTATACATTTAAGGATTCCACACACCAAAGCGGCCGCGGTGGCGGCCGTGCTAGCGTTACGGCGGCGGCCTAACGCAACCTATATAATACAATGAGACCACGCAAATACAAGCGTTCATCTATCTGAGAACGACGCCGAATGCAGCGTTCAGTCTAGCGATCACCAAACACTGGCGGCCGAACTCGACAAGTTGCGTTAGGCCGCGCGATATTCATTGTTTATATACCACAGAGTGAATATATTTAAGAAAATAATGTCGAAAATAGATAATTTAACAGAAAAAATCATAGATCAGTAAAGAATCATTTAATTTTGTATGACTTAGCACATCCTGATTACAAGAATATTAGGAAAACAAATAAAGTGTGGGACGAAATAGGAAAAGTTTTGGAAATTGATAGTAAGTAGATTATTTTTCCTCTACATACAATTAATTATTCTATTATATTCTCGCAATCAATATTATCATACAACTATATACCGTGATTCACTAACTGATCGCTACCGCTACCGCCACTCCCACCGCGTTAGTGTGAGGAGACCTGATCGCTAGTCGTATCGCTAATGCTACCGCTACCCCGGCCGCTTTGGTGTGTGGAATCCTTTAATGTTTCAGTTTTTTTCGACTAACCGAATCATAGTATCTTACACTATTCATCAAAGATTGATAATAACGAAGTTACCATAGTGTAAAGAGTACGCATGCACAGAAATGTTAAAAGTTTGTCGCTATTTGGTGCGGAACTTACCAATAGATGGTACTGCTAGAGAATTCTTTAATTCCAGTGGCGTCTGTACACACAAACAACACCACCACAAAAGAAGACTGATGTAATTTACCTATTGGATGAGTCCCCAACACTGTCCAGCCCATATTTTTTAATGACATTTTTTTTTCTACAATACAGTAAAACCTCGATATAACGGACTTATTGGGGGGACGAGGTGTCCGTTAAAGCCGAAAGTTAAAAATAGGTTTAAAATAAATAATATAAACTTTTTTTTGAAAATGTGTACACTGTATTTTGATTAATAAAAAATACAAAACACAAACAAAATTGTATTTAATTGTCTTCGGACATTCGTCGTGAAGTGACGTTGCTGTTTGATATCGACGCGCTTGCTTTCGGTAATCCTGCTTTGAAAAAGGAATCAAGTTTTGTTTGCATTTTTGAAGTTTGCTGTTTTTTTATAATCAACTCTAAAATTCCGAAAATGCATATAATATAGTTGAACTTCATTAACAGGACTTTTTTAATTTTTTTACATTTGACCGGATTTTTTGTCCGTTATATCCGAAGTTCGTTAAATAGAGGTCCGTTATATCGAGGTTTTACTGTATTTTAATAAACATCTAGTGATTTGTGTTATTAAATATTTTGAGTGATATAATTTCCGTTTTGGAAGATATGTAGCGCCACTGTAGTAGCATCAGTTCCATTACTCGTAATGGCGGAGGAATTACTATCGAAGTATGGAGCGTAGCGTCTATATTTGGGTAATCAGCGCCAGTTTACTTGAAAGCTTCTTGCAAGGAACCTAAGCCAGGACGACATGTGGTCGCGTTCACACGGGCTGCTTTTAACGTTAAAACACCTATATTAAGTCCTTGCACCTAACCTTAATGTACGTGCTTGTGAACGAACCTTTTTATTGAAATATATTCCGTGATGTATATATCGTGATAAGGATTTTATAATGAATTCATGTCGTTAGTTAATATTTTATAGAAAAATGTGTAATGTATATAATGTTTAAAGTTTGAAGGCAAAAACTGCCGGCATAATGTTGTTAGCGTTTTAAAAAACGATCCTCTAAAACATATAGTAATCACAATCTAGAACTAAGCTCATCTGTTGCTAAGTTAAATGTTTAAAAAAACAGAGAAGAGGTCTAAATGTTCCAATTACACTGTAGCTCACAAACATCCATACCCTGACTAGGATTCGAATCCGGGTCTTTCACCCGTGAAACAGGAGTCTACGCTACCAAGGCCGACGGCCAATACCAATAACTTTGTGTACAATCCTTTCTTGGTAAGCGATTCTTACTTCAGAGTCCTGGAAAAAGAGAGAGAAGATGAAAACCGATACCAAATAGGGAATGAAGCGTGAAAAATATTACGAACGGGACGGATTTTCATTAGAAAAGGTTGCAAAAAAAGAGAAGATCAACAGACGATAAACATAATAGAAGAAAGAGACAAAGAAGTGCAGTTACAAGAACAGTATAACATAATACAAGAATCTACATATAACAAAGTCTTATCTCATCAAACCACTATCGGATTACTCAGATACCTGGCAGAAACAAGGAACCAGGTAATCGCAAGATTCAGATGTGGCAACGAGGAGAAAGCAAACAATTATTGGATGGAAGAAGCGGAAAAGATATTTAGAATCTGCAGGGAAAAACAAGAAACAATAGACCACCTAAGAAACTGTGAATGAATGCAGCCAGAAACACGAAAAACAGACCTACTAGACCAGTTTTCTTCAACCTTTTGGCACTGGCGGACCGGTGAAAATAGGATATATATATCGCGGATCGGCTGAAAGCTAAGATAATTTCATATACATAGGTGCAGAGTTGTTTCTGAGAGATGAAGCGCTGCACTGACATCCTTTCGATTTCTTTGTTTGGTTTTCGCACTATAGGATGTCGAAAAAATGACTAATTTGATAACTTAATAAATCAAAGATGGATGTTCTTTTTTTGCGATTTCCAAAATTGAGACAATGATTGAATTTTATGTCTGGACACCAGATTGACATCAGAAGACAACTCATCTTTTCTTTTTCTCGAGCATCAAGTGCACATAACTTTATATCTTCCAAGAATGTATTATGAATCCAGAGGTTACCTTTAGGAGGATCCTCATTTTCAGGGAAATAATTATTAAAATTTTCAGCTAATGCTCTTAAATGTTGAATTATTCTGTTGAATATGTCTTTCTGGTTGACAACAGCAGCAATAAAAAATTCTTCCAAAAGTGGAAACATTTCTATATATTCTTCTTGTAAGCGATTATTCCCAAGAGCTTTTTTTTTAACGTATCCATTTTAATTCTTAAATTAAAACTATTTGTATATGACCCCTGCAGAGAAATATTTACCTCATTGGGCAGACTGAATATGTCCGCTATGTAAGCAAGTTTTGCCAGCACTCAAATGCACGGCAAAATCTGCAAAATAATAGACATTGGGGCTAGAAAATATTAAATAAATCATGGTTCGGACAAAAGATAGCTTCTGCGTCGACTACTTCTACGTCGAAATATATCACGGACCGGCAGGAATTTTCTACGAACCACGGGTTGAAAAACACTGTACTAGAAGACTGGAGAAGAGGCTTAGCCTGGATGAAAGCAGTCTTGGAAAGAAGAAAATAAATTATTGTGTATCAAAGAATATTATATATAATTATTATAGAATGCAAACCAACTCTTAAAGCCAAAAGGCACGAAATAAATTTATTATTATTAAATATTGAATAATCCCAGAGCAAAGCTTGGTGCAGTAGCTACTAGGATATTAAAATGTATTCCTATTCCGGGTGATAGCTACGATTAAAAAATATCCCACCAGGTTCATATTTATATTTACGTTTATTTTTTATTTTTATTAAAATTTAAGTAACAAAAAAGCCTTAGTAAACATTGTAGATATTACATTAAATAACTTTGTCTATTAAAGGCAAGTATTTGAACACTTTGTTCAGTTATTTCGCTGGATAATATTCTATATAAATTAAAATACAGGTAAAAAATTTTAAGATTTTTTCATTAAGTTTTTTTACGAGGAGAATTTAATTATCCAGTGAAATAAAGCAAGGAAGAAAATCCACCGTTAAATAACCCACAAATTTCTCGAAGCTTCAGTGTTTTACGGCCAATAATTTAACCATAGCTTAAAAGCTTGCAAAGCTTTTTCTACTCTAATGTGAGAATTGTAATTTACTTAGTTTTAATTACTATTTCTTGCTTGACCTATTTTAACTTTATATTTTATCCCGTATCACTAAAGTTGTGTATGCTATGTTGATTGTTTATTAAATTGCCAATAAAGTCTGTTTCTTTTTAGTCTGAAACTGACGCGGTTCAAACCGTTACTTTAATGAGTAAATTTTATACTCATCGCATTCCAGAATAGTTTTACGTATTAACTTTTTAGTACTTTAAGAAATATAAATAAAATCTCGACAACAGTGTGCGTTCATATAAGTGCCATTTATTGTGGTCACAATTGTCCATTGAATACTGATTCTACTGGCGGGTGTATTTATTTATTTAATTATTTACCATTGGAACACAAACGGAATGAACTCAAGCATCCACTAAATTATTTTTTTATAACTTATGCAAAAAGTAGCCTGCTGTACATCAGCGAGAACATCATTAATAAAAATTGATAAAAGTAAAGGACCTAAATGAGAGCCTTGCGGTACCCCGGAAGTAACATTAGCAAAACACGATATGAAATTATTAATTTTTATAGCCTGGCTTCTATTATTTATGAAGGATATATATACCATCTCAGTAAACAGTTGTTCGGGTATCTTTGTCACAAGCACGGCATCCACCACAGTTTCTTTTGTTTTTTCTATTTTTTTTTACTAAGTATTACTATGTACGCTGCACTTGTTAAGGCAACATTACTTTCCGCCGTCATTGACACTACTTACTTTAAATAAATATGTCGTGGATATTATTGGAGCGCGATTTTACGCGCACAAACAAGAAAGTTGTGTGTCTTTTTTCTTTTTTACCCTCACGAAAATTCGTGCGCGTACAAATGCTCAAGTCAGTAGGCACCTTAAGACGTTGTGAAAGTGAATCACTGTACATCTTCTGGTGGTCTTTTCCAGATTTCTTTCCAAGCTCTCCTATTTGCCGTGAAGTATTTAATATAAACAGTTGTTCGTTTAAGTTCTGAGGGCGCTATATTAGATAAAACCCCTGATAAACTACTTTTCCAGTTGTTCTGATAATTAGAAAATCATCAATATTAATAGCATCGAGTGTGAAAATTGTAAACCCTAGAATTTCTCTAAAATGTCGTTATTTTTGTCCCTTATTAATCCGACACTGGTTATGAGTAATAAGATGAACATGACAGTGAAACTAGTTGAAGCTTGGTAAGCTGCTTGCTTATATGTAGTTCGGGCAAACAGGGTTAGTGAATAGAGCAAGTGAGAGTTGTACCGAGATGATCTCGAGATCAGAACAACGGTAACGTTCCACCTCTCAACGGTTAGTGCTTGTGACAAAGATGCCCTCTCTGGTATACTAGTTTAATTTACTCATCTCAGATGTGATTATGATTAAATGGGATGTCGAAATTTCTATAGCGGCTGTCATGTTTAAGTGGGAATTCATTAATTACAATTAGTAGATGAGAAGTTAACGCAGAATCATTGGGTTTTTACTGTAATACTGCGAAATATTATTGCAATTTACTTGTACCAATATTAAACGGGTGACGCGTCCGTGGATAGGTCCACGACGTCGTTATTTTTCCTGAATAGAATCTATAAATTTAGTTTATTTATGCCCGATTGTAAAACCGTATGCCGTACGGTTTCAGTTTGGCCAAGAGCATGTCGTGAATAATGTGATCAAACGCTTTACAAAAATCCGTGTAGATGGCATGGACTTCGCGTCCATTATCTAAGGAGTGTATGATGTAGTCCTTTAAAGATACTAAACTGAACTACATATTAGTACTTTTTCAAGGTATTGTTATTGTCTTGATATTATGTTTATCCTTACTAAATCTAATTCATTTTTTTGAAATCTAAATAAAACCTACTTATATTGTACTTACTAGCTTAATCTTAAGCTTTTCTACCTTTTTATGTAAAGGCGCGTACTGACTTGAGCATTTGTGCGCGTACTGACTTGAGCATTTGTGCGCGTACTGACTTGAGCATTTGTGCGCGCACGAACGCTGTGCGCATAAAATTGCTCAGGTGAGTACGAGGTACAATTTGTGTGCGCGTACGGTTTTACGCGCACGAATGCTATCCGTAGCTTGTCAACAAGATCAAAGAGTTTATGCGCTCGGTGTGTACGGGTTTATGCAGTCATATAATTGTGCGCGTAAATTTAAGTAAACGCCAGCAAATATTCATGGAATGGAGTAAAAGGGTATTGCATGCTAGAAAACGAATTGCTAAAAAACGTAGGGTTATAGCTAATCGTTCTTTCACGGGAACAGCCTTTATAAATCTTGTATTTTTCTTCCCAATTTGATGACCAACTTAATTATCGAGTGGTTCAAAATCTGCCGCTGAACAAAATTTTGAAATTGTCCACTAACTTCTTGTATTTGCAGTTCTGCTAGCAAACTTGAACCATTGTATATTTTCCTGCTTCTATATTGTTGTGGCATCCACCACCGTTTCTTTTGTTTTTTTCTTTTTTTGTAAGTATTACTATGTACGCTGCACTTGTTAAGGCAACATTACTTTCCGCCGTCGTTGACACTACTTACTTTAAATAAATATGTCGTGGATATTACTGGAATACGTGGAGCGCGATTTTACGCGCACAAACAAGAAAATTGTGTGTCTTTTTTCTTTTTTACCCTCACGAAAATCCGTGCGCGTACAAATGCTCAAGTCAGTACGCACTTTAAGACGTTGTGAAATTGAATCACTGTACATCTTCTGGTGGTCTTTTCCAGATTTCTTTCCAAGCTCTCCTATTTACCGTGAAGTTTTTAATATCTGTTCATTTGACCCCTCGTCTCTCTGTCGCTTGTCTAACATCGTCCTTCCAAATCTTAACATCCGTCGTCCTCTTCTTCTGTTTCCTGTTGGTCTTATATTGTTACTAAGATTAATTTCGGTTATCGAGATTGTAAATTCTAAAATAAATATTCTTAAAAATTAATTCAACATCTTATAATACTCTCACGAATTTTAGGATTTTGATCAACTTATCAATTATGTAGGCGATAAAAATAAATATTTGTTCCGGTATCGATATAAGAAAGTAGGTTAGTATAACTGCTGTTACCGATAAGAAAACTTAATGCATTATCTCTTCCCCTAACGATAAGGAATATAGGTTAATCTTTATATAAATATGTAAAGGTTCTATATCATTTAATGGCCAGCTATTTAGTATACTTTAAGCAATATTTTCAATAAAAACAAATTGTATTTTCACACTTTATGATATTTTTAACAACTGCTACTTTAAAAAATGCCTTTGTACGGTCTCTTCGATAGACTGAGATTGGCCAATGTCTGTCTCATTAAAACAACTCACTAGCTATAAGTTTAGAAAATTATCCACAATCGACAAAGAACGTATTAAATTTAGAGGTCTGAACGGTTGCACGTTTTACCATATGTCAAACTTGTTAGACAATCAACAGAGTACAATCTATAGTCAATAATTGATTTAAGTGCTCTGAATGCAGCTTTACACATCAAAAGTGTTGAGTGATAAAAATAACATTTATGGGGTAACGTCAAAACAATCATAATAGTTCCTCAGGACACAAGAGAAAAGTTACAAAGCGTGCTTTTCTCCCTGAGTAGTTAATATAGGGAAATCGGCGAAACAGTGCAGTTGCGTCACTTGAAACGTCACAAAATAAATGTGACGTCAGGTTTAGTACGTTTACATTCATCTATGTAACGAATGTAATATTTCTACGCTGTCACTTGTATCGAAATGAAATGAAAATATAAGAATAAGAACAGAATAGAAACAAATAAACTATTGTAATAGGCAAAATAGTCCTACAAAGGACTGATGTGATCCAAAAATATGATCAAAGAAAAGAAAATAAAAATAAGTTGAATATAACCTAAAAACTATGCAGTACACACAAAATAAAATAAGAAAATATATAACTAAACACAAAACTGCTAAATAAACAACAAACTAAATAAATTTTTTAGAATTTACTATAAGTTAGATATTTGAACACAAGTCAGTATCAAAACACAACAGACGTATTATTAAATGACAAATGTAAACAACCTTTTATTCAGGGATACCAATACATATGTCCCTATATTCAATAAACACTAAAATTTGTAAATCTTCAAAATGACTATCCAACACAAACTAAATATGACTTCAAAAGGTATGTTTTAGTAAAATAAAAGAGTATAGAGCAATATTAGTCTATAATTCACATACAATAAAAATCGATTTAGTTATTTTTTCGCTAAGTTTGTCATTGAAGTTATGACGCAAAATGACGCGCTGTATCAGCGACTGAGCTATAGTAAGTAAATAATTAAGAATTTCCTTTATCATAAAAAATTATCCATATCTTGTTTTGTATTGAAGTAATAAAAAAGTTTATTGTTAATAACATTAAGGCCCGGTCTTTCCACCTTCAGATAAAGTCCCAGGTAACTATCTGACAGATAAGGTTATTTGTAACTTCATCTGCTGAATAAATGTCAATACCAGTCAGTGAATCCAATACGTCAGTCTCATTATCCGTTAGATAACTATCCGATAGATACATTTGTATAGAAAGAAGGGATGACATTTACTCAGCAGATGAAGTTACAAATAACCTTATCTGTCAGATAGTTACCTTGAACTTTATCTGAAGGTGGAAAAACCCGGCCTAAGAGATACACTTTCCAGGAGTTATTTATCTAAAAATGTTATATATTTTCTTTTGAGAATTACAAAAAAGCTAGACGTGATTGAAACAAACTTAACCTTGATATAAAATCAGGATTCGCCATTTTACCCAAATCACCCTTTAAAATCAAAAGCAACGGACTCTTTATTTTTTTTTCTTAGCCTTGTGTTATCACACAACCCATATATTATTATATTTAAATATTCCAATCCCCACAACTTCAGTAAAAAACCAACTAAGTACTGTTGTTCAATTTTTGAAATTTCCAATCTGTTGCGAATAAAAATGGTGCCGATATTTAATCGGATCAATGAATTTTATTCTGTAACTAGTAATAGGTTTTGCCTTTGGAAATTTTATCTTTCAGTAGCAGTGGTTGCAGGTGTGGTATAACACCGTACAGACTGCACCTAGCCAGCTTGCTCTACAAACAATATCACGTATCCTATGTACCCACGGATAGATAATCGCCATATTGAATTTCTTTTAAAATTCAAACTAGGTAATATAGGATAGAGGAAAACTTAGTGAAAACTCATGTTACGCTGTGTTTATTTACTAAGATGAAGAAAACAATTTATGAAAGAATTGAGTTTTCGTTTTCACTTTTTTTAATACGTTAATACAAGCTAAATGTTAACAAACACATCACATACATTTTTATTTCAGTTCTGAATAAAAATTTTGGAAAAGATAAGACTGATTCGTAAATGTTTTGAGAGAATCGGGTGGCGCTTCGTCAAGGCCAAATATGATTTTCGAAAGGGGCGATCAACAACAACTGCGCTTTTACAAATGCTAGATTTTATAAAATTTTGGTTAAAAATCAGCATATCGCTGGTGACCTGTCAATACCTCCTATCTACAATTTTTAGCGACAACTAGTTCTTGGTTTGCATTGTAACCCACGTATCAGTGCACAAGTTGTGAAAATACTTCTTAAACAAAAAAAATATTTAAGGTCTAAATTCCGTAATAAGCAATACCTTTTATCTTAAACTACGCAAAAACGGCTGATATAAAGCAGTTTTTTACCTCTCCTTTAAATTTCTATTTATGCAGATATGAGGTATTGCCAGGTCAGCAGCGATATCCTAGTTTACATAAGAGATACGAAAAGGATATGTTCAGGTTAATTTCAAGATCAGGTTTCTTACAAATCTCTTGTGTACTTTTTCTATTTGATTTTTGTGGAACATTATTTTTGGGCTCCAGATTGTATTTGCGTACCCATTGCGTTGCCATTGTTTCTGGACTTGTCTAAAGCTTTTGATAGAGTCAATCATGAGATTCTTCTAAGTAAACTCGAAAATTTGGGACTGCAAGGCTTATGATTCGCTCTCGTCATATTTAGATAATAGGATGCGATATATTCAGATAGGTAATACAAAATCAAGTTGTTTAAGAGTAGATCTGGGTGTACCGCAAGGAAGTTTACTTGGGCCATTTCTATATATTTTATATGTAAATGACATTGCAGGGGATACTCTGAGCTTAGAATTATTATTGAGTAAGTTTGTATTTAATTAAGATATAATTGACTAATTTATTGTATAATTCCTAATTTGTTGTTTCTCTCTTTTCAAATTATTTAGTGTAACTGAAGAAGATAATATAAGTTTATCGAAACTAGTTTTACGTCAATACGGAGTAATTCTTTGTTCCTGACCTACCATCCCGAAATCTAATATTAATTTACTATATTAATAAACTATTTAAATTAATAAAGTTAAACCATAAAAAATTTCCAGAACTATAAAGTATAAATTCATATTATTTTATGTCTATGTCTGTCGTAATTTACAATGTTATTATTTGTTACAGGGACCGAGTTTACCGACTAAATCTTAGCAACATCAGCCAGTCTTACTGTGAGGTGAGTACCTTCTATCATCATATACTTTATACCTCATCCTTATATGATTACACCTTCATGAAGGGAAAATACATAAAATATTTAACGACCTGCGTTTACGAGTTATTGCAACGGTACGCATGTACATAAGGGGTGTATGGGGGCATATTCACAGGGAGGTAAATAGTCGTAAAAATCAGATATGTTTACGGGAAATATGCCGTATATCACTGTTAGAATCTAGTTTGAAAATATAGTTAGGTAGGGGAGTTTTGACACATAATTTTATACTTTTTATACCTGGGGTTTATAGAGTTAGTTTTTCTGAGATATTTTCTTGTATTTCAATTTAGTTTTTTACTTGACCCTCGTGGATAATAAAAAAAAATCTGGCAGTGCAAGACAACCTCTTTAAAGCTGCATTCAGAGCTCTTTAAATTAATTGATTGTGCATTGTGAATAATTTAAATATATAGTTTTAACGTTTTAAGCAGAGTTTACAGCTAAGGAAAATTAGTGAGTTACGAATAGTGCGACATCTGTGTCTTTAAACTGTAGCAAGCCCTGTGTACGTATACTTTATAACGTACCATTTATTATCAACTAGTTAGCGAGCCTGTGATATTATATCAAGTCTGATCTCAAACTGAAATGAGATTTCTGACGAAAGGAGTTTGGGTACTAGGCGTGAGTGTTATCCAGGGTTCATCATTACGATATGTGAATTAAATGATATGTATTAGTACTCAACAACCGATCAGACATCTTGTAATTAATCTTGATAGCTGTTCACTTAAGTTCTTAAAGGTGAAGGTTTACACACGTTAAGTGAGACGGTTTAAAATTCAATTTGATTTATTATAATATACTATTTACAAGAGTAAGTTTGAAAGATTTAAATATAGGTATTAAAATAATGACAAGATTAAAACAAATAGAATCGGGTATACCACCAGAATGCCGACACAGTGCTGATAAGAATTCAACAACTTAGATGTTTACTCTAACCGGTTCGAATAATTTCTGCCCCGTCTTCAGAGAGCTGGGGTTTATATAAGAGGACCAGTAGCGTTTCTAGTTTTTTTGATAATCACTTTTATTCGACTTGACTTGATCTGAATAGTTATATAAAAGCGATATTGTAATAAACTGAGCGATATTATAATATTCTATAGCTTGTCTTGCTATGTTTTCCATTGGTTTTTTTAACGTGTGTCCTATTCAATTTGATTTATTATAATATACTATTTACAAGAGTAAGTTTGAAAGATTTAAATATAGGTATTAAAATAATGACAAGATTAAAACAAATAGAATCGGGTATACCACCAGAATGCCGACACAGTGCTGATAAGAATTCAACAACTTAGATGTTTACTCTAACCGGTTCGAATACTTTCTGCCCCGTCTTCAGAGAGCTGGGGTTTATATAAGAGGGCCAGTAGCGTTTCTAGTTTTTTTGATAATCACTTTTATTCGACTTGACTTGATCTGAACAGTTATATAAAAGCGATATTGTAATAAACTGAGCGATAATGTAATATTCTATAGCTTGTCTTGCTATGTTTTCCATTGGTTTTTTTAACGTGTGTCCTATTCAATTTGATTTATTATAATATACTATTTACAAGAGTAAGTTTAAAAGATTTAAATATAGGTATTAAAATAATGACAAGATTAAAACAAATAGAATCGGGTATACCACCAGAATGCCGACACAGTGCTGACAAGAATTCAACAACTAAGATGTTTACTCTAACCGGTTCGAATACTTTCTGCCCCGTCTTCAGAGAGCTGGGGTTTATATAAGAGGGCCAGTAGCGTTTCTAGTTTTTTTGATAATCACTTTTATTCGACTTGACTTGATCTGAATAGTTATATAAAAGCGATATTGTAATAAACTGAGCGATAATAAATATTCTATAGCTTGTCTTGCTATGTTTTCCATTGTTTTTTTTAACGTGTGTCCTATTCATTTTCATTTCTTATTTTTTATACTCCTCCTAACTGGCTATTGTTCTGTTATTTCCCACAGTTTTTGGTTTGTTATATTTTCGGGCCAGAATATTCCCAAGATTTCCCTTAAACATTTGTTTATAAAAGTTTGTATATGTTGTATGTCCTTCTTGTCTGCTTTCAAAGTTTCGGCTCCATACAACAGGATACTTTTCACGTTACTGTTGTATAATTTTATTCACTGGTCACCTTCGGTTAATGCAACATAATTCTAAAGTATTTTTAGGTTGTGCAAAAAGAGTTCTATTCATAACTACGGTTTTGAAGTGTTTGCGTGTACAAAATAACTTACGTACGTAATATTTCATGCTTTAATGAATATAAAGATATATAGAACTACCTAAAAAACAAATCTTGAACATCTATTATGTCGACCTATGCTAAAATATATTCTTAAATACATCTGCGTCATACATAAATTTTCCTTTATTCTTATTATTTTCCCTGAGTAATTTATAAAATAATGTCACCAATATCTTTTCAGCATTGTAATAATTTCATCGTAGCGCGGGTATGTAAGCTAGTAATATCATATGAGGCAGGTCATAACGGGGTGATGTAGATGGCACCAGTGTACTTGTTTCCTTGCCTTCAAGGCAGCTTATTACACCAAAAATATCTGGATGATGTTGGGTCTGCCGCTTTATGTCTACATCACATGCCGGCTTCTGTTACTATACTCCCGTAATACAGCTCAGATGAAGCTTTATATCTTACTTATTTCACTTTGATTATTATTAATTTTATACCGGGTGTTTTTGGTTGGTAAACATGTTACGTTTTTTACTTTTTCAAGGTGTGAACATTTTATCAGTCTGGTGTATGATTATGTTTCATAAATTTATAAGAATAGAACTACAAATTTTAGAATTTTTTATATTAAAATATACGGTTTTTGTTTTGGTCTAAGAAGCCAACATAATACTGAATGTTTAGGAATATTTTTTTCTATAATCACATCAAGTAAAAGATGAGCTAGCCTGATGGGGCAGCCCAGAAATAGTCAGTCTTTTCCAGTCTTATCTAACACAGAGAAGAACTAAAGCTATAGTCAATGGCACGGAATCGAATTCCTTTTTCTCTACATCTGGCGTACCCCAAGGAACAATTCTAGGCCCCTTTCTATTCCTTCTACTATTTAACGATTTACCTGTGGAAGTAAGAACCAATGAAACACTTCTTTATGCAGACGATCTTAAGCTGTTTCGGGTAATCAACAAGTCGGAGGACTGCCTGCTGTTGCAAAAAGACTTAAATAGTGTAGTGAACTGGTGCAACAAAAATAAACTTAAAATGAACATCAACAAATAAGTAATATCCTTTACACGTAATATAAACAAAATAACCTACGATTACCATATTGACAATATAGTGCTTCTTAGAGATAGTAAAGGGAAAGACTTAGGTGTACTATTTAGAAACGATTTTTTTTTTAATTGACCACATAGACAAAATAGTGAATAGTGCCCTCAAAAGTTTAGGATTTATACTAAGAAACCGTGGTAGTTTTAAGATATCTACAACTTGGTTACTGTACTGTGCACTAGTTCGACCTAAATTAGAGTACGCGAATATAATCTGGAGCCCAAAAACAATGTCGCACAAAAAGCAAATAGAAGAAGTACAAAAAAGATTTGTAAGAAACCTGATCCTGAAATTAACCGGAACATATCCTTTTCGTATCTCTTATGCAAACCAATTAAAAAACCTAGCTGTCAATAATAGCAAGAAATTTCAAACATTAGAATGTAGACACACTTTGAATTTCGCGTTTAAATTATTTAATAATAAACTAGATGCCCCAGAACTTCTTCTAAGTCCCTTGACTTGATGAACGGTAGTGTGAGTCAAATTCAACTCTCTCCCGATCATTCTGTCTGTTAACCGACGGTCTGAATGCACAAGATCCCGGATTCTGTCGACATTTTCATCGTGTCTTGAAGATGAAGGCCTTCCGCTGCGTGATTAATCAGCAGTGAACTGTCTTCCTTTTGAAAATCCCTCAAACCACCAAAAAACCGGGGACAAAACAATGTCTCCGTAGGCCTGCTGAAGTTTTGCAAAAGTTTGAATAATTTTAATATTTTTCTAAAGTTTATTGTGGTCCGCTCCAGTCCATTTTTCTATGTGTGCGCTTGACGAGAGATGTACGCCTTTAAATCTGCTATATAAATTAAGAAAAGGAAGGGATCAAGTACAGATTCTTGTGGAACACCATTAAGTACAAGCCGTTGTTCCGATAACATGTTGCCTACTATGACCTGAGGACTGTTAAGAAGGCTTGGATCTAATGCAGTAATTTTCTACGTATACCATACTCGATTTTGTCGAACGCTCTCAAGATATCTAAATAAATAATATCCATTTGAAAGAGAGTATGATAATTATTTTTTAGTTTCACAAAATGCATGTTTGAAATTTTTTAATATTTTTCTTAAGTTTATTATTGACGTTGATAGCTACAATAGCACTATATTTTTAACTTTAATCATAACAATCTAATTTCTGTTTTCGTGGAAATATGTACAAAAATAATACTTTAAATATTTTTGTAAAAATAAAACCATTTATTCAAACCAATTTAATTTTTTTACTTTTCTATCATAAAACATTGCATGTAGATAAATATATAAATACATGAATATTTGTAGAAATTATTTAAATTCTATAGTTCCAAGAACTCTAAAACAAAACTATTTTCTCCACACGAATAGAAAAACCAAACCATTACCAGCACACAACCATAAAAAAACATGAACACAAGTAAAAAGAGTTTCATGCTATCGACTCGGTTTAGATTAATATCGTGGTAATTAACATCATATGTTTTTGTTGGGTATTATGTAGATTATGTTGTAGTCAAAGGCAAGTTTGCTATCGTTTTTATGTCGATTTGCGTGTATTGTTTAGTCATTAGCTTTACGCATTTGTAAACGCATTGTAGTTATTCTATTGATACGCTTTTAATATTACAATTATATCTAGTGTTGTGGGGTAGACATTGGCTTTTGTTATGTTGTCTATGTTTTTATGTCCACTAAATGAAATTTAATTATATTTGGATTAATGTTCATTTTGGGATTATGTTAATTTATACAAAAAGTAATAGTCCTGTTTAGTTCCATGTGAGTTCCAAATAGCGATGAAATGAACTGTCTAATATGAAGTAAGCCAATAAAAAAATCGTGGTTGATTGTGTTTGGGGACAAAAGCGCTAGTGTTTAGATGAATACGTCCGCATGGTCCTTCATTAGTACAGCAGAAGGACCATGACCATGCAGATATACAGACTAGTACGGACGTAAAATGGAGATAGCTCAGAAAAGTCTATTGTGGGAATAGGCTGTTGTCTCTTTTATCTCCCACTTAAATTCCTACACACGTGTTTGCCGTGCGTAGAGTCAAATTTTTATATTGAATCATCTTTATCATCTTCCGTTTTCGATTTAAATAAAGCATTTCTTCTCTTACCATCATTGGCTTACTGAGAAGAGTTTGAAGCTCCTGATGCTTCAGATATTAAAAGAGTCGATACACCAAAACTTTCACGAGTATCGCTGTCCCTCATGTTAGCGAAAAAATACAAATGTATAATTGTAAAATACTCAAATTTTTCACAAATTAAATCTGCGTCAGACGTCTACAATGTATAAACACTAAATTCCAATGAACAGTGAGAGTAAAAAAATCAAATCTCAAACCTGATTTTAGTTTCAATCATAACTAAAAATTTAATCATGATAATGAATAAATATTTAATTTAGTTACCAAATTCGTATTAATACAATACATTTTTTTGAAACAATAACCGAGTATTTTTGTTATTTTTTTCTACAAAATGTTTTAAAGACTGCCTTCAACTAATTCAATTAATGTTATTTATCATTTTATTTTTTTCATCCTCAGTCGTTTACAGTGGGACACATGTAAACGACTTCTTCTATTTCCTGTCTGTATTCTGATATTCGGTATCGAGTATTCCTATTCTTGCTGCTTATATATTTGGCGAAGAACTTTGAAATCAAAAGCAGTAAGGAAAGATTTCTCAAGCCACGGTCCCAGGAGCAAATTGTGAATTGAACTCGACACTTCCAAAACATGTTTTAAAAACAGCTCATGATTTAGAAAAATGAAATTTTGTCAATTTAGTATTGTACATCCGAATTTTGTCTTTGCATAGTGCAGTTATTAGATTTTTTTTTAAACCAGTTTTTTTTGTAAATATTAAATGGAAATTATTTTAGTCTTCTTCCTTTATCTATGTTAATATCTTTATTTAAATAATAAAATATTTCTCTACCATAAATAAAAGTTCTTCATAATTAACAAAATTTGCTTAACTGTGACGGAGGCTAGTATGGTGAGGACATTGTCGAGTCATAAAAGTGAGATTTATGTGGCTATAACAGGACGCCGTAAGCCGCGACGACCACATAACGTCGCTCCGGTCAAATACAGACGGTCGCTGGACGTCGTTCTTACAATGGACATTTTATGAACTCACAGCACTGATTTGCAAGTGCATATGATAGCTCCATGATCTATGTCAATTGGTCTTTTTATGAAATGTCTTTAATGGGCGAAGTTGGGTCAGCATTGTTTGATTTAGAAAAAAAATATATGTAAATCTTTGAATTATTGGTAGCTTTTAGGAAGTGGAAGTTAAGAATGAAGTGTATATATTGTTGAAGGGAATTATTTTGAACACATTTAAAGTACTATTACCGTCTAGAATTTTCAAAAACTCAATTTTTTTTTTTTTTACGTAAATTGATTCTTTATACCTTCAATAATAACTTTCTAAAATATTAAATCAAAATTCTTACGAATACGCGATCAAAAAAGATATCGAGCGAGTTTCCTTAGCAGAAAAATGCACCAACGCGGCAACGAAAAGCGGTTGCTGGAGAAGAAGCAAGACCTACTGGAGCAACATCAGGCACTTGAGGACGAAGGTCTACTTCTGTACGGTCCAGGCATTGCCGATTAATTGATTGTAAGTCATAAAAATCAATTTTAAAAACAATATTTACAAAAAAATGTAAAAAAAACTTTAAACGCGTTTTTCTCGAATATATATTTTTTTAACTGGCGGACAGTTAATCTCCGGATCTACTGGGCCGATTTTAATAAACTTTGAAGCATTTTGTTTGTTTTTATATCCTGTATGATAGTTTACCACAATTTGACCACAAAAAAAATATATAAAATTTTTGAGTCTCAAAAAAGGTCGGAAAAAAAGTCGATTTTTGAAAAAAAATTTAAAATGTCCGCCATTTTTTTATTTTTAATGATTTTTCAATTTTTCTGGTAAACTATCACGTAAGAACACTTCCTTTTTGTAACGCATTTTGAATTTTATGTTTCATACTTACCGTTCCAGAGATTAACTGTCCGCCATGCAGTATTGTTTTTTTAAGAACAAAATTTTAGCGCCCTCTACAAAATGTAAAATTAATAGAAAATAAAAATAAAAATTTTTTTCGTAATCTTTAAGAATTGTTTTATATTTAAAAAAAAAAATTGATAACCATATATAGTAAAGAAAGTGAAAAAAAAATGTTGAATATATGCCATTTTTTAGCATTCTAGACGGTAATAGTACCTTAATATATATTAAAAGCATCTATATTCATTAGCAACTTGCAAGTTTGTAATAAAATCTGTCGATGCAACAAAATGTTTCATGTCAAATTTAATTACAATCTATGATACTCGAACATTTTACTGGCTTCAGTTCTGAAACTATAAAAAAAAACTTCAGTAAACTTTAAAATTGTTAAATTCGTGAGATCATCGACCAGAAGAAGTTAAAGAAAACATCTGTTATAACGTTCTTCAATCCCAGGGAAAGCTTCTGTTTTTCTTGTTTCCTATTTTTTTTTTTATTTTCCTAAGAGAACAAATAAAACAATAGCAGTGATTGAAGCTTAAAAACAAGCACCTGCGTGCAGGATTACATGCAAGTCTACCCCGGAGTCTAGACAGGGAATAGATTTGGTGGACGGTACCATCGGGATACGAACTTGAATAGGGAAACCGTACGTAAACTGTTGGTTTCTTTCATTCAACTGGAAAAAAAACTGTTTCTATTCCAATGGGCTTGCTCCCGGAGGATAAGGGGATATAGACTGGGAAGAGATGTTTAACACGTGGATCGCACGTGCTGATACATGTGAAATTGCAAAAAAAAATAATACATGCATTATACTGGAAAAAGATTGAATATATGAAAAAATATATACTGATATTAAAAATCATACAAGGTTTAATATTAAATATACAAATAAGATTAGTCCCAGGTTTAAAAATTGCATGGGGGGATCATATCACAAAGGGGGCCTTACACGGTAAATAATACTGTGAATCTCGATGATTACTGAGTATAATTAGAGTAGAGAATTAAGAGAGACACTTTTATTTATATGTTGGGCATAACATCTATTTTTTTATAATTTATTAATTTATAACTATCTTAGCAACGAGTAAAATACGGTGTCCTGGTAAATTGGTAGTGTCCTAGGCAAGAATTTTACAAACCACAAGGTATTCCCTCATTAATTTTAAGGAAAAAATGTTTTTAAGTATCACTGGTTTGCACTCACACCATACTGATCAATAATGATGTGATATACTGTCAATATTTTTGAGCAGAACTGTATTTGACCAAAGTAATAATACCTGGATAAGTAATCACCAAATAAGACCACAATGTGTACTTATAAAGCATTTAGTTTAATTGAAATAGGGGTCATAACGACGTTATAATGGATACTAGGTATTATCTTAAAAGTTTGAAGTGTCTGGAAGTGTTATTAGCTACAGGATTACCAACTATCTGAACTTGTAAATCAGGAAACCAAAGTTACATTGAAAAGAGCGACAAACCATAAGTACTGTCTTTTAGATACTTTTTACTTTAGTACGTTATTTTTTAGATATACCTCGTAAGAGGGCGAGATGAAAATAAGTGCGAATGGAAATGAATTCGCTGTTATTTGGTCATAATGCCTCTCTCTCTTTAAGTTTACAATCCTAAGATTGGTTGGTAGCAGCTCTCCATATCTCCCTGAATTCTACTTTTCTCTTTAGATCTACATATTTCTGACAGTTAAACTGTTCCTTCAACTGACTTATATCAGCACCTTAGAGGTAAACTGTATCAAGTCACATTTTTATCGGAAATGACATTTTAGTGCCAAGTGACCTAATACTTCACAGACTGTCAAGTGGAAAATAATTTGGAACTATAGCTCTAGCCAGTTTCAATAAACGTTGCTTTAAAACTGTATCAGTTCGATCAACGCAAGGCAGTGAACAATCTTAAATCGTCTTTTCTAAGCTGTTTATCATTTGTGACTTAATACAATTTACCTCTGAGGTGCTGATATAGTGTAAGGGGGTCTTCCTTTACGGTTTTTTCCTTCGACCATACCTTCCACGATTATTTTTAATAAGCCCTTTTGTCGCAAAATATGCTTTTGAAACACCATAATGCCTAGGATACGAGATATTTAAATATATGCATAACAACCGGATCATTATAAATGCCATCTACGTCTAGGAATTCGAACTTTTCATCCCGCTGTCGTAAAGTGCGTATAGTTATAATCAAAGCAGGCGTGATGAATAAACGGTGTACATTGTTATCTCAACACCCAAAATATAACTTCCATGCAATTGTGTTGAAGTCAGTCAGGCGGCAAGGGTGCAACCGTAAGTGTACACCCCAAAACTTTAACCCTTTCGGTTAAATGTAGTAAATTTACAGATGAAATTAAGCACAGGCAATAACAGCTAGACCAGTGTAGAACTGTGGACTTTTGGTCACATTCATTGTCATCTTATCAGAGAAATGGTCGTGCAAATGTGCCGACATAACCTTATCGAATTCCAGACCGGCCAAACGTAATCAACTGCGAATGATAAATGGTATACATTAAAGTAAGCTTTCGAAAAACGACTATAGACCTACAAAACATGGAGGAAACGGATGGACAAAGAGAAGTGTGTACTGGCGACTACATGAATTATTTCTGGTTAGGCCGTTCTGATTACAATAATCAATTTCCGAGAACTTGGGGTGAATAGCTGGTTAAGATAAACAAAATGTTTTCCAATGACTAATTTGACCACATTTAGGTAAATATGGTGTTCGGAGATTCTTCGAAGTGACGCTATCAACACAGTGGCTTACCGTGTGTTGACGTTCCTTCAAAATATTGTTCTGATACTACTAATTTATTACATTAACTGAAAAAAATAACTTGATTCAACTCATGAACGTTTCGCATTTTCTTAAAGTAAACGCGTCTTCATCCTATCCTATATCTATATATCCTATATGCAGCTATCCTATATCAGCCATCGCTAATGATAACTGCATAGGATGAAGATGCATTTATTTCAATAAAATGCGTTCTATGAGTTAAATCAATTGATTTTTCACCTACATGATGATTTAAAAAGAAACTCTTTTATTATAAAAAATAAATTAAAAACAACAAGCTGAAAACTAATTATTTTCTAATGTAAAATATTGTAATCTTCTTGCGGTAAATAAAAGTTAAAACATAGCATAAACTATTTGTGCTGCTATAGTCCTGCCTTATCCTTTTGCAATAGTCATTTTATATTAGCTAAAACAGAAACAGTTATAATGCATCTATGGTTGTTTCAATAGGTTACGGTTATAGGTTCTGCCAACTACTTAATATTAATTATTTTGTTTGTCAGACAAGCGTCATTTTCAAAATTGATCTTTTTCCAAAATAAAAGATCCATGAATTGTAAATATTAGTAATCTCGAAACTGTATTTCCTGATTGAAGTTTTGATATCAAAGATGTCATCTTTCTTGTCAAGGGATTCTATCCCCTAACTAATATTTCTGTGCCCCCTTTTGAACGTCGTTTAATCAAGTACATTTATTCTTATTTACTTCCAAGTACAAACACGTATATATCGGGGGTAATGAGAGAGCTGCCGAATTTGTATTACCGTCCCCCGCGATTTACCCTAGTGCACAGTACAACCCCAGGATGGGTATATAGTGTAAACAGTCATGATGCGTCCTCTTGTCTGTTAGTTACGCGGGGATGCCACGTGTCCACTTGCAGCCTGTCCGGCCTATCAATCACTCAATAAACATTTACTTTTACTTCTTCATACTCGAGGGCATTAATACGGAGTGATTCTGTTTTGCTTTATTTGATTTGTTTTTATTTCCTTCCAAATATTGTTGTGATAAACAAGACAAACTTCTTTTCATTTATAAATGTTGTTTTTGTATGTGTTAGCCAAGAAGTTAATAAGTAAAGTCTCATTTATAATGATTGATATAATCGATTATTTTGTTTCAGTTAATCGATTAATCATGTGATATTTTTGGTTCCAATTAATTAACAATTAATCGATTAATTTATTATTAATAGATAACTTTATTTTATTTTCAAATTACTTGGTTGTATTTTTAAAACACTGGTCGCTAGATAACTTTGCTCTTAACTTTAAATTTAAATAGAACATTAAGACAATCCCCTTTTTTTGTCGGCCAGTGTGTTTTTTTTTTTAATTTCATAATCGATTAATCGATTATAACATTTCAGTTAATCAAATGATCAATTTTTTTTATAGCCAATTATACACGTGCATGGCATGATTATAAAAATGTAGCAACGTAGTCTTCAAATTTGGCATGTTAGCCAAGGTCCCATTTTGGGACCTCGAAGAAGCTTGGTATTCCTTTTTTTTTTGATTATCACTCGATTCGACTTCCTTTAGGGTGAGAGGTGGTGAGAGTTCTAATAGTCATAAAGCCTCTAATTTAATTTAAACAAAATAAAAACCCTAATACCACTATTACCCAAATGACAGACATGTTTAGTGATCCATAAAAAAATAACAAGTCGATTATTTTTGTAACAGTTGTGCCCCAAATTCAATTAATGTGTAACCAGACATAGAGGGGCATTGAACAAACATCTGTGAATTTTTACACAATCTTTTACTATTGTGGTTGGAAATTACATTTGCTGCAACAGTTCCACTTTTTTTTAGTGACAATGAAAACGTCAATTTGGAGTCACAATAGCATATATGTAACTATAGTTGTTAATTCGAATTGTTAGGCAAAAGCCTGTACCTGACACCGTATACAAAGGTTTCAAATTCGATTGGAAAATGTATCTGATTCGAAATATTAGGGAGCAGATTGAAATACTGATCCTTTGTTATCATTGAAATGAGGATTTGACATTGGTCATCGAAAAGCGATAATAAACTTTCTTTGTTTATGTTTTATAGTGTTGTATTATGACAATTTTTATGATTTATTTACTTTATGATTTATTATTTTTGTCTGAAAAATCAGTAGTAAAAATGTTGGTAATAAAAAATTGATTCTCTAGTTTTTGATTAAGGTTTGGATTTTCTCTTTGTTCAGTTTATTTTATAGGAAATTTTTATGAATATTAATATTTTCCAACAGCTATATTTCACTTTTTTACAACAAAATTTTATTGAAAGTTTTTATAGAGCAACTTTATGACATTCAACAAATGGAATTTCTGCCAAATTTCTAAAAATTAAATAAACACTGTCATATTTTCCATTATCCATCGTCTTCAAGTGTTCGTCAATTCTTGCTTGCCTAGAATATTACGCATATTTTGGCCTGATCATTACCAACACTCGCTTTTGGGAGAGAACCTACCAAATCCTCATAGACATCCTGATAAAACAGCGGAAGTGGAGATGGATAGGCCCTACCTTAAGGAACAACCCTTTGTCCATCAGTAGAACGGGTCTTGATTGGAACCCACAAGGGAGCCGTAGACGTGGCAGACCAACGGACTAATCATGCAGGAAGCCAGAAGCCAGCGAAAGCGGCAAAACTTGGACGGAGCTAAAACATCTAGCGCAAGACAGATCCAAATGGAAGTTTATTGATGCTCTATGCTTCACATAGGAGCGACAAGAGACGAGTCATATCTTAAAACATTGGCAAAAATTCGTTTTGTTAAATTGTACCACTAACCCTATTTTATTTTTCTTATCCCATCAGTTAAAACTTTTAAATCTGCTGTTTTTCCAAATAGAAAAGAAAGTTATATTCATTTCTATTTACCTACTGTTTCCAGGATAAATGGCCAAAATAGTTGAACCATACAAATTCTTTTAAAAAGAGTCTTCAACTTTATCCAAACTAAAAAGTTAAAATGTTAAGTCAAGTAGTTCAATAACCTAGTTTCAATAATATTCTAAGTTAGAAAACAAAGATAAACAAGAGAACTTTTAATAATATAATTTTTCACTGCAATACAATGAATTCTGGTAAAAATGCATTTCAAAATGCAATTTTAGAAATTATTTTAATGGCATTCAAAAAATCTTTGAATTTATAATTGCATTCCTTTTAGATTAAATTTTCTTAACATTATTTTGTCAACCAAGAAAAAAAGGTATGTTTAATTTATTTCTTCAAGTACACGTCAAGAAATATTTGCTATTATATATTTTATTTTGTAATCATTTCTAACAGGGAATAGTATATTATGCAACGAGCATGGAATGATAGTCATTTCACACGAGTAAGAAAGTTGAACGAGCCGCAGGCAATTCATACGAGTGATGACTATTCCATGCAAGTTTCATTCTATGCTTTTTCCACTATAACTTTATTACTTATTTAATTTTTATTCAGTTCCCTTTAAAAACTACCAATTTGACAGTTGTTATTTGGCAGCAAATAAATTGTTAAATAATTTGAATCCCACCGCTGCACGAAAGGGATGTAAACATTTAAAATAGGTACGTATCATCACTTTGATAGAATTTTGGTAGATTTTATTGATACTTTTGGTGTAATATTAATCTCCACTGTTGGCAACAGTGCCGCTGCTCATGTATAACATTTGCAACTATTCCAGAATCTAGTACAGTAATCATACGCTATAAAGCTTCTATCATCAGAAGTGGGATTCGAACCCACGCCCGCAAAGTGTACTGCGAGTGCTTCTATCATGTATATATGACATATGATTCCCTTTATTTCTTACGGGAAAATTCGACTCACCACTCGACGAAATCGCTATTCGACGCTTTTTTCAGAACGAATTAACGTCGAGTGGCGTGGTATTACTGTATATGAATTGCCTAATTGCCTCCCCCAAATCATCTTGCAACAGTATCGCTTTTAAAAATAAAAAATCAGAGACTTAAAATACGGTAATAATTACGTTACAATACAAAACAAAAAAACTAATATTTCTCTATTGTAATATTATTCAATTTAAAAATCATGTGCACTATTTCTCTATTTAAATTGTATTAAAAATTTAAAAATATATGACGCGTATAACCCATAATGGCATTGCAGTGTGACATTTCCCCTCAATTACATCCAGTAATTGAATTTGTGCACCAACTGTCATAAAATGCAGTTGGTATTCTATTGTTATTTTTTGCGGATCATCGCCTACTTGTCCATTAGGATAAAAATTTAGGTCTGAATGAAATTTCTTACCCCTCTTTAACTTGATTCTCATGAGAACAGGAGCCAGCCGTCAAACAAATCTCGGATCCAATTTCAGTTGAAATAGTTTTCCTGTTAGCATTTTTGGTATCGATTTCTCAAACAATGATTTCAGTTCTATTAGATTAATTTCTTATGGTATTAAGAAATTTTAGCTAAATATAATAATTCTTTTCTTTATCAATACTAGGTAATTTTTAGGGTTTTGTAGGTATTTGTTATTATTATCATTTATTTAACAGCATCCGAGCCAAAAACACTATACATATAATAGACAAGTAGTAAGAACATACAAACAAAACAAACAGATAGTGAACAGAATATTTACATAACTTGCAAAGAAAAATATAAAGATAAGACAAAGTGTACAAAAATTTAATAAAAAAAAAAAACATAGTTTAGAAAAAAGAAAATGATGGTATGACCAAAAAACCCTTATAACGTCACTCATATGTCTCTTTGTCTGTACGGTAGAAATTGTATTCTAAATAGCTGTACATAGAAAGTTAAAATTTGGAGCCCTGGAAAATTAGATTAAATTGGCATAAGGTCAAGGCCTTATTGGATCGAGGACCGGCCCGATTGTTCCAAGAATCGGTCCAATTGGGACACTGGGAACTTGCCCGGTGTCCCGGCAAATTGGTCCGCTACTGTTTGTACATTTAGAATGGGTGTTATATCTTTTGAACTTTGGATAAAAAAACTGTTAACAAAACAATTATTTTGCAGAAAATTGAAACAGTTTAAAAAATAGTCTAGCCATTTGCCGGGTTATAATACAAGAAATCCAGTTTATTTATCTTCTGCTCTCAATATATTTTTTGCCAATCTCAACCTACCCTCAAACACACAATATATCTCGACCCTTTCTAATAAAAAGTTATTAATTGTGAAAATAATGTCCCTAATTTCGTAGAAATATGTGTTAGAAACTATTTGTAACGATTACATTTTTCGTTAAGTTAAAACATACGTTGTAAAAACAATAAAAAATGTTTGTAAGACTTATAAATCTCGAGCGACTCGTGTCGTCCTGTTATTACCTATAAACAAAGACACTAGGTGGCTGCTAGAGGTCGCAGTTCAATGCGACACAACAGTTGATTTATGTTACGACCAGCAGAGAAAGACAGTGGCGTGGAAAACATCTACATTTTTATCTAAAATTGTACTGAATTTACACATATTATGACTCAAAGATGAATCATCACAAACATGTCAGGACTTGACATCCATCCCTGCATCAAAAAAATTGGAAATAGAGTAATACGACACTGTTGCAAAGATGATTTGGGGGAGGCAATTCACAGACCTGATAATGGAGTAGTTGCAAATACAGTCTGTATAATAAGACATACATGCTTATGACTCATGATCAGGCACAAATAATAAACAAGTTCAAACATGATGAGAACATCAAGACCTAATACGCTCGATAATAAAAATTGTTTTGTTAGTGTTTTGTCTTTCAGTAGTGCAGTCTTTCTCTTTCAGTTTCTCTCTTTGCGCAGACCTAATTCCCATCCGCCACGCTCTGCTAGTTGTGGTGTCGTAACCTTTTTAAATTCGCGGACCATTATAAAAATTTGGTATACCTCTAGTTATTAGTTTCCATCAACCTACGTCACTGTATTTTAAGGGTAAATTCTCGAGCAATCTTTATAACAAGAATAACATAGGATCAATTTCACGCCACATGGTGTAAAGTCTATGGGGTCCACCTCCACCAAACATAAAGAGCGGCACATTGAACACTGTGCTTGTACTGATTGAAATCACTGGTTGTAATGTGCCGGTTCGAGACAATCACAATATGTTACTACTAACGGGGACATAAAATTTACTGCCCATCACTTGAACATTACACGACTGAAAGCTGACACCGAGAATGTGATCAGCTTGATGTTGTAACCAAGGAAAATACTGGGAGGTCTCTATTAAAAATTTTACAATTAATATAATCACACACCTGTGTTGTAGATCGTGTCAGAGAATGGCATAAATTATTGTACACGTTTAACAAAAGCAACTGTTAAGTACATGTAGATCTCGATATAAGCTGGTTCGATATACGTCGATTCACTTTTACGCCTGCGCTGAATTGTACACCTGGTATCGCTGTAATTGTAAGTCTAGTGTAATCATGTAAATATTTAAACCGTAATAAATAAAGTGGGGAAAAACGTCCCGATGTTTGCAGGATAATGAATTTACTGTCTTCAAATGTAACTACCATTATGAAAAATGCAGATGAAATCAAACATTCTGCACTGCAAACTACAGAAGTAAACGCTAAGTACGTGTCAAAGAGTACTAAGTCAAATAAAATAGCTTTATAGATACCCTTTATGTCTATTTTACTTGGAACCTAACCCCATACCCTCACTATAAGTCAGGTTCATTTTACGCCAGTTCGATTTACGCTGGTTCTACCTGTATCAGTCTAAGCCGAATCATTCGTGACATGTTTTCGCACCATGGAGGTATACACGTTTGTATTCTAAAGCACACGTTTTAATGACAGCGTTCACAGCTAAGTAATACGTAATTAATGTAGTGGCATCTATGTTTTTTCAAACCAACTACAAAGGAATAAATGCATTTATGTGACTCTTTACAAACCCCCCATTAATAAAATCGTGATTTCTTACTAAATTTTAAAGATGATTATGTATCTAATATACTTTTCTGTTTGTTCCAGGTATGTACCATTTATTATTCGGAAGAGTGGTTTGGTGGTATTAACAGTAAGTTAAATTTTCGTAAGTTTATTTGGTTTAGCAGCTTTGGCTATTAGCCAGGTAATTAAGATCTCTTCCTTTATTAGGAAGAGATTAAGAGTTTTTAAAATTTAGATTTCAATTTATTTGTAATTTAATATATAAAGAATTTCATAAATATCTAGACAGTTAGTAGCAAGAAGTGTCTGAATATTGCTAGGTAAGGTTTTTTGGATAACTAAATTTTGTATGACTATGTGACGATGGCGAAAATGAATTGAGCATTCAAATAAATGGTTCGAATCGCTGACAGACAAATTATCACACGGTCAGAAACAGAACCATATTAATTCTATGCAGATGATGTGGAGTGAAAATGTGATTAAATCTAAGCTGGATTAAAGGGCATATAAAAGAATTTGGTGTGAAGAAAACCAAAGCTTTCTAGGAAGGAAGGGTTGGATTCGACCATAGTATAATCCACTGAACTGCAGAGAATTTATTCTTATTGCCATTGGTTGTAAATGGAAGATTTGAAGATTGACATAATCTCATTGCTATTTAGAGGCTTATTTAACAGGAATCTATCCTGCTTCTTCCATCGGCTTCGTTGTTGAACTCAAAATCTGAGTGTCCTATTTATCCAGCATATTTTTATAAATTTACCGCTGATTGCAAGACCGTCATTTAATTAAAAAGCCTTTTAATTACATCCTACATTAGGGAATAGTTGTTTTTGTCAAATCCCGGGCAACTAAATTTTTGGACGGCGCTTTTACAGTCACAAAAAATTACAAATTCATTATGATATCTAAACTCAAATTTAATGCCACCATTTTCTCAAATATTATTACATATTTCCGAAGTTAAGTTTAGCAAAACATAGTCTGTATTAAAATTTTTAATTGAAAACACCAGAAAATTTATAGCCACCAAAAAACTTTTTTTTTATCAAAGGTTTTAAACTCATAAATTTAAGGTATTTAATTTTTCGTCTACAAAGTTTCCACTCTTTCCATATGTCTAAACCCATTATCAGATTTAAAGCATTCTTTTTCAAGTCCCGTCTAAAACAATCTAAAGAAAGAATAATGTTCCTAAAGTTGAACACCAGCTCCGATACCGTTCTCACCGTAGAACTCAGCATGTTCTCCAGCTTTTCGTCAGTACGATGTGTACACACAAATGTGATACAAATGGATATCATTTAGCTGCAATGGTCTGTATTTAAGCTCACGCCGACACAGGAAATAGATTGAGAATCGTGAGTAATTGTTGTTAGGGTGTGACGTCATTGTTGTTAATACCAACCGTTTAAAATAAACGAAAGGAAAAACCTTTGTGATGATCCTAGAATGAGAGTTGTTTTTCAAATGTTTTCATCGAGTGTGCTAGGGAATTTTTTTTTTCTGATGAAGGTGCTTTTCAACGTCGAATGGTTTGAGTTTTGTTGAATTATATTTGTAAATTTAGATTGTAGATAAATTTTTGTTGGTTTAATTAAATTTTGTTATTTGAAAGAAGTTAATTTTGTACATCAATTCAACAACTCATCCATTGTCAGCAAGGACGCCCGCAAATATAAAGAACAAAATAAAAGGCATATAAAATATTAAACTTTCATAAATTTTCTTACGATTTATTATCATCAGATGCAAACGAAAAGTAATTTTAGCGTACTCATGAAATTTACACTTGCAGCTAGCGGCAATAAACTGTTCGACTTGAGATAATATTTGAATATTCATTATTCGAAACAAAATTGTATCTAACATCTGAAATTCAAAAATTTCTATTCGAATAATAAAAATTTTCTTAAGTTGTTACTAAACGCCATTCACAATAAATATGAGATGACGTCACACTAGGTTAATTTAAGTACCAACGTTATGATATGTTTTAATCAACATCAATCCATAACTCAGTTAGTACATTTATTTATTTAATTTTGGTACATTTTTTCAATGTTGCCAGTTTGAAATTGAATTGTTCAATCGTTATTTGTCAGGTTGACATTTAGGTGTTTAGAATTTAGTGAGGTTAAATTTTATTTTTTTTTAAATTTTATTGTAATAAAAATGCCCAAAGCTCTTAGTAGCCGTTCTCAAAGGATGGTTTTGTCTCTTATTAATTATTTTGAAAGAGAGCGTGATAATGGAGCATTTTTTATTTTCTTTTTTTTGTAATTTTAACCTACAGGTCTGTTACGTAGAACGGTTTATTATCATCAGATGCAAACGAAAAGTAATTTTAGCGTACTCATGAAATTTACACTTGCAGCTAGCGGCAATAAACTGTTAATAATATTTGAATATTCATTATTCGAAACAAAATTGTATCTAACATCTAAAATTCAAAAATTTCTATTCGAATAATAAAAAATTTGACTCTTTATCATTGCTTTCCGATATCATTTAGTGAGTTCAGGAAGCAAGCTCGGAGAAAAGGTCTAAACGCGTTTATTCGAGCGGTCTGGAGTTAAACAGTGTGACTCGGAACACTCCGCGTTTGCTTCCCGAACTCGCTGTGTCACCAGGCGAAAAATTAAAGTAAATTGTATAAAAAGTATTAAAAGAAAACGACATATTTCTACAAACAAATATTTCTAATGATTATTATACACTGAAATTTATTTTTTTTTTTTTTTAATACTTCATTACACACTTAATATAATATAAACCATAAATTTCGCGACAAATCGGTTAGAAAGAACTGCCGTGCATCATAATTTACATTAATTCCTTTCCTCCATAGGAAATACAGGTTTTCAATATATTTTTAGAAGTTGTTCGATATAACCTAATTTTTTTTTGACAGTTTACGAATTGGCAACAAGGTGAGTTTTTCAACTGTGACGTCATTTCATTGTTACGGTAAATGGACTTTACAGTGAAAAAAAACAATTAAAATCTGATCAAATTTAAATCAGAGCTGAATATTTCTCTATCTATCTTTCTACCTCGCATTTTCGCATTATGTCTGTCTCATCTGTAATGGAACGTTCATAAAATTAAGTACATCTTTCGTAAACTAATTCTTCAAAAATAAATGAAGGATTGCCTTCAAAAGATTCCCAGAAGTAAAGCAGAACTTTCAGTCCATTTAAAATTCACAAACAAAAAATATTACTGTTACTGAGTTTTTTATAAGTAAAACTTTAATATTCCCAATAGTAAACCTCTAAATTTTTCTCAAAAACTTACAAAATATTAAGAAATATTAAAAAGCTCTAGACTCTAGACTATAAAAAACATACATCTTCATCAAGATCTAAAAATAAAACTGAGCATTTATCCACTTGTAAAAATCTCTTTTTAAAAACCAAAGCATTGAAATCGCCTGAGAGATGATATTTACTCAAATAAAAGTCAACTCTTAAAAGATACAAAGATTAACAATTTTTCATTCCGCTTAAAGATACATATCTACTCTACTTAAATCTACAGAAGTACTCGTATACACTTGTGTCAACAGAAATCTGGAATTGAAATGGCAAGAAATGTAAAATATCAAGGTATAAAGTACCTGCAGGATTAGGCAGGTTGGAAAGGGGGAATGTAAGGGAGGGGGGATTGAAAGAGGATACACCTGCGGTAACAAATATATGAGATACTGATTACATCTTGTCACTGGTGAAAGATCAAAGCATGGGTTCAACAGACCATGACATCTACCTGTAACATACTCATATATATATATGCTGCTGAAATTCTTGTTAAGTATTTCGACAATTAATAAACACTCATTTTGGCATGTCTACCACATTTTGTCTGAGCTAGAAGGCTTTTAAGTCAGGGCAAATAAGCAATGTCCTCCCAAAGACAAATGATTCTTTTCATATTTATAAATCTTAACATTTTTAAATTTTATCGCAGCAGTTTGAACTGGTGAATACAGTCGGATTGTGTGGTTGATAGTTCGATTCTCCGTCGGTGATATTATTCGGGCGAGAATATGTTTACATTACTCATTCACCCCCTCATCCAGGTGTAGGAGCTCGCCCCCTGGCATCGGCGATTAGCCTCGTTGCAGAAATAGGCCGATGTAAAATAAATAAATAAATAACATTTTTAAATGAAATTTAAATATTAATTGTTGAGTTAGTTTAAGATGAGTTAAGATTAAAAAGATTCTTTACTTCCCAAATTATTTTATTGTTGCTACACGTACGTTTCGACTGTTTTAACTATTGCTAAAATCGGTTAAATTTTATTTTCGTGTAACTATATCTCAAAAACTATAAGAGATAGAGACCCATGGTTTATATTTTTGGAATCCTGTGGTCCTGGATAGGCTTAGATGACATTTTGAGACAAATCCTTAATAAAATATTTTTGTGAAAATTTTGAAATTTTCAAAAATCCTATCTCGAGGACGGTAAAAGATAGAGATCTGCGGTTTATTTTTTTGGAATTCTTGAAGATTTTTTATCTTCTAAAAAAATTGGAGCCTTTTAAGCCATGCCAGTTTTTTATTTAAATCATTTTGAAATAGGCGAATTTAACAAAAAAAATTATGTTTTCGTGACTCTATCTTAAAAACTATAATATGTAAAGACCTGCGGTTGGAATTTTTATAATCCTGATGTCCTAAATGGCCTTACGTCACATTTTCAAGAAAAAAAAAATTTTGAAAAATTTTGTTTAAAAAATTTTTTTTTTCATAGTTTCAATAAATTCTTTATTGAAAACGGTAAAAGTTAGAGACCCGGGGTTGAAATTTTTGAAACCCTTGTGCCTTGTTTTGTCTATAAAAAAAATAAGGCCTTAAACACCAAATTTTTTTGAATTTATATGACTGGTTAAGCAAAACCCTTGAAAATGGCTATAAATCGAAAAAATCGTAAGGGGTACCCCTTACGATATTTTCGATTTTAGATCAAAATTTTTTTGTCTCAGATTTAGTTAAAAATTTGTGTATCTATGTATTTTGAGCTGTATATCTCAAAAATAATCTCCATTACAAGTTAAGAATTACCGTTTTTGAGTAAATAAAAAAAAACTGAATTGGGTTTGCTATAACTCAAAAACTAGTCAAGAGAGATTTTTTTAAATATTTTTTTCAGACTTCCCACCCCAAAATTAGTTTATAAAAACAATTTGATGCAAATTAAAAAATATTTAAAATATTGGTAAAATTTGACCGGGGGAAATTACAGGATATCGGCGATTGACGCGTTTGTTGCCGTATAACGATGTTTTTAGCCACTCTAGCTAGGTATGAGAAAAATACACCTATAGTAAGAAAATCCCCGAGTTTATATAGTCTCAGTGACAAGTATTCCCAATCGACGACAAGTGTCTTTTTAGTTTCTAGTGCGGACATTGGCGTAAGTTTTTCCTAGCGAACATCCTACAGCTTTAACGACGCATGGGACTCATGTTACTAGCCGTATTTTTCAAGCGAATCCTCTGAAAAATTCACAACACTGTTTGTTAGGTCGACGGCCACACAAAGAAAATATTATAAATTTAAATATTGTCTACGTTAAAGTAAAAATCAAAATACAATTTATATGCAATAAGTACTGATTGTTGATTGTGATGAGTTCTACATAGGCCAAACTAAACGGAATACTATTTAACTATTTTTAGCATGATGTCTGTCGGTCTGTCTGTCTGTCTGCCTGTCTGCCTGTCTGTCTGTCTGTCTGTCTGTCGGTCTGTGTACACGTGCAGAACAAATTCGGCTAAAAGGATTTTAGTGAACCTTCATATTTAAGCTTTTGACATGACACAAGTTGATCAACTTTTGGTAAAAATCGGTGGACTATAAATGGGAGTTTACTAGCGTCGATTTTAAGATTTTTGCGAATATTTCACAACAGAAATATTTCGAAAATTTATTTAACTAAAGTTGCTATAAAAGCAATAACTCACAACTTTTATTTGAGACATTTTTCGATAATGCGGACACCGTTATGGACCATTGCTGATACTACTAGGCTAGAATAGAACAATATAATAAGTATTAGTATCAAAAAGATATATACTTCATGAGTATATAAAATATATTCGGACGTTTCGGAAACTGCTGAAAAGTGTACTATTCTAGCCTAGTACTATCAGCAATGGCAAATGTCCAAAATAACGGTGTCTGCATTAATATTGGCCCATTCAAAATAATTAAGATATTATTTTTTGATAAAGCAGCATAAATTAAACAAGTACTTTGTGATGGTGGTTGTCCTGTGGTGGCCATAGCTGATTTTTTTAATGTGAAACTAAATAGTAAATTAAAAATTATCTTTAAAGACCAAAATATGTATTAAAATTTTTGATTAAAAATATTTGCTACATTAAATTTAGATTTAATTATTAATTTTGTAAAAATTAGTATTAAAGTGTAGAATTTTTTATAATTTGAAAAGTATACATTAAGATAAAATCGAAGTGTTTAAAAAAAACTGCGACGTGATCAAAATAAAAGTCAAATACAAATATAATTAAAATTAAAATCCTTTTCAAAATATCCTTTAATTATTATATCAAACACATACGTGATAAAACCAAATATTGAAGGATTCAATTTTTATGATCAAAATTTTCATACCTCCCGTTTCACATGTATGGTAAATATAGGGTGTTCATAAAATGACCAGACCTAATGGAAGATTCTGTCTGGATCCAGTGTTTTGATTGGACCGTTAATCCTTGCAAATACTTTACAGCCAGCTCTTGAGGACAAATTTTAATTACCAATTACAGTAGATGGTCAGTTTTCAATTTTCTCTGTTAAATAATGGATAACATTTTATTAAAAAGTTTAAAACTCTACTTAGGGATGCGTTGCCATATTAAAACATTTTGTTAGGATTTTTTTGTTAATTGTGTTGAAATTTGAGCTAAATTTCTAAGTCTATAAGCTATATAAAAAATACTGCACATATTTAGAAAACTAAGTAATGGTATTAGGTATTCGAATTAAAATTAACAATAAAATAAAATTTGTTTTTAAAGCTCTTAGATTAACAGACGGTAAATTATTTTTAAAATATCGTTCATTTTGCCGTGATTACTACAAAGCAAAATTTGTCAGCATGCTACACACTCAGCATGCCACCTTCACTTATTATGTACCTGCAAAACCCTGCAATTTGTAAAAATTCACACTTCACATCAATTTTTTTAATAAAGATAGCAACTATTGGAATAAAAATTTCTTCCTAGTTTGTTTTTACTTTTATAAAAAAATTTTTTTTGTAGGAAATTTTTATAAATATAATAAATAGCAATTTATTAAAATGTAATATAAAAAAATATTTTACATTCGATATAGTTTTTTACTGTAAATAAGTAAATAAATGAAATATATAAAAATTAATTAAAACGCAAAATATATTTTTAAAAAATCGTTTCAAAATGTGACACATTTTCTATTTTAATATAAAATTATTCAAATTGAAAATCACAATTTTAATTTAGTATAAAATATGATGATTATATTGAAAAATATTCGAAAACAAATATTTATTCTAATATTTTTTAATTATAATTTACAAAATGTTCGCAAATAACAGTGTTCATTTATGTCATCTTTGAAATTAAAACAAAAAAAAATAATAATTAAACAGAGTTCAATGATGCAAAATAAAACAATTTGCGATGTTTTTCAATTAAATTAATTATTTTGCCAAGGGTAATTAACTCGTAATGATAAACATGTGGATGTAAAATAAATTGACTGACTTGGACGTGCCAACATTAGTGCCACCAGTCATTTGGTCAGTCATTTAATTACTGTTCGTTCAATATTCATCATTTTTCCCCGTTAATTATGTGATCGACAATACTCGGCTGTAAATTTAATTATTTTACTAAGTTTACATGATACTGCACTACGACAAAATGCAGATATATTTTCAAAAAAAGGACTAAAATTAAAACTACCAACTTGTATATCAACAATTCTACAAGATAGAACCTTTAATATTCAAATTAAGAAAGATACATCACCCTTTAAAAAAAATTAAGGTAGGAGTACCACAAGAAAGTATTCTAGGTCCAAATATGTTTAGCATTCACGTCAGCGACATCCCAACTACTGTTTCCTCCATGGAATTTGTAATAAATTAATTTATAAACAGGGATCCGTATAGGATGAAATGTAATTTACATGTATATTCTACATTTAATCTACCTTGTAGTTTAATAATAATTATAATAATAATAATATAATTTATTGACTTGTTAAAATACATAAATTGTATAAAGTCATTAATTACTCATAATATACACAAAATAATAATTTAAAATAGAAGAAAAAATAAATAAATATAGCACTAAATATTAAAACAAGAGTTCGAAGAGACTAGCTAGCAAGCGCGTTAAAATTTATAAGACAAGAATTCATTGACAGTATAAAATGGAATGTCTGTTAAAATTTTTTTAATTTTATTTTTAAAAGTATTAAACCAGTCAGATTTAAAATTATCGGGCAGTAAATTCATGAACTTTACTGAATAATAGTTGGTACTATTTCTTGATTTTTGGAGTCTTATATAGGTTGGATAGATTTTGCCTTTAATTCGAGTGTTGTAGTTATGTACCTGCTCATGTGTTACAAGTTCATTGAAGTTTCTGTGGGCACACAGTAGGGAATTGTAAATAAATAGAGAAGGCAATGTCATAATTTCTAGTTCAGGAAAACAAAGCCTACAGTCAGTTTGGTAAGAGACTTTGGTCAGAATTCTTACAGCTCGTCGTTGTAAGGAAAAGATTCTTTCTGCCGCAGGAGAATGTCCCCAGGCTAAAATGGCATAGGATATTTGCGACTGGAACAATGCAAAATAAGTAATGATGTAGATATATTTTCAAAAAATAACTAAAATTAAAACTACAAACTTATATATCCACAATTTTCTTTTCCTTTTTAAAAGATAGAACCTTTAATATTCAAATTAATAAAGATACATCACCTTTAAAAAAAAAGTGAAGGCAGGAGTACCACAAGGAAGTATTCTAGGTCCAATTATCTTTAGCATTCACGTCAGCGACATCCCAACTACTGTTTCCCCCATGGAATTTGTAATAAATTAATTTGTAATTCAACTTCGTACAAAAAACGTTAAAAATTTTGAGTCAAATACTGCAGATCACTGCCAAAGTATGCCGAAAAGCTGGTAGAAAGTGTACCGAGAATATGCCAAGCAATAATTGATAATAATGCAGATTTGACCAATTATTAGGTAGTAGCGTAATAATATTTGCAGTAAATTTTTAAATTATTTTTAGTTTTTCTTTTTCTATCTTAGTGTTCGCCAAGAATCAACAACGACGTCTTATTATACATACTGTAGATTGGAAAGTGGAAACTAAAAATGTCCCTTCTCTGTTACTAATTAACATTTAGTTCATGCTCTCATCTTAAACTTTCCAAAAGAAAAAAGAAAAATAGTTGATTAGTGGTTATGAGTCTTAAAGACATACCTGTCTATGTGTAGCGAATGTTCCCAATGGGCCAAAACCCTCGACAAGGGATAGAATAATGGGTCACATTTGTTCCGGAAACGAAATTAACTACTTTAATTAGTTTGAGACACGTTGAATTTACGTGAGTTTCCGTGTCGTTTAGTGTATTCGTACAACGACCTTAGAGGTAATACTACGGTTACCCTTCTAACAATACATCGCTATTTACACCATGTCGATTAGTCTTTGAAAGTGAAAATACAATTCTAACGAAGATTCTTCTTCGAAAGGGAAAATACAAACATTACTTCGATTTGTCTTTAAGGGAAAATTAATTTATTTTTAGATATAAAGTATTTTCAAGAGAATTGAATTGAGTCGATTACAATTAGTCTTTGGGGGAGAGACAAACATTTATTTATCTTGATGTTTTATGTGAACTAAACAGAATACAAATTGAAGTTTTTTCTTCACGTTATTTGTTTCCAGGACTTTCATAAACATATTTACCAAGTGACAGTGTACAATCCATTTCTTCAGGAAATGATAACACAGCCCAACAGACATTTTGGTGCCTGCGATTTTTAATTGTCTCTAGGTAATTTTTGGGCACAGAATCCAAAATAGCCATCAGATTTGGTCTATCAGATCTAGTTTTTGAGATACGCTATAGTGGCCTCTTTTACAATAAAATATCTTATTTTTTAACTTGTGTATTTTTCACGTTATTACTGTTACTATTTGCTCCAACTACCAATTACAAACACAAGAGAGACAAAGGTATTTATTTCACAAATTAGATAAATATACATTCATCACTTATCACTTAAAAATGTTCTTTTGTACGACTTTCTAGCATGGAGTTTACCAGAACAGTCTTTCTGAAGACTCCAACAATAGTAGGCCATCATGTGGATATCTTATCTTCCTTGATATCTACCTTCCACAGTTTTATGTCCTGATGAAATTTTTCCCCCCGGTTCTTCACTAAAATCACCTAGGTTTTCTGGTAATTACATTAGAACTTACAATTTAATGCTGGCTGTAAAATCCCTTGAGAGACACACGCACAAAAACCTCATCACCGTTATCACCTCACAAGCCGCTAAACACCTCACAACACTCACGGTGTTTAACCCGTTAACGAGGTTCGTTTATTTCATTAAACTGTCTCAACACTTCCAGATTACTTCTGGTTTACCCACTACAAACTACCGGATTTCTCTACCAAAAATGCTTGGGAGGTTCGTCCGTACACGGTGCGGTTTACTCATGACTCTTTTTGTCTCTCACAAGGTTTTTCCAACTCTTCTTAAACTAATAATCTGGTCTCTGACCACATTTTTTGTCGTTGTAAAAATAATCAGCTCTCCACATTAACAACATAACCCTTTTATAAACTTATCTTGAAGACTCATATTTCTATGACCAATAATAAACCCAGATAATTAATTTTGACTCTAATTACTACGTAGTCCATATCACTGAAAATGGTCGCCTATCAGCATCTGTGTAAACATTTGACCATGTTATTTGATATAAACAATAACGTTCTTTCAAACAAATCATATAATATACGACCGTAATTCACTCCGTATCTTTCAATACTTAACTAGAAAAATATATGATAGCTCAACTAATCTTTGAGGATAGATTTATTTATCTTAAAATAGATTAGTTTTTATATTTGAATAATTTGAATATTTTTTTAACGAATTGCATAATTTTTTTTAAAATAATAATGAAATTTTATTTCTGAAATTACCACTCCCACATTAGGAGTAATTCTCTAATTATCTTTTCCTTCAAGACAGTTGCCCCAAAATATATAGATTGTGACAAAACAACTTAATTATACTTCTTGTTATAGATGTTGTTGTAAATTTGACATGTTGTGTTTCTATATAAAATAAATATGGTCCAAAATAGCCAAATCAATTTTATTTAATCCATATTATTCTCCATACCTCCATATATCTCTAAGCATCGTCTCCTTTCATAATTTTGTTCTATAATTCCATAACCCTGTATTCAAATCTGCTTTTTAATTCTCTCAAACAAACATCAAAAGAGCAAAAACTATTTGAAGATAAAAATGAAAACAGTAAAGTGACAATGGCATTTTATACGGGTATAGGTATTTCCCTCTGGATTGAAAAAGAAAGTGAAACGCTATCTGATATACCTAACAGAAAGACGATATTCTGAGTGGATTAAAATTACAAACACGTCTAACACCTGTGCTGACACCTGCAGCCCTTCTTATCAAACTGCACAACTCCGGGAAAACTTCGAGAAAACTTTTAACTTTCATAAATCGATTTTAAAAATATATTAAAATCTTTGATCTTGAATTGATTAAATGTTCAACTTTGACATCTAAATTAAATAAATGTAAGATTTACAAAGAAGATTATTTATGTTCAAATTTTGTTGAAAACATATTTTTAATTTGTTTGACATTTTGTGGTTTGTGACGTGCTTCAGAAAAAAATCATTTTACTTTACTCAAAGAGAATTTGATATTTAAAAAATTGTTGGATGAATTTTCATACAGTGCATGGTTTTGTAGGTATTTAGTAAGTGCGAGCATCATTATTTTGGACGTTTGACATTGTTGATAGTACTATGCTAGAAAAATAAAACATATTACGAGGACTGAAAAAAAAACAGTACGACTCCAAACAACTCGTGTGACAATACCTCGTCTTATAAAACTCTTATCATAATATTTTTCTAGATATTTTTATATGTATAATTACAAAATATAATTGCCGTCATTATTTTTTACGGCTTCCCAACGTTGTACTAATTTTTCGATATCCTCTCTACAAGTTTTTTGGTTTTGATTTAAAATAACTGATCAGGTTATTTTCTACGGCGATATTTCGAAACTTTTTATCTCTTAGTGTATGTTCCATAAACCTAAATAGGTGAAAATCGGATGGTGCGACGTCGGATGAATACGGTGGATGTGGAATAATTTCCCAGTTTAACCCTGATTTTTTTGCGGGATGTGTTTGTTTATGAGGACAAATTTGTGCTATGTTAACCAACGATAACTAATCACCTGGCCACCCACCAAGTGATATTGGCATGTACTCCCCACAGATGTTAAAGAGAAGTGGGGATAAAATACATCCTTGTGACACCCCTTTGTCCATAAGTTTTCCGATAGCTGATTAGCAATCTTTATTACTTTAGATTAATATAAGCTATTAAAAACTTATTATTTCTTACAACCATTCAAAATTAGAAGTTTTACAGAAAACTGTACTATTATATGGGGCAGAGGTACAGTTTTAAAATTAAAACAACTGTTTATTTGTATTTCTTAAATAAACAACAAAATTAGGTATTGTATAAGACTTTAAAGGTAGCTTGCACTATAGCTTATTGGGAAATAACTTTTAAAGTATCACTAAAACTCCGAACCTCATATAAAACAGAAAAAAACAAAGATGTCACTTTATATTACACCTATAATTTTGTACATAGTTTATTTTATGACATGAAAAAACTTGTATGACATGTAATTTGTGTTTTTCACCCACATAAACATGATATAGAAAATGTCATCAACAAGTAATAGAAGTAAAATACTACATAAAATACTATTTTTACTTCATTCAACCGCTGAAACAAATGAATATGTAATTTGAAAGCAGTGGTCTTCAAAATGGGCTTGGCAAAACCCTTGAGAGTAACAAGAGAGATGAGCTGACTTCAACCAACGATTTGAAGATATTTTTAAAATGAAACGATTGGATTTTGGATTCTTTTTCAAGTGCAAACACTCCAAAATTACAAGAAGAACTGATGGAAGTAACAAATTACGAATTGAAATTTAAATTCAAAGAAGGCTACCAACAGTTCTGGCTGCAAAAGCAGATTCCTACAGCTTATCCTGGGTTATGGGCTATAATACATGAAAAAGGGGTGGTAGGCCAAATAAGTTTGTGAACCGCTGGTGTTTACAATGTAATCTATGTAGTTTGTGTCCACTCAAGAATTTTCATTTTGCGGATACCTAGCGAGTGTCCTGAAGCATCGTTATACGGCAACAAACGTGTCGATCGCCGATACTCTAAAATTTTCCCCGGTCAAATTTTACCAAAAATTTTTATATTTTTAATTTGCATTCAATAGTTCGTATTCACTAATTTTGGGGTGGGAAGTGAAGAGTTCGATCCTTTTTCGTTGGTGATATTATTCAGGCGAGAATAATATGTTTACATTACTCCCATTTTCACAATCATTCACCTCTCATCCAGCTCGCCCCCTGGCATCGGCGATTAGCTTCGTTGCAAAAATAGGCCGAGGTAAAATAAATAAATTTAAAAAAAAAACGTTATAATTTTTAATTATGCCGTTGTGGATGCAGCATTACTATTTAACTGTCGAAGATTTTAAATTTTGATTGTTTAATAAATATATTGTTTAAACCGTCCATGAGTACGCAGTTTTTAGATTTTGTGAGCCACTGTAACCTAATCTTGCTTGTCCAATTGTCTAATAAAAAGACCTAGGTATTTGACCGTCTTAACTTAGAGTTTTTTTATTATATCCAAAGGCAGTTACCAGAGGTAGTACGGTAAAACCAAGTTCTTTTAATAATATAGTAGATATTAAGAATGCATGGTTGAGAATTGTAGGGGTACTGGCAAATATTGTCTCCCCTCCGTTGCGTTGCGCTTGGTTCCTTCGGGACCCGTGAAATGTGGCACTGTCGTACCTAAATTCGATTGCGCTTTCCCCAAAGGCGTTACTGTCACCATTAGAAAACATTCTATGCATCTATTATGCGATGCCCATTGGGATTTTGACTTGTATAAAATTCCTAACAGATCAATTTACTATGAAAAATCGAAGCTATTTTCACACAATATATCACATTATTGGATAAGAGTTTCTTTTTTGATAGTAATCTCCATGAGAAATTCACTTACATGCTTATTTAACATAGAAAATTAAAGGTATTTTAAACAACAACAATTAAAGTAGAAAACACAAGAGGCCATGCTCATAATCTTTGACTAAATATTGTAATTAACCTTGTTTCTTTGACAGCGTTTGGTTATTTTATTATCGATTTCTGTTAACAATAAATATGAATATTTTAAAAGAATTATGAGTAAAAATGTAATGGCTACTAATTAATTATTCACGTTATTAACTGGTTACCTATATCTTATTGATATGAACCTTTAACAAAATAACGTAAAGCAATACATATTTGGAGTTCAATTGAAATATATCCATCTTTTCCAAACATTAATAGTGTATTTGGCTCTAGTGTTACTACGCAGCAGACAATATCAAATTGGTTCGCCAAATTTCGTACAGGTAACTTAAAAATTAAACAAAATACTGGCTCATCGATCACAGCAGAAATATACTGCAACCAACTGGACGAAATAATGCAAAAACTTAAAGAAAAACAGCGTAGATTGATCAACAGATCGAGTCCTATCTTATTGCATGGTAACGCTAGACCACACACTGCACAAATGACTGTGGCAAAACTACAGGAATTGGAGTTGGAACTTTTTTATTATCATTCATACTCACCAGACCTAGCCCCCACTGACTACTTCTTCCGCAATTTGGACAACTTTTTAATAGGAAAACAGTTTAATTCCGACAATGCTGTAAAACTGACCTTTCAGGAATTCATTGACTCTCGTTTTTTATTTTTATCCTACCTTTCTACATATATTTATAATCGTGAATCTTTAACAACTATTCTCTTTAATACATCTATCACACCTACGTTTTACAGGATTTATCCCATGACGCCAGTGCAACCACTAGGAGTTTAAACGGGAGACCGCCTGAATCCTCGGGCTGTTTGCACCGTATTCGTAGGTCTCCCACATTGCCACAGTTTGGCTCGCCAGGATAGAGTACCCTATCGGCATCAGCTTGAGTTATTACCCGTATAAATCCAAGCTACTGTTATTGCGTCGCCCGTTACTGTTACCGTTCGTCTCTAATTATAATTACCAAGGGTAGAATAAGAAGAGAAACGTAGATTGTTGGGAAAAGGTGCAATTGTGCACATGTACCTTAATTAATCTTACATCAATGTAAGTTTAGAGAAACCAAAACAGGATAATATATTTATATTCAATTTGAGAAGTCATTTAAAAATAAAAAATTCATTAAGTACTTATCAACCTAAATATGGATACTTAAATAAAATGGAAGTGACTTCAAAATCTCAGGTAGGAGGTTGTCTTAAGTTTAAAACATACCTGTTTTTGTCAACTCTTTCGTTGTCTTCTATTATTGCGTTTCTATAGGCTGAGTTCAACTGAGTTAAAATATTTGATTTGCCAAGCATAGAAAAACTAAAAACATTTTTCATATGTACCTTCGATTTCTCATACATTTTTATTTTTTCCCAAATGTTCACTAAATCCGTAATACCGTTCTTCGTCCATTTTAATTCTCCCCCGAATAAAACGCAAGGAAAACTAAATAGCTTGTTTTTCGTCTCATCTATAAATCAAATTGTTCTTTAAATAAATGTTTTTATTAAATTTTTTTAAGCAAAGGCTGAAACAGTTGTTTTATTTAGAGTTTTTCTCGAGGGAATACGAAGAAAATGTTTTTGTCAAAAGGTTACTTATACTGTTCATTTCTAATAGTAACACAAAACAACACACACGACACGATACTGTAAAAAAAAATAACTATAATACGCGGTGCTTTCTATATGCAACCGTAACTCGTTTCACCTATGACGGAAAACTCCATCCAATCTGGAATAATAGTATGCTATCGTTCACCCTATTAATTTGTCATTTAAGAATCATTTAGAGCTTATAAAATTCTCATTAATCAAACAAAATATGTAAAACAAATGCAAAATATTAATTTAATAGTCGATTGTACTAATTATCAATAACCAGATCAATGTTACCGTCACGCATAAAGCAAATTACTAGGGTATGTGTTACGTATTCGTAGTTTCCTCTTAACATCAATTCAGTGAATTTGCATAGAGCGATCAATGTTACAGGTAAATGTTTGACAGTAGAGTACGTTAGGTACGCTGTATACGGTTCTAATACCGTGGACGACATTACAACCAGACAGACACATGGGAATCCCAACTCTCCTCTATTTGCTCTTGAAAATTGAATTGAATTTGACATTGCTGTTTTTGGATTGTTTGTTTGACAATGGTGGAGGCAAAGGATTAAATTTTGAAAAGGATATAAATTGTATCAGTGGGAAGGTTGAAAATTAAAATAGTTAATTTAGAATTTTCATTTTGAAAACTGTCATCTTTTTATTGGTTCACATTTACACATAGTATAGTTTGTATGATTAGTTAGACATCTCCATCGATTGATTGTAGAAAGGAATTCAATAGGTTTTAGACAAAAATACGACTAAATTTAGCTTTGTGTTAATTTCGCATTTAAATTATTAAATAATAAACTAGATGCCCCAGAACTTGGCATACCTACGTACAGTGATGGTATTCAATTTGCTCAACAACCGGTTCGCAGGGGTTTTTGTTTAAAAACACAAAATTTTCACAAAATTCAAAATAGTATATTTAAATTAAACATTAAGATATGTAATTATTTTAAATATTTCCAAATAGCCCTCTAGTTTTCAGTCACTTCTACTTCCGTTTTTGTTTTTACACGAGGATCATCCGAACTGTGGTTGCTTCTTAACCAATTTAGCACTATCGGTACTGGATCCCAATCTATTAAAGGCAAACCATTCAAATTAATAACCATTATATTACTTATATTTGAAACGAACAATCTGTTTCGTTTTTCTGTGCATATATTATTCATAAGGCTAAAGCCTCTTTCGGCTTCTGCTGAACTGACGGCTATAGTCATTCCCTGTGTAAGTAATTTAACAAGCGGTTCGCAGAACTTTCTTAACAAACAGTTCGAGCGAACCGGATGAATCCCATCACAGTCTACCTAGTCATAGAAGAAGAAATTTTGAATACAGACGCCGCTGAATTCAGAAAAAAAGGGATATGTCAATTTCAATTCGTCATTAAATGATCCTTCGTGTACTTTATTCTTACTAATGGTATTGTACGTATATCCGGACAATAATGTTAAAATAAAAACGACGCTAGGTTTTTTTTAAAGATATTGTGGCACACTTGAAAAATATTGCGGCACATCCTTTGGGAAACACTGCTGTAGATCAAGGTCAAATAATTTGACATCTTCTCATTTGGTGGACAATTTTCGCCAGAAAATAATTATTGAGCCTATTTAGTTTGCTTATAAATCTGGTGTTTGTTATACTTGTTATATTTTTAGTTTTATATTAACAAATAAAAACACAGGGAAAAAATAAATGAAAACGTAATCCTTCCTAAATAATGCAACTGCTGCAAACAAAAGTTTTTCCGTACAAAAATCAAACTGTAAATTAGAATGAAAAGAATTACTTTTCCCCTTATTGGAGTGTCAGTTAGAGGCAGACTGTGCATTCTGGTTGTAAAGAATTGGGTGATTTGCAGAATATATGGTTTTATTACCGCATGAGATATGTAGGGATGTTTTGCATATGACATACTATTTTACCGGTTAAAAAATTGCCACGAGATTTCTATACCATGCTATTTTACCGTCTGAATCTCTGTGTAATTTCACGTGAATATTCCATTCCCCGCATCAATGCTAAAGATAAATTTCAAATTAAATTGGATCATTTATTTGTGTTAGAATATTTTTTGTTTAAGAACAAGAATTGCTATATCTATTTTAAACTTTTGTCTGCATAATTTATTTTGTAAAACTCGGCAAATAGCTAAAAAATTAGCCTTTTTTGCCTGGTTATTAGAAGTTCTGTTTAATAGTAGGACACGGATGATCTTTGATATATAATGCGCAAAATATGTACGTCTATTTGTGTGAGGTGTTGTGTATCTGTCACATAGAAAACAATATGTCCACGTAGATAATAATAAGATCTCTGATATGAAAAATATATTAATAGGTGTTCCTCAAGGATCAATCCTTGGCCCACTTCTTTCCTAACTTTCTCAATTCCAAATGTATTCTTTTTGCAGATGACTCAAATTTAATTGCGATATCCTCCTCAATTCACGATCTATTTAGCACATGTGGTACTGGATTTGAATTAGCCAGTAGCTGGATGATAGCTAATAAGTTAACTTTAAATGCGGACAAAACGACTTCTATTTACATTAGGAAAAATACTTTCAATAATCCAGCTTCTGCGAAGTTTCTGGGTGTATTGATCCAAAATTAACTGGGAACAACACGTAGATCAACTCAGTAGTAAATTAAGCAAAACTATCTCTTGCGGAACCTTGTGGCCTCCGTTAATATAGAGATATTAAAAACAGTATACTTTTCACTCTTCCAGTCGCACATCTCATATGCTATTCTAGCTTGGGGTCACTCTTCAGCTGCTGGAAGAATCTTTTCCCGGAACGCTGAGCTATAAGAGTTATTGATGGTAAATCTTACAGAGAGGATTGTAGACGCTCTTTTATAACTCTAAAGATCATGACCCTCCCTAACCTTTTCATTTAAGTATGTATATACTATACCTACAATAATAAAGACAAATTCGTTTTCCATTCTGTATATCACACTCACGACACCAGACACAAAAATAATCTAATTCCCAAATTTTGCCGTATCAATAAAACAATAGCCTAAATTACTATTCTGCTCTATGTTTTAATAAACTACCAGAGAATCTCAAAAGTCTACCTGTACGAAGTTTCAAGAGGTCTGTAAGAGGTATTTTAATTTTAAATCCTGTCTATACAATAGATGAGTTTTTTGATCTCCATATTGAATGAAACTGTTATATAAGTACGAGGGATGTTTCCAAAATTCTGGGAATTTAGCTATAATTTTTATTATTTTGTTAATTTTCGTCAATATTACAATGTAGATTTTCAACATAATCTCCATTTAACTGAATACATTTATCCCAACGATAAACTAATTTTTTTAAGCCGTCCTCAAAGAACTTTCCTATTGAGTTTCTGTTCTGGTCCCAACAGCCTTGGCACCCAACGCGGCGAAACCTTGCTAACGCCCAATCATGCAAGATGTCATGAACTTGTCGTGTACCTATCCCTAGGTGCACACTAATTTCACGAATAGTCATTCGCCTGTCCTCTTCCAGTAGGTCTTCGACGGCAGTAATGTTTCTTTCATTTACGTGCTTGGGCGCCCACTGCATGGATCGTCTTCTAGCGATGTTCTACTGGTTTTAAAACGATCGATCCACCGATAAACTTTTGGATTCTGCAGACTCACCAAATACTCCTTGCAGACGCAGAATAATTTCTGATGTTTTCACAAAAAGAAAATTATTGCTCTTTGAGATTGCTGCGTCTTCCATGGTTACAAAAACAGTGCTATGAAAACGCGTCTATATCAGTCGAACACCTAAATCAGACTGAACAATATTGCACTAGATAGTTGCATAAACATGTCAAGATTTATCTGGCACCAATAACATTGCCTTTAAGTTATGCGTAATTTAATTATAGCACAATTCCCAGAATTTAGGAAACCTCCCTCGTACCTCAGTTTCAATTCTATTTATGTGATAATCTTTCTAGTTAATTAGTAGCTGTGATTTATATTAAATAGTATATTTTTATTTTACTTAAAATGTCTAAATATTTTTGACTGACTAGAAACAAATTTGTATTGTAATATGGTCAATAAATTTATATTATTATATTCTTATTATTAACACTACTTATGTGGAATTATCATCATAATTAAGACAAAACAAACATTACATGATTATTTTAATACCCTATTGTTACTGAATAAATACAAGTATCTACTTACTCGACATTAATATCAATATCATTATTTTTAGTATTAAAACTGAAACAACCCAAAATGTACAGGAGTTTATCTGTTTCTGTGGAATCCTTTGTTTTGCATGGTTACTAAGTAGAAGATACTCATCTTAGAAATCTCATCAAATATAATATAAATCCTTGGGAAGAGTGCAAATATGTATAGCTTATGAGTCCACCCTGTTCCCAACGAACTTAACCCTTATTCCTTCGTTATATAAGAACCGGTATCTATCTTTGTTTATACGTTGTGATTACAAGAAGGATTTGCTGAACAAGCTGGTTATAATATGCCATTCTATATTGTATTTGTACAAGGAGTTGTATAAACGCAATTCAGAATGAGATGTAGGGGTTAAAATTGTAGCATAGGTGGTCTGGAACTTACAAAGGAACGCACAAGTATAAGGTAGAAGATTTTAATATTAACTTTTTGAATATTACACTCAATGTTTAAGAAAGAACAAAGAGGATTTTTATTGAGTGTATTTAGTATTTCAATATTACTATATGAAATGAATTTATATTAATTTCAAATAGGGTGGATCAAAAAATTAAATCTATTTGAAGAGAGACTTTAAGGGTCGTTAAACCTCTAGTGTCTAATACCGGCTCGAAGCAGAAATTTCATCAAAATGCTGATGACTACACAGTAAAACACTTAAAAACGTCGATTAAATAAAATTTCATGTGTCTTTGCTAAAACAATTAAAAAGTTGACGTATTACAAATATTCGCCTTAAGTTAATTAAAAAGATAAGATATCAGATAATCAATTATGTGCAAATGGGAGTGCCACAAGGAAGTGTTTTTGAACCTCTATTATTTATACTCTATATCATGGTTTCCTAAACTTTTTTGCCCCGTTGATCACTTTATTTCTATCATGAATCTGTTGAATTGGTTTAAAATGTACTTTGTAGATAGAACTGAATGTGTTGTCATTAATGGCTATAAAAATTACGTAAAAATTCGCGCACAATCAACGATGTGTGATGTGCGACCCGTCTCATGCCCAAATCATTAGTAAAAATCGAATGGCACGAGCCAATCGATATGTTTAGGTCCTCAGCAACTTCTCTAACGGTGATTCGACGCTTGGCCAATACTATTTTCTTCACTTCATCAATGTTTTCGTCTGTTGTTGACGTGCTCGGGCGTGCGGCACGCTCTTCGTCGTTCACATCTTCTCGGCCCTCTGAGAACATTTTGTACCACCGATAAACGTTGCTTCGGTCCAAGGTAGCTTCACCATATGCCACAGTCAACATTCGGAATGCGTCCGCGCAGTTTATTTTGTTTTTCACACAAAATTTGATACAGATTCTTTAATCCATTTTTTGGTATAGGCAAAATTCGAAACATTCAAAATGACCGAACTTGTCGGCATAAGTGAGAGACATGAGTACCAACATAACGCCACAAAAAAATCGAAAATTGAATATACGTAACCCGCGGAAATTCAAAATTCGCGATACTTTTTGAACAGACCTCGTATATAATAACATTTGTAATAAATCTGAAACATTTTAATAAATAAGTTTTATTAAAATAAAATTTGTAAAAGTCAATAAAGTTGTTCAATAACGATTTCAATCTTACCACTACAGAAGTCGTATACTTTGTACTAAATACCAAAAAAATAATAAATGAAGAAAACTTTTCTCCTTAACTTGTCAACAATTTCATTAGAAACTTGTAGAAAATTTGTTGTTGTCCCCCCTGTAAATGTCAGTGAAGTATTTATTGTAGTAATTAGTACATCATAAATTAATAACCTTTTCACTGAGTCACGTTATTATTCTTCCAGACATTTTTCATGTTAACGTTTTGTTAAGGTTAATATCGCAAGCGTTACTCTACCGTTACACCCTCCAACGTAACTACAAAAGTTTAGTAATTGTAAAACTTATACTAAATTTGTGTCTACAACGGACCATTACAAGTATTTTAGAGACTTTTGGGGTAAAAGTACGCTAGACGTTTAAATAATGTTGCTTATAACCTTAACAAATACATCACACAAAATCTCCTTTTGATTTAAAATTTGTTTTAATAATCTAAGTTTTGTTATGATTTGTTCACCAAACTTTATTACAGTTTCTGATTATTATGGTACGCACGCAAACTGCAATTGTATTTTTAAGACTGGGTTTCATGGACGCAGTTAAGCTGTGTTTAGAGCTCTTAAATTAGTCAACAACACTGTTGATTGTCACAAGTTGGTCATATTGTCACATAGGTAATCCTAGGTCAGGATGACAACATCTAGACATTGTGACGGTCAACTGTCTGATTAAAAACTATTCGTCAGCGTCTGACGTATGTGGTCTGATTACGAAAATGCAGACATCGCATTTTCATAAAGAAGAAATATTTGTCATGACGAATGAATATTGGAACTGGGTTAATTCTCGTTACAAAAAAGCTGGGAGTCACAAAATATGAAAGCAGTGGAACATAGGCAACTCCGCTGCACGTATTAGTCCAGAAGGTGACGACCACGACACTGACACCAGATTCTTGTATCGAGGGTGAAGCCAAGCAAGTAGTGACCATGTGAGTGGGAGAATACTTCTCCAGGCTCCTCGACTCCCGGATGGGTAGCCCCCGCCTCGGAGGGAGAAGACTTCTCCAGGCTCCTCTTCGTCTGAATATTTGTAAGGACATTTTTTGGATAGCTAAATTTTGTATGAATATGTTATGATTGCAAAATGAATTGGGCATTTAAATAATACGTGGTTCGAGTCGCTGACAGACAAATATCACACGGACAGAAAGGAGAAGTAACCATAGTAATCCTATGCAGATGATATGGAGAGATGTGATTAAATCTAAGCCGGATAAAAGTGCATATAAAAAACCTGGTTTGGTGAGAAGAAAACCAAAGCTTTCTAGGAAGGAGGGAAATTTGACCATAGTATGATTCCTAGAACTGTAGAGAATCTATTATAGTGTTATAATTCAAAGCAACCATTTTCAGAGATAAAGAAACATTTCGTTAGTAAAATACTTCTGTTTAAGAATTATTCTTAAACAGAAGAAAAACTAACAATAAGCAATTATATATTCAACTAGTCTTTTCCAGTGCGTCTTTTCTATTTATTGTTTTAATTTATGTAACGGTTTGATAAGTCTCCAGTGAAGTTGTGTTGTGCTGTCTGTGGCTGCGGCAATTACGGTAAGAGTCACTTGTTGGGATGTTTTGTGGGTCTGCCGAGTGTCGAGTGTCGAGTGCCTCAAACCCTCCTCCCAGTCTTCCAACCACGAATTAATAAATGTCATTATCTACACTTTCCTTCCATTCTGTATTTTTAAACTTACAAATGTAAGATTTATATCGAATGCAAAACGAAGAATATTGTATTACTTCATAAAAACATTTTGTGAAGGGTTTAATATTCGATATCAAATTATAGGTTTTGAGGACTTTTACATAATTTTGATTTTCAACACGGTCTAGAATAAATATTCTATCAGATATGGGGACTAAACAGTGTCACAAAAAAAATGTATCCACACTTTAATCGCAGGTAACCTACTGAATATATTTAGATTTAACCATTGAGAAATAATGGCAGAAACCAAACTAAATTTTGAACAAAGAAAGTTTATTTCGAAGCGTAAGGAACGAATTGAGTTTGTAATTCGAGGTACTACTGTATATTGTTGTGACCGCGTTTGTACTTACTCTGTACATACCAACAATCCGAAGAATCTCACATTTATAATCCGCGAGCGGTCTCAGATATGAACTCTCTGTGTTCGATAGTTGGTTGCTATGATTTTTAGGATTGATTTAAGGGATAATGACATAGAGTTCTCATTTTAACTAACCTTTCGGGTTTAATATTTACATTATTATACAGTTTAGACATATATGTTGACAGATAATTCATTTTAGGGATACGCTCAGAACACATGAGAGATCTTTTACACATTGGCACTAATTTGTCCACTGAAAACCACTAAAATATTTATTTCAGGTTTTTGTTTCATGAAACTGAAATAATATAATATGAAGATTACATTGCTTCAATTTTATTTCAGTAATACATAAAATTACAAGCGTAATTATATGAATAAATATTTCAGTTTTAATCCTGAAATAATTAATAATTATCAAATTTTAATTGGCTGCTCATATTATATTATTAATAATTATTATAGATATTTTATCAGCAAAATTAAATCAGCAAATCCATGATATACAATCATTCACGAATGTACTTCGCTGAAATTTCAACAAAACTGTAATTTAAAAGACCAGAAGTAAATTAAAATAGAAATTTTTAAAATATACTGGCCGGTCTCTACTTATCTACTTTACCCAAATTGGCAGTAACAAATCAAAGCACCTTCCTCTTCTTCTCGGCGTTCCCTAAGGATCAGTACTTGGCCCACTACTATTTCTAATATATACTAATGACTTCTCCTCCTTGATGGATTCTAAATCAATACAATGCGGATGATACAACCATATTGAGTACAAACTCTAATTTAAAAAACGACTTCAATCTGAAAATCTCTCACTAATTGACTTATTTATTTATTTATTTTATTTTTTTCTAATTCTCCATATTTCTCTCATTGCTAACAATGCTATTTTATGTATTTTTCTTAGTTGTTTTTCTTCTGTATCGCAAATATGTATATATATTGGTACTTTCAATATTTGTTTCTTTCCATTTCCAGGTCATATTTTTCCTTTTCTCCTCCTTTTCTGAATACCATGATTTTGAATTTACTTGCGTTTAGATTTAGTTTTTTTCTGTCCAGATATTTTTCCAACCTTTTCATTAATTGTTTAATTTCCTTTTAATTAAAAGAAATAAAAAAGAGGTAAAAGTAACATTTTCCATTCATCAAAAATTCTAACTAACTTCTTAAATCTTTTTCAATTTTCAACAAAAATTTCCACAAACTTTTTCTCTATCTTACGATATCTTATCATCTCTTTTAATTTACCCGGATCGAGCTTTACCTTCCCTCATAACTAAGTAAGCACTCTAAGAAGCTTTTCATATTTACTTTCCCTCTATAAAATTATCTTACAGGGTAAACCGTAAAAGCACCCTTGAATAAAAAAAAACCCAAAAAACTTTTCCAACATTTCATTTTAAATATTTCATCGCAATATACGAACTCTAAAACTAATAATTTCTAGAGTAGCTAGTTAATGGATAAAGCTAAGGGCATGTTCTAATTAAAAAAGTCACCCTTAACTTACGTATTCACAGGGCAGACAGGTTAAAACTTTAGGGCAGTCTGAAATAAATAAGAGAATGATTTGTTAGTCTCACTGGTTTAGACGTGTAAAGGGATGAGCTGAACGAATTTAGGGCTTATGGATGGATGATTTAAGGGCTAAAAGGGTGTATATTATACTGTATAGGGGTTGCTTACATGTAAATCCTTGTTAGCAAGGCTACCGTTTGTTTTAAAGTGAGATTTTTACCCTCTTAAATGATTTTAGAGAATAATTGCTTAAGATAATGGGTTTAATGGGCTGTTAAAGTTCTTATTTTTCGCACAGAAGTGGTTAATCAGTTTTCTGAGTATATCATAAATATAAATAAGTGCAGGGTTCAAATTTTACTTAAAATTCATTTAAAATTTATTACAGTACTGTAGATCATTTTAGTGTGACAACTTTCAAACGAACATTTAAAGATGGCAGAGATAAGACAAAGAGTATTGGGTTGTATATAAGTTTATTCAACAAAAAAAATATTGTTTGGAGACGATCGAGCTGAGCCAGATAGATGTCGCTGTTGATGTTGAATTGCCGTTTGCCGTTTTTGTCCGGAATCCGACACTATTGGCCCTCATCATTCCACCAAATGTAAATGCCGTTTGTTTTGATCTCCCAATAGATGATTCCGCTTCTGTTCCACCATACGCAACACACTGTCTTCTTACTATGGGCACCTTTTGCTATTCCTTTCGGTGTTTCACCCGGAGATGCACAAACTTTTTTTTTGAAGATTTCGAAGAGCAACCACGATTCGTCATAAGTGACACTGCGTGCCCGATCATGGACATTGGTTTCATTAGGACTTGTGTCTGTCACAGTCCTTACCCACCTCCTAACAGCACTCACATCAACACACGCCTCACGGTAGACGGCACTTAACCTTTGATGGATATCAATGGGCTCTACACCCTCCACAATAAGATATTCAATGACAGCTCGTTATTTTAACCGCACATCCATGCCGGCTGCCATGTTTAGAACTGCCATGCGCAAACGCGATGTTGCTGAGAATCTCCGCTAGGAGGACTTATGTACAGATACTTAAAGTAAATGGCAAACCACTTTTAACACGGTCTGGCCCGTCATAATAAAAGTTATGGTCATGGAGGCATTAGTTTTCAATATGCCCTCGTATTACCAAATGAAGCTACAAGTCGACCACATACTACAAGAAACTAGACCTTTGGTCGAAGATCGAGAAGCGTAAGCTACGAAAACGAAACTATTGTGCGGACATGACGTCATCAAAACCCTCTGTAAGGCGGTGGAACAATAGAAAGCAAGAAAATGAGAGAGAAAATTCCCTTCTAATATAAATATTTTCTGTTTATTGATGATATTTTTTATAGTTGTGCCAACTTCACTGAGACGGGGCTGGTATATTAAATAATTTTTTTCAATGACCATTTCAAAAAAACATCTAGCAAAAATTCCGACTAATTTTGTATGAATCCAATATAAATTTAAACTATGTACGCATAGGGATATATGATCAGGGTCATATATTAGCAAACAAATGAAATCTTGTTATGATCAACATGAACGCTAAGCAGAAATGAATAATACAAACAAACAAACACGTTACCGCAGTGCAACGCAGCACTGTAAATAATGCTGATTCGATAACATTTCTATACCGTTTGTTTCGAATCTCACGCATTCACCTCATTTAACGCACGTTATTTTACATATGATTTGGATGAGTGAATTTAAACCAAACACCATCAATTACCTCGTATTTTACGTTCACTCCCACCGCTGCACCCTCAATGTTTTTACAGTGTTAACCTCGTAATCAGCATTGTGCAGTGATTAAAACAAAACATAGGATTTCAGATATACGTTCAGTACAAGCGTTAAAGCCTGACACTATAGAGACAACCCAGGTCATCTCTATACGTGGCTGGCTTGCAAGTTCAGGAACATAGACGACTATGTCACGCAAGCCCTGACAGCTCATGGGTCTTTTAAGTCCTGCACCCTGAGGATTGGGAAGGACCAGGACAACTGTACCTACTGCGTCGCAGTCGACACAGCCGAACGTACATTATTCATATGCGGGAGATGGACAGCAGAAAGATTGCGGGCATACACGACAACAGAAGAAAATCTAACACCCGATAACATGGTCCAGGTTATGCGGCACTCCAGGGAAAACTGGGGAACGGTGCGACAGATGCTCTCAGCCATCCTGAAGAGGAAGGAGACAGACGAGCGAGAAAGACATAATAGGAGAATGTGAGGATAGGTTGAGCCTGTTCCCTCCAAGACGAAAATCACTTCAGATTGCTCCTTGGTGGACAGACGAGCGAGAAAGACATAATAGGGGAATGTGAGGATAGGTTGAGCTAGCCTGTTCCCTCCAGGACGAAAATCACTTCAGATAGTTCCTTGGTGGGAAAAAAGAGGCAAGCAGGGTTTTTAGTCGGTAGGCCAAATGAAGGAGATTCCGACACTACCAGATTAGTGTCTATAAAATATTTTCCCTGAATAAAAAAAAAAAGGTCATCTCTATCCACTGGGATTGTATCCAAAACCGGAGGATATATATGGAAGAGTAAGGAGCAGGAAAGAACAGACAGAATACACAAATCGGTGAGAGTGAAAAAATATAAAAAGATAAAAAGTGGAGACCTCTCGCCTATTACTGCGGACGCCCATGGTTACGCCGTATATCTGTACACTTTGTATTTAAATAATTATTTACTAAATGCATTAATGCAGATGAGTTCTGGCACATACCGCAAACAGTGTAGTTTCAACGTAATGTTTGTTATTTCGTTAATCCTGATGGACCCAAAGAGTTGGGCGCCATACTGTGACACACTTGTCAAATGACCCAAAAACTAATGTAACGAAATTAATTGTTCACAATATGGTTTAGTCACATGAGAAGGCTTGCCACTTTACTCAATGTTAATTAGTTATTAGTTTTAAATAATATTTAAATTCACGATTTGTTAATTAATATTGTTTAACAGTACGTACTAATTGGTTACACATTTTAACCATATATTCATTTAATATCATAACATTGAAATATTAAATTTGATATTTCAAATGTCCAACGATTTATTTATTTTCAGTTTACTAATTGAATTTTTTCTGTAAAAGTTTTTTCTGTAATGAAAAAGCAATTATTATTCTTAAATTTAAAACGTATTCTACGAGAGAGATTCAATATTAAATTTTATTAGTGTTATTTTTGTATTTTATATTATTATTACAATGTAAAGAGCACAAGCTAAAATTCTTGTTATGCTCAAGAGTAAAAATACAATAGTACATATTTAAATTAATATATAAAATAGATAGTTTTATAAGTTCAATATTGGGGCTATTTGCACGTTGATGGACGGTGCTGACACCGAGCTCTCGGGTAAGGCGTTCCATTGGTCGAACACACGATTAGTCAGGAAATTTTGTCACACTTGCTTACCGTACTTGTCGTGGCGGAACTTCAGAGAGTGGCCTCTAAGTCGTTGATGAAGTACAGAGGCGACATGTCCATAGAAAACTTTTCAGTTGTCGCTCTGTACATCTGAATGAAGTCACCTCGAGCTCTGCGGGCTGCAAGAGAGGGCAGATTTAGCCTCTCTTCATATGGCAGAGCTCTGAGACATCTTGTAAAACGAATGGTGCGTCTCTGGACTTCTTCCAGTAACAAGATGTCGCGTTGAAGGTACGGGGACCAGACTACGAAAGCTCCAGGAGTGGGCGAACATAGAACAGGTACATTTGGCGAAATAAGCGTGGGGTTAAGTGAGGAAACGATTTCTTAATAATGGGTTTTTATTTGCTCTTCTAACGACGTTGATGACGTGTGTGGACCATTCTAAGGTGGGTGTGATTGTAATGCCCAGATCAACTGAAAATTCGACATGTTTAAGAGTGATTTCGCAGAGGTAATAACTTGTGTTTGGATTGTTCCGGCTAAGATGTAATACGCAACATTTGGACGTATTCAGAGGGAGCAATTGTCACACCACTTATCAACTGCATTAAGGTCCTGTTGTAAGATTGACCAGTTGCCACAACCGTTGTATATTTTTAGATCGCCTACATACATCTGGTGGCTAGAGGTAATACTTGAAATTGTATCGGCATCATAAACGATAAATAATATAGGCCCAATTACCGTGCGTTGTGGCACTCCGCTTAGAACTTGTTGGGGGTTAGATAGTTCTGATCCTATGCGCACTTGGAATGTACAGTTGCTTAAAAATGCTTCGATCCAATGGAGCAATTTGCGTCTAATTCCATAATTTTTAAGCTTGACAAATATATAAAAGCGTTAGTGGCGCCATTTCGGTAATTTTAGTTACGAATAGTTAAAAACTTGATATTCATTACACTAATTTGTTATTCTTTCTAGAAAAATAACAGATGCAGCTAAAATTATCGTTTAATAAAGTTAATTTCCCAAATGCAATGAAACATATGAGATGTTGTGACGTAATCCAATATGGTAGTTACATTTGTTGATTGTATTTTTCTTTTGTTTTCAGAGAGATGCGCTCAATCTGGAGCCAAGTAATGTAGCAAGCTGTGTTTCGAAAGGAAAATCTGAGGTAAGTTTTTACTTCTACACTTTTTCTATTCTTTAAAAAGAAGGAAAATCTAATGGAAATTCGGTCATTTTGTTTTTGTGAGGCTTTTCCAACTTTTCATTCCATTTATGAACGTATTCTAAAAACATAATTTCGAAATAACGTACTACGAGTTTTTAGGGATTTTTTTGTTTTAGTTTTCTTTTGTCATCAAAGTATTTTTCTTTCTGAAATGTTTCTTAGGATGTATTTTGTGTTTTGTTGTTTTTCTATCATTTATCTTTGTGATGTTTCAGGAAGAAAATAAGTTTGTTAATTAAAATTTAAGTTTATTTACAATTAAATTTTTTATTTTGTCTTAATAATATTTATGTATGAATAATTTTATGAATAATAATGGCAGTTCATATATTTCGAAAATTCGCACTGTTATGAAGTATCAGTTCTACGTGGAACTACGGCATCGCAAACCGCGCGAAACTTTAATAGTGTAAAATGATCTGATGAGTATGGAGGATGATGAAGAAATTCCAACTCCAATTCCTGTAGTTTTGCCACAATCATTTGTGCAGTGTGTGGTCTACCGTTATCATACAATAAGATAGGAGTCGATCTGTTGACCAATCCAGGCTGTTTTTGCAACATTTCGTCCAGTTGGTTTCAGTATAATTCTGCTGTGATCGATGAGCCAGGTTTTTTTTGTTTTGTTTTGTTTGGTTTTTTGTTCGGCCTTATGACAATATAATAATTTTCTATTCAATATAATTTTTGTTACTGAGATTTAACTCCGACGAAGTGACCAACGTCAAGTTGACCATCGCTGAATTGACGACGCCAAATTGACTATTGCTGAGACCGTTGTTTATTATATGATTAGTTTGAAAGAACATTATTGTTTATATCAAATAACATGGTCAAATGTTCACACAGATGCTGATAGGCGACCATATATTTTCAGTGATATGGACTTCGTAGTGATCAGAGTCAAACATCACGTACCGTTTTAAAATATAAACACGTCGTTTATTCTTTAAAACATTTAATATTCCCTACGATACTTTTCCAATTTCATACTTTCTACTCGTACGTATTGTATGAAATGATATATTTTCAATGAATATAATTTGCACACAAATTCATAAGTTATTGGCCAAGTATGAAGTGAAAATTCGAGCCGTTAAAAACGAAATAGAAGCTGGGAAATTGTATTTGACGTGTACCTCTTTTGCACGTGTATGGTAGAGCGTATCTCTTGGAGAAAAAGGCATATCAAGTTTCTTATCTAAGTAGAATACAGACGTGTCAGACTCTCTGTCTTTCTCTAACTCTCTTTCTCACTCACTTTCTCTTCTTTTTTCTTCTTCCTTACTTTTCACCGCCCCTTCTTGTAAACGTCGACTACAGGAAATTAGAAAGATAACGTGCAAGACTTAAATTATCTTTTAATTTTGGTTTCGCTATTTCATCAAAATTGTAATGTGCATAAGAAATAATGAACTTTTTTACAATGAAAAAAGAAGGATGTTTTATTTTTAAGTTATTATTTTCTTTATCTGATGAAAATAAGTTTTCAATTTGCCACAGAAATATGAACACTTAACTGCATTCACAATAAATATGAGATGACGTCACACTTGGTTAATTTAAGTACCAATATCATGATGTGATTTAACCAACATCAAACCATTACTCAGTACATTTATTCACTGAAGGTTGGTAACGTTTTTACACGTTGCCAGGTTTAGATTGTATTGTTAAGTCGTTTTTAAGTAAGGTTTCTTTATTCCATCCTTATGCATTACGTTATGGGTTTATTATAAACTGTGGGGTATTTCTAGGATCGGTCGAAACGTCAAGATTGGCTAAATGAATTTAAATAATTTCTTTTGTACTTCATGGTACTTACTTTGAAAGGCCCTGCACATAGTGGATTACAAAACTTGCGAGCGGTATCAAGTCTGAAAACCTAAAGGATCCGCCGGTCGGTTGCTTAGATTCTTTATGAGAGGAATAAGGGTGTTTGAATTAAAGTGTGCATAATCTACGTTTAATGTTTAGTTAGAAGCGGAAGGTTATTAATTACATTACAATTTAATGCTGGCTGTAAAATCCCATGAGAGACACTCAATGCACAAAAACCTCACAATCACCGTTATCACCTCACAAGCCGCTAAACACCTCACAACACTCACAGTGTTTAACTCGTTAACAAGGTTCGTTTATTTCATTAAACTGTCCTCAATACTTCGAGATTACTTCTGGTTTACCCACTACATACTACCGGGTTTCTCTACCAAAATGCTTGGGAGGTTCGTCCGTCCACGGTGACGGTTTACTCATGCCTTTGTCTCTCACAAGATTTTTCCAACTCTTTTCTTAAAACTAATAATCTGATCTCTTACCACATTTTTTTGTACTTGTAAAAATAATCAGCTCTCCACATTAACAACAAAACCTTTTTATAAACTCTTGATGACTCATATTTCTATGACCAAGAATTTATAAACCCAAATAATTAATTTTGACTCTAATTACTAAGTCCATATCACTGAAAATATATGGTCGCCTATCAGCATCCGTGTAAATATTTGACCATGTTATTTGATATAAACAGTAACGTTCTTTCAAACTAATCATATAATATACGACCGTAATTCAATCCGTATCTTTTGACACTTAACTAGTAAAATATATGATAGCTCAACTAATCTTTGAGGATGTTTATCTTAAAATATTTCTTTTAGCTTCACACAGTTTCTTTTATTCAGTTTACAGCAAACTTAATCTCTGATGAGTTTTTCCTTCCCCTATTTTACAACATTTTCACCATTACCTATTTTAAAATATAAATAATCAACCCTACTTTCTATCTATATAATCCTCTTTGGTCGTATTTTGTTCGAAGACCCTATATGATTAGATCAAAGTGAATAGAATTCTGATGTGAGTGAAGATATCCTCGTATGGTGTCGGCCTGGCCAATAAGACATCCTATTACCAGTCATGTGATCATGATGCTTTTGTAACAATGTGATGTGTAACTCTGATAAGATGACACCTTCATAGGAATGTCTAGTTTAAATGTGGAGGGAGGGTTACTCTTATCAGGTATCAAGAGATGTGTATACATTTTAGGGAGTCTATCACAATTCAGACAAGGGGAGATGATGGTAATTTCCCTTTTCCCCCCTTCTGTCTCTTCTTCATCTTTTCCTACGTCAGTTAATGTACTGTCTTTGGAATAAGGATTTATACATTTTTATAAGGTATGATGCGAGTATAGGCTTTTATATTGGAACTGAGATTGTACTGTAAATTGATATTAAGGTATTTGAAAATAAGCTATCGGATATTTTTGAAATTGTGTTTACACAAATTGATATTTATTTTTGTCTCTGCATGAAATGAGATGTAAATTATTAAATATGAAGAATAAAAACATAGGAAAGGCAATTCTACGGGAAATGAAATTGAATTTCAATATGAAAACAACAATAACCAATCAATTAGGTCGTCAATGATGAAATTTGTAGAAAAAAAGTTGGTTGATGACTTACTAATATAAGGAATTATTTTATTCATCAAAGTATGCACCCATATTGTCTATAAATAGATGAGCTATATACGTACTGGCTCATTTCAAGGTCACATAGACACTTTACTTCCACGTACGTATATATATTTTTTTAAATTAACCTTTAAACTCCAATCAATCAGTGAAGAACTCTCAATCGGGTCTATTCTGTATCTTAAAAAGTTAAAAATTAACCTCAAGGTCGAAGTTAAAAAATTTTAACCACGCTTTATACTATTTTGTTATTCTGTAACTCTATGACGTTAAAATTTAAACCTCGATATGGTTAATTCAGTAGGTTATATTTGGAATTTTAACTCCAGCCAAATACATGGTGTTAACTTTTAACCACCTATAGTTCTAACCTCTAAACGTCAAATAGCCAGGAAAAATCCATTTTTAGAATTATTTATGGCAAGTCTGTTTATTTTAAATCAATTATTAATAAAACAAATTGAACAAAAAGAGGTTAATAAGTGAAAATTTAATATAGGTGAATAAAAAATATATACAAATACTTTTTTGGAGATCAGTTCGAATTAAACGAGGGCAACTGCATGATATGAGAGACCCTTTTAATTTACCTGAAGAAATATTTTAAAATATTTTCATTGTTTTAAAACTTACGAAATATTTCGTTTTACATGTTTTTTTTTAATCCGAGAAGAATCAAAATATTTCCCGTTTCCCGATAAATTGCAAGTAAATATTGAAAACTTTGAAACTGTGATACATTTATAAATTTTAATTTCTCTGTTTAAAAATAAAAATAAGGTAAATATAACCTGAAAATAAAAGTATCTTAATATAGAAGAAAGAAAGAAAATATTGATACATTTGCATATTATGGTAATATTATAATATATTATTTACTTTCTGCACCCATAATTATTTATGTATAAATATTGTACATTTCCGCAATATATATTTATTATATTTGATCGTTGTTCATTCACGATTCAACCATAACACTTGTTTACATTAAATCCACAATTACACACGCAAAATACCTTCCCTTGTAGATAATTTCACAACATACTTTTAACCATAAGGTTAAAAAATTAGAACTTAACGCCTGTGTTATAACGTGAGATACAGAATAAGAAACAAGGTTAAAATTTTAATGCCTAGTTAAAATGTTACTTTTTAACCATCATTTTTAACCAAATCTTTTTAACCACAAAAGATACAGAATAGACCCGTATATGTTTTAATATAAACTTTTATTGCTCTTCCGGTTGTTTAGTACTAGAGCTCCCTCTGCTGGAAATATTATGTCGTCAAGGATGAAATTGGTAGAAAAAAAGTTGGTAGATTAGCTACAAATATAAGGAATTATTTTATTCATCAAAGTATGCACCCATATTGTCTATACACTTTTGCCAATTAAGCGGCAGTTTGTTCAGGCCGGTGGTATAAAACCCAGCGGACGAAAGTTAATGAATTCCTGGAAGGCCAGTTTTACAGCATTGTTGGAATTAAACTGTTTTCCTATTAAAAAGTTGTCCAAATTGCGGAAGAAGTGGTAGTCAGTGGTGGTTATACTCACCAGACCTAGACCCCACTAAACGTCTACTAGTGCTCCGAAATCTACTAGTGTTGCTATGTATATAGCAACGATAGAGCTCCGCGACGAATTCTTCTCGTGAAAAGTGCTCCACGGCTCAAAAAGTTTAGGAAACTCTAGCCTGCTATGACCAAACTTACGAGAATATGGAAAGACAATCATGCAGAAGACAAAAAACTAGTCCAATCTCTGATCTTTCCAATTGCCCTCTATGCTGCTTTATTGATTCCTATGATTATTATTTTTATTTATTATTTTCTTCTGTTTTATAATACAAACAAGGGCTTTTTGCATCAAATATACAGAATTCTTGTATAAGATTCTAAATATAAAGACATTTTTAACTCAAATCAATACTCATCCATCTCCCGTTAAAACTTCTTATCATTTTCCACTTGAGTTTCATTCATTTTCACCAAACATTTTCCCCTAAGCCCCATTGAAAATACGTCTTCAATCAAAATTTTCAAATCTTAAATTTAGATACGGAATCAATAATTTCGTTTTTCTACCACCAGATGGTGGTTATTTTACGTGACTCATGACGTCATAACATCCTTGTTTGATTGACGAATGACATGTTCAGGGTATAAAACACGTTATGGCGGCATTATTTAATTCAATAGACTCTGTCACGATACTAGCAGTGACAAATGTGATTTTGAGAGACCGATTATAAACGCGATATGATATTTAAGTATGTTCTTAAATCGATACCACGCTTGTTTCTGATTCATTTGTTTTCTTATCATCAAGCTTGAATGTTAATCACTAAATATTTGTCAGATGTTTTTTTATTTGGAATTTCGACGACAAAGTTGATTAAGTTAAATTTCTGGCATATTTGTGAGAGGTTAAGAACAAATTTTTCTCTTTAGCATTTATCAGTAACAATATAATCAGTTATAATTTTTAAATCTCTGAAAGCATACTTACAATACGCTCTGTAAGTTGTCCCAGAAATAATTCTAAACAACTCTTTGTATAGCAAAAATTTTGCTGAAGCACTATGTCCCCATGCAAGCAGGGCGTAAGAGATGTGAGATTGAAATAGAGCATAGTAGGACATTTTAAAAACATTGACAGATACACAATCAACAAGGTTCCGAATTAAATATGTGGTTCTACATAATTTAGTTGCCAGATTTTGAACATGATGGTTCCATGTCAACGTGGATATATGAACGCCTAGAAAATTTACTGACCCTGGATTAGAAACTCAAAATGATTTAATGTAATTGATAATTTATTTGCTTTGTCATTATTCAATCATAGTTTGTTTGATGAACACCATATATGCTAATCATGAATTAACATCATTTTTTTAAAAAAAGATCGTTTTGTGATTTTGATCTGATCAGCAACGTGGTATCATCAGCGTACATAAAATAGGAGCAGTTCTTAATACACGAAGGAAAGTCATTGACAAAAATTAAAAATAAAAGAGGTCCTAAAATAGATCCTTGTGGAACTCCACAGGTAATAGGCAAGGGTGCTGAATCTATGTCTTTAAACTTAACATACTGCAATATATTAATTAGATATGATTTCAAAAGTGTAAAACTGTTTTGGTCAATAAAATATAAAAATAGCTATTAGTATTACAAGTTACGGAACCGGATTTTTTACACCAGACAATTGGAACACGAGCGTAGCAAGTGTTCCAACACATAATAAGAACGACAACAGCTTAATGTTTGAAGACATAATAAGTTTTTTGTTTTGGTTAAGTTCTCGTTTTAAGTGTTACTTGAAAAGATTTTCATGAAATATATTAGTGCTTTCAACACTTCAAGAAGAATAAAGGGCCTCAATAAAATATCTCCATCTGGTGCAATTCTGGAATAAGTCTTAATTTCGCCTTACGACATTCCCATTTCACACAGTACCTTCTCCACTGTGAGCCTCCATGTATTTTTCGGTCGTCCAATCCTTATTTTCCCTTGCGGGTTCCACTGAAGAGCCTATCTGGTTATCTTGGATGGATCTCGCCTATGTTTCCAACCATCTCCATTTTCACGTAGCTCATGTCCGATCTATGTTTGGTTATTCTCCATAGTTCGTTGCTTACGGTATCAGACCAATGGATTTCCATTATTCTTTTGATTGGGCATCGTGGAAAATCTGTGCAATCGATATAGTCCTCGTAATTCAGGTCTTCCAATTGATCGGTAAAGTCCCCATAGACCTCGGTTGCAGTTATTAATAGCTCGCATAACTGCATCAGTTGCAAGCATAAATAGTAGAAGTGACAGCTAGGAACCCTGTCCGACACCGGTAGATATCTGGGTGGACTACTGTGCTTAGAAACTCTATACATCTCCTTCATTATCCGAACAAGCTTATTAAGTACTGAATATATAGTTAATCTGAATACAAACGTATCTATCCAAACATAACTCAAATTTTAAAACTGAGTTTACTCATCAAAACTTATTAAAACCCTTTGATAATGTTTCTCTTGAAGATATAACTTTTATGCATCACGCACTAGACAAATTAAGAAATAAATATACCCAAAACTATCTACTAAGTAAATCTAATTACCAAATAACCCGTAGGCGATATCATTACAGATACAAATAATCAAATATGATAATTAAGTTGAATTGATAGCTTTTCTCCCCCGCTTAAAGCGATCTGTGACTCATTTCCTATATGCATACACAACCAACTTACCCCCAAGGAAATCATTACACGGATAATTTAACAAAATAGTAAAGGTAGCTCCTCCTGTACTGACAGATTGACCAACTCAAGTCGGATAATGTACGGATAGCGTGACCATACACTAATAATAACTCTGAAGATGGAGAGAGAATGGTTTTGATTACGTCCGAATAGGGTAACAGGCGACAACCCAGGACGGATCTTATGGATAAGAAACAAACGGTCTAAAACCACGACAACTGATGTTTATAATGCAGTCTATTGGGTGTGGATTAATGTTTTTGTTTGATTCCATTTATAATGATGAATAGATGTATACTTAGAAAAATTGTAATTATACATTTTCTACGTTTAATTTTATTTTAATTGAGATAATATTGAATGGAAACCTACACAGAAAGGGTATAATGCAGACAAGGCTATATCTATAGATTAGAACAGTGTTTCTCAACCTTTTTAGCATCGAGACCCCCTGTAATGTCTTTTGAAGTTGGTGGAATGTTAACCAGGAATGTTATTTAGTTGATTTTTTTGCGCCTACCAATTATTGTTATTTGCGTCCCTATCCAGGGATGCACTCATCCAGATCTTTAATATATACAAGGTGTGTAAATTAAGTAACCGGAATGATTTAATTTTTTTTTTTTTTTTTATTCGAATAGAATTACAATTCAATATTGTCTTCCTCAAAATAACTTCCTTGGGAAGCCACACAGCGCTGGAGATGGTTCTTCAAATCCTCATAGCAGTGCTGGAACTCGGATATTGGAATATCTTTCAGCTTGTTGGTTACGGACGTTTGAATGTTTTCCCAAAATGACGTCCCTTCAGATGATTCCAATCTTGGTCCTGTGAAAGGTTTGTTGGGACCATTTTTGCGCAGATATTTCTCATCCTCAATTGGCCAAAATCTGATGAACGGTAGGGTGAGTCAAATTTAACTCTTCCCCGATCATTCTGACTGTCAACCAACGATCTGAACGTACAAGATCCCGGATTCTGTCGACATTTTCATCGGTTCTTGAAGATGAAGGCTGCCTGATTCATCTTCAATCAACTCTTCCTTCTGAAACTGCCTTAAACCACCAAAAAACCTGGGTCCTTGACAAATCACTGTCTCCCGTAGTTGCTGAAGATTTACAAATTTTCCGTTGCACTGTGCACAAGTTTGAATCAAAACCTGATAGCACACCGTTGCTCGAAATGAATGTCACTCATTTTTAGAACGCACTAGAAAAAACTTATTATCGTAAATTGTACCCAACTCTAAATTTAAAAAATACCATCATTGATAATTTTAATCTCTGAGGATGTTTATCTTAAAATAGATATACTTTTATATGTAAATAATTTGAATATTTTATTTCTGAAATTACCGCTCTGACAGCGCGTCGTACTTCTCCCATTCAGCTCGTCTGACCGTTGGCACGTCTTCACCCCGTACCGTTAAGTTATGACACAGGGCTTTTATACGTATAATCCCAAATGTCCTTAAAACTGCAAAGTTAACATTAAATTTTTGTTTGTTATTTTAGTGTTAAACTGTAAATTCTCTTAAAATATTTAGCTGTGAAAGTAAATTTACGAGATAGATTAAATTAAACTTATAGAACAATAATACTAAGACGGTAAAATGTAACAAAAGCGTTGAACAAGTAAAGCCACCTATTTTCACCTAGAGTTTAAGCGACTTGAAATTACATTGTTTTAGTAATTAGAAACAAATTCTCAAAGCATTTTCCCTTAAACACATTAAAACGCTTATATCTCAAAAGCCACTTTGTGGCTTCGACAAGCCAAACCATACCAAACAACAGATTCCAAAATGTACATCGTGAATTTATAGTCTTCGGTCGGTAAAACAGAAACCGTCAGTTTTAAATCGTGGATCTCTTTCGATTACATGCACAATTGAACTGGGGAAAACCAATTACTTTTAGTTTGGAATTAAACTTTAATTTTTCCTGATATAAATTTCTTTTTATGACACAATTGGGAATAAAGGTAGACAGGTGAAGAAGTTACAGACAAAATTGCAAGAGGTACAAAGAATACGAAGGAGAATGATAAGTAGTTATTTACTCTGTCATTCGTCATGGGTTACTGACAATATTTTCAACAAACGAGTGTTTTTTTAAAGGTATTTTACTTTAAAATTAAAATGAGCGAAAATTTCGACTTAACATAATCTTTTAAATGTGTTTATCCCAAATAGCACAGTTGTTTGAATCGCAGCTTTAAATTAATGAACTAATAAAACTTTTCAAGTAACCGTTTGGGTTTTTTTCTGCAGGCTACACCAGCAAAACCAGTGAAAATCTACATAAAAAACCAAATGGAACTAAACTGTTAGTAATTGTCCATCAGCAAATAGTATATCGATGAAGTGCGTTAAAATTAAACATTATAAGATCAATGTAGTGTCACTGTTGATAGTAATATTATGTTCAGGTCATTGCGGACACAAATTTGCTTTCAAACCCAACTGTCTAGTATGGTACAAGAAGAGTGCTTTGTACCAGAGGACTATGTGCAGTAGCAATCCATTAGATGCACTTTAAACTGCTATCTAAGCGAATAGCAAATTGTTACAAGTTGCAAGAGGCAAACACATACATAAGCTGTCCTATTTTAACCAGTGACTTTCGCAATATACCCATCTTTATCAAGCTGTGTCGATGGGGTTTCACGTTAACTCAAACCAAGAGACGCATTGTTTTAATTTCAAATCTCAAGAGTACGTCAGTCTCACTTTATAATTCTAATGGGACTATTATTTTAAACACAATAATTACCACCAATGTATGGTGACTATATTTTTTTGGAAAAAATAAAGGACAAAACTGTAAAATAAAACACTATAGAACCAACCGCCACCACATAAGTATTCAAATAAGATCTAGCCTGTTTTTTTGGTTTAGATGGAACTAAATTTTTAATCCTAGTAACTTTTACCTGTTATGTGAAGATCATTTTGTTTATCAAATGCCTATTTCAAACCTCAAAAGCTGTTCATAAATTAGGAAAATGAAAATCCAGTTAGTTCCCGTTAAACGTTTGAAATAGCCTATCCCTTTAAACCAGAGATGGGACGTCGCAAGTGGAAATATAAACGACTCTTGATTCTTGATTCCCGAGTCAGTATTTTTGAAAACCGATCTGACTCCTGGCTCCTTTCACTATTTAATATTGTTGGTTTTAGTGAGCTGTCTTTATAAAATTATCATTTTCATTACATCTTGAATTTTTGTGTCATTCTTAATACATTTTTTTTAATATACTAGTTTTTAAAAAAAATCATTGTATTTTTTATATTATATTTTTCATAATATGTCGTTTTTCCTTTTGACATTTAGATTTTTGCTGCTTATATGAAACGGAGCTCGTTATAATTTGATAAAACAAATATCCCGTTTCAGATAATGTATCCATCGAAACGTAGAAATGTCAATTGAAATCAAAAGTATGATCACAAAACCTTCCTTTTCTTATAATGTGGCCGTCGGTAAAACATTTGAATTTATTACTTTATAAACAGAATAATATACTCCTACTCACGTGTTATACTAAAACCATATCAACAGACCAACCCAAAAAATCCCTACAACAAAAAAGTACAAGAAAACATACAGGAAGCTATTGAAAACTACAAAAATACAGTCACTGTTGTGTGGATCCCATCTCACATAGGCATAGGCGAAGTGAAAAAGCGGAGAACAAACACAAGACAAGCAATACAAGATGAAGAACTCATATCAATACCACCAGAATACCGAAAGAACATAATCAAAACAAGAATAAAAGGAGAGTGGAACATGGAATGGACTAACACAAATATTACCAACAAATTAAAAAACATAAAAGAAACTACTCAAAATTGGGCATTTGCAGACAGAAGGAAAGACAAAGTCAAGATGGAGAACTTAAAATATCAATACAACCAGAAGACCGAAAGAACATAATCAAAACAAAAATCAAGAATGAAACAATGAATGGACCAACACAAATATTACCAACAAATTAAAAAACATAAAAAAAACTACTCTAAATTGGGCATCTACACAGATAAGGAATGACTAGGTCAAGATGAAGAACACAAAATATCAACACAACCAGAAGACCAAAAGAACATAATCAGAACAAATATCAAGAATGAAACAATGAATGGACCAACACCAATATTACCAACAAATTAAGAAACATAAATGAAACTACCCAAAACTGGACATAGAATAAAAGGCAGAGTCACACTAACAAGACTCAGAATAGAGCAGACCCTATTAACACACGAACATATCTTCAAAAAAATACAACAACCGACCTGCGACACATACAACACACCACTATTCGTTGAACACATCATACTACACTGCAAAAAATACCAACAACAAACTATGAAAAAACACCCCAAAAACAATGAACAGGCAATAGCAAACGACACAAACACAACAACAAACATACTCAACTTTATTACAAAAATAAATCTACACAATAAAATAAATACTGTACAAATTTATGTAAACACAGATGCGAGTAACCACAAAAAAAATGAGAATAATATTAAAAGGGTGAGAACCCATTCTGAAAATCACAGTAGTGTGAGTTTGAGCATCTACACACAAAATGCAAGACCAGATTGAAATGAAAAACTCAAAGTATCAATATGACCAGAAGACCAAAAGAACAAAGAAGAGTGGAACAATGAATGGACCAACACAAATACTACCAACAAATTAAAAAGCATAAAAGAAACAAAATAAACATCTACACATAAGGAAAGACCAGATTACACTAACAAGACTCAGAATAGGGCAGAGCCTATTAACACATGGATTAACACTTCTAAAAATAATTAATTACAAACAGAAAGTTTTTTCTTAATACAGATTCACATATATTTATACACTTTTTTATTACTCAAATTATAATACAATTATAAAACTAATTATAAACAAATACTGCTTACTTACGTTGAAAGATAAGTATCCTTTTTCGTGTCAAAAGTTCAAAAGGCGATAATGGTGCCGATTTGGTAATTTTAGTCGCAAATATGAAAGTTAGCTTTCAAGAGATTGATTTTTGTTATGCTTACACATTTTCAATGTCGTTTTGAGAATCTTCAAGAAGATACATTTATTCCCATCCATAAATCAAAGAAAACTTCAAATAGAAATAGCATGTAAAATTGAAACATGTAGTTCAGAAAACAATATACTTTTTCACAAAATTGAAAACAATCTAAATTTCTCGGCATACTGTATGAGGTTGTGGATGTAAAGGCTTACTATGTCCAGTGCAAGGATATATATTCTCGCTTCCGACGCAGTCTTCGATTTCCTTTCTCGCGACACTTACCACCATAAACTTTAGAGCGGCAGTAAACTAGCACTGTTCCTTGATCCTTTTATTCTGACCGGTTTATCCTTTGTAGACGGAGTTGCGGCATGATACCACTTGCCTTCAGTTTTATTAAGCTTTGCTTTGAAGGATTTTCACAACCTTGATTACTTTCAATTTTAAATGTCGTAACAAACTTTAAAATAAATTTGGTTCTAGTTTATTAAATTTATATTAACTTTTTAGAAAATTAACTGTAGCCCTAACTTAATATTATGAAATTAAAAGTGTGTATACTTTTTAATTATACCTAGAAAATCCAAAAATATCGTTCAATATATTGTTCTGCAAAAATAGTGACGTATGAAATTATAATGTATAAAATAAGAATTTTAATTAATAAATATTGACTTGTAGTTTTGATATGAAGGATTTTCTTACTTTGAAAATTTATATTTCCAAAACACAATTAAAAAAACAACAACATGCTAAATTTAAATGAAAGGAAACCAACCGAGAGGTGGCAGCACTGAATCCCATTTTGTGACGTAGTTACTAATATGGTCTATTTAAAACTTAACCTCAATATTCTGTGATATTCTGCAAATGACAAAACTAGGTATACATATATGTAAATATAAAACAACAATATTTATTAAACGAGATACTTTTAACTGATTCCCCTTTAGATGAAAGCGATATGATGAATTTATCATAGATAATTTGAGTATCGCGCCATAAAAATGTGGAGGGTGTTTATCTTATCTATTATCTTTTTCTAGTTAATTATATTTTTAATTATCTTTATCTTTGTTTAGATCACAAGAAGGTGATATTATCTTATCTTTGACTAGATAACATAGATACTAAGTTATCTCAAGAATTATAAGAGATAGAGGCCCATTGTTTATATTTTTGGAATCCTATGGTCCTAAATGACGTTAGATGATATTTTGAGAAAAATCCTGAATAAAATATTTTTTTTGAAAATTTTGAAATTTCTCGAGAACAGTAAAAGATAGATACCGGCGGTTTTATTTTTTGGAATGCAAATTGTTTTTTACTTTGTAAAAAATTGGAGCCTGTGAACTATGTCCATTTTTGATTTATATCGTTTTGAAAATATTCACTAAAATGACGTTCTGCTGTTTATCTTGTGCTGTGGAGACATGCTATGTTATATGCCATGCGTTATGTTATATAAACCAGGCTTAAGGCTCACCTCGAGCTGTCGCGTCAATGAAAATGATGACTATTATTGTCATTATTTCATCTATATCTATTTGAACACGTTCATCAGTATTGCTTCTCAGCAATGTTGAAGATTGTAGACACAAAAGTCCAATACATTATAAAACAATCTTAACTCCAATTCTAGCCAAGGCTAAATATAAAACAACAATATTTATTAAACGAGATACTTTTAACTGATTCCCCCTTGGATGAAAACGATATGATGAATTTATCATGGGTAATTTGAGTATCGCGCCATAAAAATGTGGAGGGGGTTTATCTTATCTATTATCTTATCTTTTCTAGATAATTATATTTTTAATTATCTTTATCTTTGTTTAGATCACAAGAAGGTGGTATTAACTTATCTTTGACTAGATAACATTTTAAGTTATCTATGCTCAACACTGGTCATCACAAATATTTCTTAATTACGAAAATGCTGCGTATGCATTACGTAATCAGGTAACATATGCTAGAAGTTGACAAATAGTTTTTAAATCAAACAGCTGAACGTCACAATGTGTAGGTGGCGCAATCTTGACCTAGGATGAAGGATCTAGGACTTGTAGACACGATATCCATAAGATTGGGGGTTCGATTCCATGGGGATTGAATTTTTATCATATCCTCTCGAGTGTTTCAAATTTTATAAAATCTGTACAACCTTGCAGTTTCTAAGAACCAGCATAGAGAAATAAAGTTAAAATTCCTAATAACGATAACTTGAAAGTAATATTTTATTTTGTAAAAAAAATCCTTTCCATATTTCTCGTCTTGTTTGGAGTGGAGTTAGTAATATTAAATTCTCACTTATTTCATATTCTGTGAGAGTCCTTTAATAATATACTTCCAAAACATTCGCTGTGATAACAAACTGCTAAACTGAAACTGAAACTTTTTCAGTAAAATCACTGTAAAAGGGTAAATGCAAGTCTTTGAAGTGCTACTCATACCACTGTTAGTTCTGACGATGGCATGTTTGGAATAATTACATTTACACTCCAGCACTCCTTACTATCCTGTGGTTTCCGACCATTTTCAGCTTTGGTTATATCTCCTCCCGAACACTTCAGCCATTAATACATTTTCAGAGATGGAATATAGAGTTACGTCTCAAATTATGTTACATCATTAAAAAGCGTTTTTATTGAGAAGATTAAAGGTAAAATGTTGGTAAAATATCGTTAAATTAGTGAGGTACTGAAAAAAGATATTGTCAGATAATTTATTTTATTCAGAGCAAAGACAGGACTAACCACTGGCGCACCCAGGGGAGCCCGCCCCCCTAAGAAAGAAGGAAATAAAAATAAAAACACAAAAACACACTAGAAATTTTTAAAAAAGGGATGAGGACCTTTTTTTTAGGTCGTGGTCGTCACTTGTATTTTAGAAGTGAGGACCTTTTTGTTTTTAGGTCATCATCACTTTGGATTTTCAAAGCGAGGACCTCTTTTTGTCTTCCGTCCTCCCCTAACAAAAATTCCTGGGTGCGCCACTTGGACTAACCCAGGAAAGTGAACACATTTACAATTAGATTTTTATGAGATTAAGAGATCGAGAATTCTGACTACAGATGGCAACGATTAATCGAATCATTTAAATAATCAATTATATTGTTTCAGTTAATCGATTAATTTATTATTAATCGATAACTTTATTTTATTTTCCAACTGACTTCTAACTAAAGACAAATATAAAGAAAACAGGGTATTATGGGATTTATTTATTTTGAAATTCTATTAACGAACGGGAATGTCTTGCACATATATGTTAAATAGAACAGGACCTAAAACTGATCCCTGTGAGACTCCTGCTCGTATGGTTTTATTTTCTGATAATATTTAATTGATATTTACTTGGAAGTTGCTCAACCCTCAACCCAATATTCTATCGTTTAATCGCATATATTAATACAAATTCCTACACTATATAGTGTAATTTTAAGTAAATGTTAGCAAATAAACTATTTTACGTTTCATGTGAATTCTCGGTATTTAGCACACTCCGTTAAATACTTGTATTTGAAACTTATATTTGATACAAATGGATAGGAAAACTTTGCAATTACTTTGTTAATTTATTTTTCAAGATATGGAAACGAAATTGTATTTCCTGTTACTTAATTGAGTTTCGGTAAGTTTTGAAATAAGTAAATAAAAAAAAAATGTTTGTTAATGATGGTAAATGCGTAGGAGAAAATACACAAGTAGAAGTAATTTTATTATTTTTAATTTATAAAATTTGCCCCTAAGCAATTTTTCTTCAAAACATTTTATAATAATTTAGTAGTGGGTATTTTATTTGAAATATAATACATTTTTTATTTAAAGATGTTTTATTTATTACAGTTCTTTACCAAATTTTTGTATGATCATATTACAAAAATTGTAAGAGACAAAGAGGCCACAGTGTTTTTTGCGCTTGCTGATTGTTTTTGGAGCACATGAAAAAATTGTGGCTACTTATATTTAGGTCAATTACAACTGTGTTTTAATTATTGCTAAAATCGGTAAAATTTTATTTTTGTATGACCGTATCTCAAAAATTATAAGAGATAGAGGCCCATTGTTTATATTTTTGGAATCCTATGGTCCTAAATGACGTTAGATGATATTTTGAGAAAAATCCTGAACAAAATATTTTTTTTGAAAATTTTGAAATTTCTCGAGAACGGTAAAAGATAGAGACCGGCGGTTTTATTTTTTGGAATGCAAATTGTTTTTTACTTTGTAAAAAATTGGAGCTTGTGAACTATGTCCATTTTTGATTTATATCGTTTTGAAAATATTCACTAAAATGACGTTCTGCTGTTTATCTTGTGCTGTGGAGACATGCTGTGTTATATGCCATGCGTTATGTTATATAAACCAGGCTTAAGGCTCACCTCGGGCTGTCGCGTCAATGAAAATGATGACTATTATTGTCATATTATTTCATCTATATCTATTTGAACACGTTCATCAGTATTGCTTCTCAGCAATGTTGAAGATTGTAGACACAAAAGTCCGATACATTATAAAACAATCTTAACTCCAATTCTAGCCAAGGCTTCAAGCACTGCTAAATTCCTTTTCCTCATACTATTCTTCTATTTTCCTTCTGACATTGTGTCTTACCTCTTTCGTAGTTTCTTCTCCATTTTCTTTGTAACATTTATTCGAAAACCTGTAAACAAGGATGTTTATTTGAAACTTTTATTAAGTTGAATTAATTTCCATGTTTACAAATATATAATTTGAACTAAAATGTTTTCCATTTCACATAAATCTTTCAGTTGACCTGTTAGTCAATATATAAATTACCTGTGAACGACATATACATTTTGAAATTAACCAACGATGTTTTAACCAATAAACTTTTACACATATCCACTTTAAATTGATTAACAAACAATATTTAGTTTAAATTAAAAAACTTATTTTGCGATGTATGCAAATAAATTTTGTCTATAAAATGGAATTTTTTACGTAACATATACATTAGTTTCGGAAAATTTTTTCAGAGTTGACAAAATTATACAAAGTTCCAGAGCCGTGCGAAAGGGGGACGAAGGCAGGAAAGGGATTTAGGATGGGCGCTAAACAGGCGCATGTGCATTTTCCTTCGCATGATCCTGCAAGGTTCACGCTAGAATGATTGAGAATAAGAATAAGAAAATTCGTGGAAATGTAGCATTGTCATTTTACGGAGTTTTTACCTGTCATTTAAAGTTAAGTTGTAAAATTTAAATTACTTAGAACTCAGTTTATTCATTTTTTAAAATATTTTTGTGAGTCAAAATATGGAATTAACCAGAACATTTTTAGTCGGATGGTGCGATGTCTGAACCATATGCTCCGATTACCATTTGTTCCGCTCTCTACAAAATTCCCTTAACGGAAAAAATGTCGCATCTGTGGACGATATCAAAATACACCTGGACAGATTTTTCGAGAGCAAAGACGGTACCTTCTGGAGAGATGGCATTATGAAATTGCCTGAGCGTTTGTCCAAAGTGATAGAAAATCATGGACGGTACATTTGATAATAAAAGTTATTTAAGAATGTATATTTTATTGAATAAAAGGTGAAAAACAAAAACGAACGGAATTCTATTTATCGTAATTCCACTAAAAGTTCGCTCTGCGTTGCCAAGGACAGTTCATTTCTAATAAATTTTATAAATAGCAATAAGGAAATTTAGAATTTTCTGTAATATTTATGTAGAATAGTTTTTTTTTTTAGGTTAGATTTATTTAAATTCCAATGCAACGGCAGTTGTATATCAATCTAGGAATATTTCAGAACAACTTCATTTCCGAAATGTCAAGCCATGACATATATTCAACGTTTTTTTGACATGTGTCTCTCAAAGTAAAAGTTATAACATTATCGTTCCGATACAATTTAATCCAAATATAAAAGAAGAAAACAACACAATAGGAAGTGAAATAGATTTTCTTTTATTACGTTTCGTTCAGTCAAAGATATTGTCATCATCTCTCTGAATTAACGACCGGCTCAGATTTTTTTGTATGAGGTGATGGAAAATATTTCACGTATGATGATTTCTAGTGTTTTTTGTATTTCTGGCAATATTTTTAGTTGGTTTTGAGATGTTTTTACGCCTGAGAAACAATCAAGTGTTTACTGACGATGAATGCACAGCATTCGAGATGTATATTTAATTAAGTTAATGTTGAATGAAGAAAAGCTGCTGCTTATTTCCACCATAAACAAATATGTATTCAATGAAAAAATAAAAATATATTTTTACCGACCGCCAACATATACAAGGGAGGTATTGTGATCATACCGATTTTGATATTTTTAATATTTAATATTTTATATAATATTTAAGATTTTTATGAACTAATTCCATAAATTTCTCGAAGGTTGCCGGCGCATTTCATAACCCAAAAGGCATTACAGTAAACTGCCATAACCTTTCGCTCGCAATAGATCTGCAGAGTGATTTTTTTAAAATGGATATTAAGCAATTTTTTACACATTGGCAAGTTTATTTATTATCGCTTACGAAACTCCTACAATACTCTGAAATGTTGAAAATTGACACTTCACATCAATTTTTTGTGTATCACCCAGTCTTCTATTTGACTGGTACATGTTCGATTAAGAAAAATTACCACGCATAGCATAATAAGAAAGTAATTTTTGCTTTTCCGTGTAACTTATAAATTTCTCGAAAGTAGCCGGTGCATTTCATAACCCAAAAGGTAAACAGTAAACTGACATAGCCCTTCACCCACAACCTGTACAGTGATTTTTTTAAATGAATAATAAGCAGTTTTTTACATACTGGCAAGTTTATTTGTTATCGCTTACGAAATTCTTACAAACCCTGAAATGTGTGAAAATTCACACTTCACATCAATTTTTTGTGTATTACCCAGTCTTCTATTGGACTGGTACATGTTCGATTGAGAAATGCTACCACGCATAGCATAATAAGAAAGTAAATTTTCCTTTTCCGCGTAAGTTATTTTTACTATATAACAGAACAGAATACAGTAACACTTATACTATTTTAAAGTTAAATTCATGTAAACAATTTATCTTCATATATGTCAAAATATTATTATATTTTGAAAAATAAAATCAAGAACAAGTAATATATTTTCACATTTCTCTGACAACTTGATACTGAGTAAACTGAAATATTTGAGACTGTACAGAATCAACTCGGGACAATAAAATGAACAACGAATCACAGACACAAATGGTAAATTTAAATGCATAGAATTCCTTACACATCTTCATTTTATGATACATTATTCGCAGAATCTATTGATTAGAACTATCAGGAGAAAGTCCTGAACAAAGACAAGATGGATGATGTGAAAAGTGAAAGATTACTTTTTCAAGGTTGAAAGAAAAGTTTATGTCACAAAGTTTTCTTAAAGATAGGTATTTAGACAGTTTTTTATTCTAACGTTTTTCTGGACAGTTTGTTTTAAAAAATTGCTTTGATCTATCGATAGGTGTAAGGCTACTCAAAAAGATTATAAACGAGTAAGTTTGGTAGATTTTAAAATCTAGTTCCGCTAGTAAAACATAAAATTTAATATTTGGAAGTTTTCCTGCCATAATTGTAAAATATAAATTAGTCACCAGTTCTGGACAAACAAGTACAGTTTTTCAAAAGAGCAGGACAGTTAAAAACATATGAGTATAACAGCTTTAATCTTCGTAATGCTTTAATAAATAAATGTAAAATAAAACCCTCTACGTTTTGTATTCAGAAATTCGCAAATGGAATTTCGGCTTGTGAGAATTATTACCTCAGTAGTACCAACATTAGATCGTACATCACACGTAATTAAAATGCAATATTGCTCGACTGTAAGTGTTTTTACCAAGCGCTACTACGTTCTGGATTTAATTGCCAAAGCAATGTGCTTCCGAAGAGCCCTGCTACGATGATTTGTGGACTGGACTATGTCCAGCGCAGGAGAATTGAAAGATGGGGGAACTAGTTTTCATATTTGAAATAGTTTATATATAAATTGAATGGAATGTTTTTATTTATGATAGGGGGTGCGAAATTTTTACGAGCTTACATTCCTGAAATATTTTTCTGGAAATAGGGTGGACAAAATGGTTTCTGTAATATACTGGATTGGATGCTGTTTAATTCAATTCTTTCTTTTTTTACCTAAAATGCCAGAAACGTACATTTTACATTTTTAATCTTTGACTAGTGCATCCATTGCCAACTGTGTTGGCAAACACATCATTACCTTAATGTGGAACTTGCTTGATACCTCAGACTTTTTTCTCTATCCATACGCCTTACTTCATCCAATTCAAATTGAATCAATTCGCCCATTATTAAAAACTGGACAAATAATGAGTATTATTCCGAATTATTAATTCATTAACTTTTTAAGATGGGAAAACGATTCATTTTTACTCAGTGCATCACATTTATAATGTTAAAACTGAATCGAGACATTAAATTTAAAATATATTTATACAATTTCTTATACAAGGTGTCTCAAAAGAAATTTTATATTTAGTGGATCGATTAAAAAAAAAGTAAGCCGTTTATAGAAAAAATTAATTATTAAAATACACTTTTTGGGGATTTATTTCTTAAAAATAATATCGTCTAAATGTAGACCCTCGCGTTCTCGGCACTCATTTAATCGAACAGTAAAATTACTTATGACGTCTCGGCAGGTGGACTCAGGGATGGCTGCCATTTCGTGACGGATATTTTCGTTCAAATGCGCCAGTGAAGTCGGTTTATTGGCGTAAACTTTAGATTTAAGATAACCCCATAAGAAAAAGTCCATAGGGGTTAAATCTGGACTGCGTGGAGGCCAATTTATGTCACCTCTCCGGGAGATCAATTTGCCTGAGAAAATTTCACGAACACGTGGCAGAGACATATTGGACGTGTGTGAAGTTGCTCCGTCCTGTTAGAACTATGTTCTTTGGTTATAGCCAGGAAAGTTTTGTAGTTCAGGTACCAAGAAGTTGTCTAACATCTCCACATAACGCTCTGAATTCACTGTAACTGCACGCCCCCTTTCGTCTTCAAAAAATTAAGGGCCGATAATTCCAGCGCCGACATCGCAACCCATACGGTCACTTTAGGCGAATGTAGGGGTTTCTGATGTTTGCGTTTCGGATTCGTTGCACTCCAGTAGCGGCAGTTCTGCTTATTTACGTGGCCATTAAGATGAAAATGAGCTTCATCCGAAAACAAAATGTTGGTAAACGTTGAAAATCGCTCAATCACGGGACGGACCAAAAAAAGGTCCTCATCTCCCAAAATCCAAGTGAAGAGCAAAAAAAAGGTCTTCACCACCCAAATCCAAGTGAAGAGCAAAAAAAAAAGGTCCTCACCTCCCAAATCTAAATGCGAGACAATGCGGGATAAAATGTTAAAATGCGGAACAAATGGTCACCCTAATTTAATATGATATATGGCTCGAGCAGTTTGTTATACCTCCAACACAAGAGATGACGTCATGCAGACCACGTGATTAGAATGATCTGTAATGAAAACAGCTTCATTCTCGGATTTGAATATAATGAAAATTCATTATTGACATTAACCGAAAGTTTTGGGACTTCTGTAATCCAATGAGTTTGTTAGTTTGATTTTGACTTCTCGACTAAATATCGTACGTGATAGTACTGGATAAACCTACAAGAACTCTGAGGGGAATTGAGTTTTGCGCCAGTTTTTCAAGTAATTTCTTCTTACTTTTTTTGTTTTTTTATTTTTGTTTTCTTAAAAAAAGTTTTATAGCTGAAAGCTTTTCAATCTAAAGGTACAAAGGTAAGGTTATATTACGCAATTCTCCTTGAAGTTTCCTGGTACTTAAACTCGGTTTTTGTAAATGACGTTATTCTTTGACTGGGTCTAAAGATAGTTTTTATAGGAACATAGATTTTTGGAATTACCTCTTACAGAATAAAAGCATATACACGTTCTAAAAAGAACTTTGAATGAAATCTTTGATATCTCCGTTACTTTTAAAAAGAAAATTACCCATTCAAGAAATTGGTCCATCAAAGGAGTTCTTAAACAGTTCCGGATTCAAGCTAAGAAATATATTAGACGCGCTTCGGTTTTAGAAATAATGTTAACTAAAAAATACAGTACAATTACAGAAGACATTTTTTAAAATATTAGAGAATAAATCTGCAAAATATTTTTCATATCGATCATAGGATATAGGAGTGTCTAGAGTTTCATGTTTATGCCTAAGAAACCCTAGACATTTCTGTGTTACTTTATCCACAGACTCTTAGAAAATAAATCTGCAAAATATTTTTCATGTCGATCATCGATATAGGAGTGTCTAGAATTTCTTGTTTATGCCTACGAAATGCTAGACATTTCTATACGTTGTTTTATCCGCAGATTTTTAGAAAATAAATCTGCAAAATATTTTTCATATCGATCATAGGGTATAGGAGTGTCTAGAGTTTCTTGTTTATGCCTACGAAACCCTAGACACTTCTATATGTTATTTTATTCGCAGTTTCTTAAGCCAATGTCAAATAAATTCCAAATAATATGTTGGCTATATGCTGTTAAAGTTGGCAATATTATTAACTGCAAATTTCATCCTTGACGACCTGATATATCAAGTTTTAATAAAATATTTTGTGTAATATTACCAAGTTTGTTATTTGTTATTTATAATTGTTCTCATATTAATTAATTAATTACTTTGTTCGTAAATTACCTACCTTAATAATTTTCAATTATTTTAAAAAATGTCTTCCGTAATTGTACTGTATTTTTTATAAAACAAAAGACATTTATATTTAAGAAGATAAAGGATGAATAAGAAAATTCTCAACAGGTACTCGAATTTTTTTATCTTTAAAAAACATTTAACTTCCTAACTTCGGACAGGTTGACATCTATCTTATGTTTTTCAAACTAAACTTAACAAAAACAGACATTTGACATTTTTCTTTTAAAAAAAAACCTTTAAGTTTCTGTCATTTTATAGCTACTTGAAACCATTCAACAATCAAAAAAGTTTGAGTATCTTTAGTTTATAGGACAAGAAATTTCTCTTTGTTCGGTATATTCGCAAACAGAAAATATGCGAGTTTTCTGAAAATATAAGTTGCAATGGAAGTTGCAACGGACGTCGAGTGGGACTTCGCACGTTTTTTGTTGGGCAAACAATGCTGTTGGCTTGCACTTGCAATTATCATCATCCAGTGCACTCATACGCTATACACCAAGAAAGAACTAAACAAACTAAATTCTAGGTCAGATGTGGACGGATTTATAATGTAAAATCAGAAATTCTGTTCCTACGAGGACATATTGAAAACTAATGCCTCCATGGCTATAACCTTATTAGTAATTGATATATGGTTTACATATAAATGTGAAATAATAGTATAAACTGTCCTCTACGCTCTGATATATTCACTTTTCCATGTAATCGCCATTGACAGTAATACATTTACGCCAACGTGGTACGAGTTTTTCAAGTCCGTCATGGAAAAAGTCTGAAGACTTCCCACGGCACCATTTCCGCACCTCCGCTATCACCTCTGCATCCGAAGGGAAACGCTTGCCCTTGAGATGTTCCTTAAGCTTTGGAAAGAGGAAAAAGTCACAAGGCGCAAGATCTGGGCTATAAGGTGGATGAGGTAAAACGTCATGAAACCCAAGCTTCTCCAGTGCTCCGCACGTTCTCTGCCTTGTGTGAGACCGAGCGTACTCTTTCTTGTGAAATACCTGCCCTGTTGGCTATGTCAGTTTGTTTACACCGTCGATTTTCACGAACCAGTTCATCCACAAGAGCCACATGCCTTTCACCACGTGCAGACACTGGTCGGCCACTGCGTGCCTGATCATAGACATCCGTTTCAGCAGGACTTGCGTCTTTCAGAGTCCTTACCCACCTCCTAACTGTACTCACATTAACACACGCCTCACGGTAGACGGCACTTAACCTTCGATGGATATCAATGGGTGCTAAACCCTCCGCAGTAAGAAATTCAATGACAGCTCGTTGTTTTAACCGCACATCCATGCCGGCCATGTTTAGAAGTGTCATGCGCAAACGCGATGTTGCTGAGAATCTCCACTAGGAGGACTTATGTACAGATACTTAAGATAAATGGCTAACTACTTTTGACACGGTCTGGCCCGTCATTATAAAAGTTATGGCTCAGAATCAGTTCCAATGGTTTATTATCATCAGGCGCAAGCGCAGAGCTTGTAGAAGTTAAAAGTAAAGATGAGAATTTCGGCTCAGTTGGCGGAACCGGATCAGGGGACTTCGTTCATTTTGCTGAGCCGGCTCATTGATCCGGCTCAGTGATCTGGCAGAGGTAGAATTAGTCTTGTTCGTTTACTCTGATATATTTACAACACATTTATCATAGTATTGGTTCACATGAATGCGTCAAAATCCGTTTGCAACATAAAATTCACCAAAACCATCTATTTACATATTACAAAGTGAAATATCTTATACCCGTTTTTGTAGAAACATTTAAATATATTTTAAATATCTCTCGTCTTTTTATCTGACTGTATGCAACAAAAATCTCCTAAAGAATTTTACAAGAAGAATTGAATTAAAAACAACAACTCAAATTCTTGACAATTTTTAAGAGAACAGGACAAGAGAAGGAATTTCTGTTGTAAAGTGAGGAGTCAGCCTGAAGTTCACATGTTTTCAGACAAAGTCCTGGCGGTCACAGAAGCAATTTTGTCATCAATCTCATACATGCGCCATTTACATTCAACCCAAGCATATCTTTAAACAATTTACTTCATACCAAGTTTACAGAAATAGATTAAACTGTAGAGGCGTTTCAATAATTTATTTCGTTTTAGAGTCTAAGCATTTTAGAAATTTAAATTTAGTTTAATTGCTAATAAAGCAAAGAATAAAATTACTGGCTAAATATATAAATAAAAAATTGATAGAGTGCCAGATACGAGGAATGTAAATTAAGTTACCGGACTGATTTTTTAATTTTTTTTTTATTCGAATAGAATTACAATTCAATATTGTCTCCCTCAAAATAACTTCCTTGGGAAGCCACACAGCGCTGGAGACGGTTCTTCCAATCCTCATAGCAGTGCTGGAAGTCAAAAGAAATGCGGATAAATGCAGAAACCGATAGACCTTTACTGCTCGGTAACCATCAAATCAAGCGTATGGATGATTTCCAGTACTTGGGGAGTGTTGTGTCTGTGGACGGTGGCGCGGATATAGATGTGGAAAGCAGAATACGCAAAGCGAGAGGCGCATTTATCCAACTTAGCCGTGTATAGAATTCTGCGATCTACAGTACTTCCACGAAAACTACCATATTCAGGGCATGTGTGACGTCAGTTCTTCTGTACGGCTGCGAGACTTGGTTCGTAACAGAAGCTATCAAGAGAAGAGTGCGAGTATTTGTAAATCGATGTCTTCGAAGAATTCTTCGCATTTATTGGCCACGTAGAATATCAAACGTAGAATTGGGGGAAAGAAATGGTCAAATGGACATTAATTTGCAAATAAAAAGAAGAAAGTATGGTTGGTTAGGGCACACTCTTCGAAGGGCTCCTAGCGAAGTGTGTCGATATGCACTAGCATACAACCCTCAGGGCAGTAGGCGTAGAGGGCGACCCAAGAAAACCTGGCGTCGCTCAACCCTGCTAGAAATAAATATATGGAGCTCTCAAAACCAAGACAAAAGACTTTATAACAACATCACCGACTTGAAGCCTATGGCAGATAGACGAGTTAGATGGAGAAATTTTATTGACAGCTTATGCTCTTTTTAGAGGCAGTCCAAAATCACCCGATGATGGACAAGGCTCGATGATGATGATTGTCTCCCTCAAAATAAGTTCCTTGGGAAGCCACAGAGCGCTGGAGACGGTTCTTCCAATCCTCATAGCAGTGCTGGAACTCGGATACTGGAATAGCTTTCAGCTGATCGCTTACGGACGTTTGAATGTTTTCGAGTATCCCAAAATGACGTCCCTTGGGGTAATTTTTTAAATCTTGGGAAGAGGAAAAAGTCAAAAGAACTCAAGTCAGGCGAATAAAAAGGCTGAGGAGCCACAGGAATGTTTGTACTGGCCAAAAACTCGTTGATTGAAATTGAAATTTTGTCCCACTGTATACCAGATGGTTTTAACTAAAAATCTGAAAAAACTCTAAGTAGTGTACATTTGTGTGAACTGGAATAGTACAACAGGAATTTTTTATCAGATTATGTTTTCGCAAAATAACGCATTTTTTGTGTTTTTTGCTTGATCATGTAAAATATTTAATAACTTATATAACAAAGTAAATCAGCATGCTTTCATGGTGTAATGGTTAGCTTTCTCGCGTTGTAATCTTCAAACTAGGGTTCCGGCCTCGAGACAATTTTATTTTTTCTGTCTTTTTTGCATTTTTATTTTGTTTAAATTATTTTTTCAAAATTATAATTGGGCAAATGTTGCATTTAATTTTTAAAAGCGTAAATTTAATAACGAGTGGAAATTGTTGAAATTGAATACACGACATCGGAGGGTCGGAGTTATGACTTAAAGCAACCAATGGAAGCCATAGCAATTTCAAAATCTAAATGAACCTTGCTATATAAAAAAAAAAAATACTGCACATATTTAGAAACCTAAATAATGGTATTAGGCATTCGAATTAAAATTAACAAAAAAAATATTTTAACATAAAATTTGTTTTGGAATTCCAAATAATCATCATTACTTACTAAAATATTTGACTTGCTACCGCGGACCACATAAAATAAATGTACTATTAAACAAATCATCAAACCATCAAAATGGGAGATAAAAAGAAGTAAAATGTATGAATACGGAGGCTTTTCAACAGAAGAAGTACGGAGGAAAAGAGAAAGTGGACATGGAATGCAGGAGATGGTAGAAACTTCATTCTTTCTACATACAAACAGCAACAAGAATTAAGCGAGAATTAATGAAACAAGGTACAATAATAAGTACCAAAAAAAATTGAAAGACCTACCAAACATGCAAAGACCGCTGAATCTAAAAAGAAACGGGAAAAAAAAAGAATAATTGCAAGGTTTAGATGTGGGAATGAAGAAAAAGCGAACAAATTTTTGTTAAAAGAGGAGGATAAACGATGTAGAATGTGCAGAAAAGAAAGGGAGACGATTGAACATATGCTGGATGTGAAGAAATGAGAAGCAAAGGAGGAACAAGAGAAAATATTTTAAACTCAAATGGCTGCAGATACACATGGATGAAAGAGGTAATGGAGAGAAAAAAAGAAATTAAAGAAAAAGAAAATAATAAGAAAATTGTTGATTCCAAAACAAAGCAAAAATATAAATCAAAATTAGATTTATATTTTAGTTAAGACTTATAAAATGTAAAAATCACTGAAAAATGAACAAAAATCACAAAAAACGAACAAAAGATCATAAAAAAATTAACAAAAAATCTCAAAAATAATTAATCATAAGCCTTTCGCGGACCACTAAAATTTTCCTGAGGACCACCAGTGGTCCGCGGACCACCGGTTGAGTAACACTGCTCTAAGTCACGTTGCCTATAAGATCTATTGAAATAACCAAAGTGGTATTTCGATCTATTTACCTGTGTCTATAGAAATTTGGCGGATCAAATTTCTATAAACTGCGTTGCCATTAAACCGTAGGATCTTTGAAACATTCAAATAATGTTTCGTCCTTTTAAATTTTTATTTAAATTTATTTATTTAACTTTGAGTTTGTTGTAAAAGACGACAGCAAACTCGTACACGGCTATATTAATTCAAATTTTATTAATTGTAGACGTATTTTATTAATACTTTTATTTTTAAAACAATCTTAAAATTTGTATTAACAGTTAACATATATTGTGCGTTTTGTCAGGGAGAATACGTCGGTTCCCGCTACGGACTGACAATACCCGAACATTTCCAAACCGCAGGAATGTGATGACGTCACAAATGTTTGTTTATATCTTATTTTAACAATTTATTGAAATAAATAATATATTTTAATAATACCTGTTAATCCAGGTTGATTAGAACTATTGAAGCGACCAACAAGCGAGTTTAAAGTATAAAAAACACTCGATAACGAGTTTATAACAAATTTGAACTTGTATTATTAAAATATCACAACTTAACGATTGTATCGTAATTAAATATACGACAATCGACATTAACTAACGAGTGTTAGCAAGAATAATATACAAAAGTTAAACAAATACTACCAAAGGACTGGTATTTCACGTAGCACAGTAAATGTGTAACAATGGCGATTCACCTCGCTTGGTTTAGTATTTATTTGCACAGATACTAACGAAACTGTACAATTAAACACCGATAATAAGATATTAGGCTTATTATTTAAATAAGCACTAATTAAAAACCTCTCGTTGCAATTATGAAATAGAAAAATATGAGCTGCTAAAATGGCCGTCTGTATACGTCGAAAGCCGCAATGAAAGAGAACTTTCTAGAAAAAACAGGAATGAACAAGGAGACTACGATTGGTTGGCAGTCTGTCACATGACAGACTATTATTGGTCTAAAGTAAGTCACGTGGACCCAAGAGGCCCAATGACCAAATTAAGAATTAGATTACAACCGGAAGTTTTAAATTTAAATTCAACTATAAATAAATATTATAAATGCGGGGCTTTAGAACGCAACAAAAGTCACGATTGAATAACTGAAATTTAAATAATTTACTGTGTGGTACTTACTTTGAAGGGTAAAATATATAATTTTCTAACGCGGACGACTAATAATAATTTTTGGTTATTTTTTTGCAAGGAAACAAATATATTTAATACATTTATTTTATTTGTAGATAATCACAGAAAGTTTACAGAAAATAAACAAAATATATATTATTTACATGAAAAATGTGCATAAAAAATAACGAAAATTCCCCAAAAAACACATACAAAAACTTTCGCGGACCACTAAAGTTTTGGGCGCACAGCAACAAAGGCTATTTGCAGCCCATCTAAATGACTACACTACATATTAAAAACAATAAATTAAACAATTAATAGATAGATAAAATCAATTAAATTACACATATTCAATAAAAGAAATCTTGCACAGACAAACACAAATAAATAAGATAAAAGTCTGTTCGAAAATTTGAACAGACTCAGGGTGATGGTAAGAGGCTGTAAAGGGGCCAATTACCATCGAATATAACTGAAATAGAACACATAAGTGCAAGACTTCACACATAAAACAGTAAGTTCGATTCACTCGGGAAGAGTATCAGCCTGTCCATGAGTACTCTGTCGTCACCTAAAGCAACTGACAAGTCATAGCACAGGCACAACCTCTTCTTGATATCACACGCCTTTCGCGGACCACTAAAATTTTTCTGCGGACCACCTGTTGAGAAACACTGGCCTTGAGCATCGGGCCCCTATGAGACTGCAAAACTTGCCCCTATTTGCGCCATTGCTGTGATTCACTCCGTATCTTTTTATCAAGATAAAGATTGAGACATAAAAAGTTGTCTCCCTACAATCAAATTTTACTATAACATCACCAGACTTGAGAATCGTAAATACATTTCGAAATAAAATACGTTGTATCAGCAAGTTTATAAAACGTCTATCAAATAGTCTAGCAATTTATTGTATCACGAAAAAAATATATATTTATATCTAAAAAACATTTTATCTGACCACTAAACCATTTCTTGGAACAAAATAACTAAGATATTTTCTCTAACATCCCTTAACCGTTGTCCATCTTTTTAGCAATCGTTAAATTCCCACGAGGGAACTTCTTATGTAGTTGGTGAAAAAAGTTAGAATAGCCTAGACCACAAAAAGCTAAGATCGTGTTAGAAATTGGCACCGTAGATTCGGATAGTGGATCCCTTGGGATTCCGCAATGATCTCTGTGAAAGATCTCAAACAGTATTAGTAAATGTGAGTATTTGTTTCAGCATTTCGATTGTCGGAATCACATTCGAGTCATCCAACCAATGGGAGATGGTAATAGGCTCTACATGTGTGGAACAAATGCACATAACCCCAAAGATTGGGTCATTTATGTAAGTATTCTTTATTTTAACACTATTTTTTTTTCCTTTTCACCTTAAAATTTAAAAAAAAACTTATCACAACTCGGTATCCTTCTTAGACCGGGAGCTCATGACAGTTTTTGGTCTCCGATTTCATACAGCATGCCTTTTGGAGGAGAGAATATTTACCCTGTGATAACAAAAAAGGGATGGTACTAAACCCCTGCACGCTTTCCGGTCATAGGGAAAATTGCATTTCCACTTAAACACAAAATTTTTGTGCTTTTCTCGGATTTAATATTGTTTGCCCTTTTGTCAAAAGAAAGTTATAACAAATTTAAAGTCTTTTAATGATAGGCATGCTGTATGAAAACGCAGAAAATCATATTTTTTTATTACAAGATCACATGACCGTTTGAGCTATTTGGGACCCTCTGAATCGCATGCATATATTTGTTATTCAAGTTATTTCTACTCTGCTGCTAGAATGTATTTTATACAAGTACTTTCTGATGCCGGTCGGTCCTGTGATGGCCACAGCTGATTTTTTTTAACACCTGCTTAAAAATGTATCAATGATGCCCTTGATATGTAGGCAACCAGTTTCACATGCAGGTATAACTGTTTGCATAATGCTTATACTGAGAAAGTGTGGGTAAAATTTACCGAAACTTAAACAGATTTAAAAAGTATATATACCACTGTGTTCATGGCAGTGTTCGCCTCCCCAAAATGTGCTGGTCCCCAGTTGATGGGAAACTAACAACTTTTATTTGAGACATTTTTTGATAAAACGAAAAATATTTGAAAAATTTTTCGAATTTTTTTTAAGTATCCATGGCGGTCGGTCCTGTGGTGGCCACAGCTAATTTTTTTTTATTTTCTGTCGTATTTCGCAACTGCAGTGAAATGATTTAAAATCGTTCGTTTTTATGTTCTTTGCTTATATAATAGTCTTGACCTTTTTAGATGATTTTTCTAACATAAAATTTTATATAAGACATAAAATAACCAACATTAAGAAAAGCGAAGGGTCATGGCTTTGTACGTGCTTATCTAGCAAAAATCTTTGTTGAAATTTTCACGAACATATTATTTTATCTTTTATTATAGCTCGTAACAAACTAATTACCAAAAAAATGCTTTGACAAACAACGGGAAAATCGTTAATAATATTAATGATTATATGTATATAAATTTAGGACAAAACATTAAATTTAAATGTATTAAAAATATCATATTTGAGAGCAGAGAACTACGCGTTTTTTGTGTTTGTCTACTTTACATGTAAACATCGTGTAAGCAATGTAATCTATTTTGTCATACCTATCGAGTGGCCTAAATCATCGCTATACGGCTACAAACGCGTCGGTCACCGATACTCTGAAATTTTCCCCGGTCTAATTTTACCAAAAAAAAATATATTTTTAAATTGTATCAAATTGTTTATAAGCATTAATTTTGGGGTGGGGAGTCTGAAAAAAATATTTAAAAAATTCCCCCATGGCTAGTTTTTGAGTTATGGCAAACTCAAGTCAGTTTTTTTGAATATACTCAAAAACTGTAATTTTTAGCTTGTAATGGAGGTTATTTTTGAGATCTACGGCTCAAAATACATGGATATACACATTTTCAAGTAATCTGAGACAAAAAAAAAAAATGCTCCAAAATCGAAAAAATCGTAAGGGGTACCCCTTACGATTTTTTCGATTTTTGGCCATTTTCAAGGGTTTAACTTAACCAGTCATATCAATTCAAAAAATTGGGTATTTAAGGCCTTATTTTTTTTGTAGACTAAACAAGGTACATGGGATCCAAAAATGTAAACCGCAGGTCTCAATCTTTTACCGTTTTCAAGACAGAATTTTTTGAAATTTTGAAAAAAAAAATTAAAAAATCAAAATTTTTCAAAAATGTTTTTGCTTCAAAATTTGACCTAAGGCCATTCAGGGCATCAGGATTATAAAAATTCCAACCGCAGATCTTCATCTATTATAGTTTTTAAGATACGGTCACGCGAATATCAATTTTTTTGTAAAATTCACCTATTTCAAAATGATATAAATCAAGAATGGGCCTGGCTGGTAAGGCCCCAATTTTTTTGCAAGATCAACAATCAATGAGAATTCCAAAAAATCAAACCGCATGTCTTTATCTTTTACCGTTCTCGAGATAGGATTTTCGAAAAATTCAAAATATTCAGAAAAATATTTTATTTAGGAATTGCCTCAAAATGTCACCTAAGGCCAATAAAGACCACAGGATTCCAAAATAAACCATGGGACTCTTATGGTTATACGAAAATTATGATAACGCATAAGTATGAAACAAAGGATTTGACCGTTCAACACATCTGTTTGTAATAAACAGAACAAAGAGAGTAGTGTAATTTTTATGGTTATGTATCCATCGCATATCTATTATAAACCAGGCTTTAGACAAAGCAAAATTTGTCCTACAAACTTAGCATGCCGCCTTCACTTATTATATACCTGCGAAATCCTGAAATGTGTGAAAATTCACACTTTTTCTCAATACCCAAAGTTTTTATGACTGTGATAATGCTGGTTTTGTTTTGCAACTCCTCATTTATTATTTTCCAGTACAGCATCAAAGTGGAATCTATATATTAACTAGGATATTGTGTGTTTCAGGCAAACTTAACCCATCTACCTCGTCATGAATACGTACCTGGTATCGGTATGGGTATAGCTAAATGCCCTTATGATCCCGCGGATAACTCAACAGCTGTGTGGGTCGAACATGGAAATCCAGGAGAATTACCCGGCCTTTACTCTGGTACTAACGCCGAATTTACCAAAGCAGATACTGTCATCTTTAGAACGGATTTACATAACTTAACAACAGGACGCAAAGAATTCAGCTTTAAAAGGACGCTTAAATATGATTCCAAATGGCTTGATAGTAAGTATCATTATAATTTAACAATAACAACATAAGAGTGCTACCTTTTAAGTTTTTACAAAAACTTAGAAAGCAACAACCTTTTGGAACAAACTGTTTTATTGCTTTTCAAAATATTCGCTTTTAAAATTTATACAATTTTGCATGCGTCCAAACCAATTCTCGAAACATTTTTTCCATTCTGAAGTTGGTATCTCAAAAACATGGTTTTCGAAGTCTTCAACAGCACCATGAGATAATGAAAATCGCTGTCCACGCACTTTTTGTTTGACATTGGAGAAAAAGTCGTTGGATAAATCTGGTGAATACGGGCAATGAGCCATTAATTCGATGTTTTTCTCCTTCAATAATCAAATTGACGTGCTGTGTTGGAGCTTGCATTGTTATGAAGAATGATGCGAAGTTTTTGGTTGTTTTTCCTGATTTTGTTGATGAGTTCTGGCAAACAAATTGTATACCATTCAGCCTTAACTGTTCTCCGATCCTCTAAAGCAGCGATTCTTAATCTTTTTATACTCGGGACCCCCCAACTAGCCTAAAATATTTTCTGGACCCCGTAAGAAAAATTTTGAAATAGTATTTTAAATGTTCTTAATAATTTATTGTTAAATAAATAAGTTTATTGTAATTTTAAAAGCAAAACCTGGTAAAAGTTAAATTTTTCTTTTAATTTCGGGACCCCCTAAGGTCTTTTCGGGACCCCTCAGTACAACCAAAGAAACAAGCAATTATTTTCTTGGTGAACGAAAAACTTTTGTGGGTTTCGGTTCATTTTGGAAGACCCAGTGGATTGTTGTTTAATTTCCGGTTCATATGAATAAATCCAAGTTTCGTCACCTGTAACGATGTTGTATACGGATTTTGCAGTGCCTAGGTTGAATTTTTTTAGCATTCCCTTACACCAATCAACACGAACTTTTTTTTGAACTTCAAATTATGTAGAATCCATCGGGAACAGATCTTTTTCACAGCTAAATGTTCATTTTGCGCACTGCATCGATATTTTTTTGAATCACAACCCATTTTAATCAACCTTCACAAGATTCATCACTGATGGACGCACGACCACGACGGAATTCTGCAAACCAATTGTAAACAGTCTTTTCTGATGGTGCTTCATTACCAAAAGTTGAACGAAGCGAATCTATGCATTGTAGTTGAATTAGGCCTTTACTAAAATCGTAAAAAATCCAACGAAAACCTTCACGAGTAATATCCATTTTTTCACAAACTTGTTTTTTTAACGCTCATTGTCAACACCTTGGAAAATTTATAAGCTGCCATTGATTTCACAATATCAAATTTCAAATTTTACTTAGTAATGACACATTTCAATATTGCTATTTAGTGGTCGTTTGTAAAAACATAAAAGGTAACCCCCCTACGTAGATTTTATTTATTATAATACTTATGCTTTATTTTTATGATTTATGTATTCTTTTCCTATAACTTATCCATCATTCCGTAATTGTATTCATGATAAATATGTAATTATTCTTCTGATCTTGTCTTAATACTAAGTAAAATAAATCAAATATCCTTTTTTATCTACACGAAATAATTTTTAATCAAAAATTTTGTTTTGCTTATTTTTTAGATAACAAAATTTTTATTTATATATTATTATAAATGCTGCATCTTAATTTATCTTGCATGCATTTGTTTTAATATTTCTTTTATTCGTTATCATTATTTATATTTTGTTTTGATAATGAATTAAACAAAATATTAGTTTTAAAGATAAAAAAATCACGAAATTTTGGTCTTAAATAAATATTCTCCGTAAACACAGATTGTTTCTAAATATATTTTCTTTTCCAGAACCAAACTTCGTTGGATCTTTCGATATTGGCAGCTACGTCCTCTTCTTCTTCCGTGAAACAGCTGTCGAATACATAAACTGTGGTAAAAGTGTCTACTCCAGAGTAGCCCGAGTATGCAAAAAAGATACTGGTGGTAAAAACATCTTAAGCCAAAACTGGGCAACGTATCTTAAAGCCCGTTTAAATTGCTCAATCCCTGGAGAATTCCCATTTTATTTCAATGAAATCCAAAGCATCTATAAAGTACCAGGAGACGACACAAAATTTTATGGAACGTTCACAACTTCAACAAATGGATTAATGGGTTCAGCAATTTGTTCTTTTAAATTGTCAGATATCCAAGCAGCTTTTGCTGGTAAATTTAAGGAGCAAGCTTCATCTAGCTCTGCTTGGCTTCCAGTTTTGAATAATCGAGTACCAGAACCAAGACCTGGTACTTGTGTTAATGATACTGAAACTTTACCTGATACAGTTCTTAACTTTATAAGATTACATCCATTGATGGATTCTGCTGTTTCACATGAAAATGATAAACCTGTTTTCTTTAAAAGAGATATTCTTTTTACTAGACTCGTTGTTGATAAAGTTAAAATTGATACTTTGGGAACAATCAATGAATATACTGTTTATTATGCTGGCACAAATGATGGTAGGGTACATAAGATTGTACAATGGTATGATAATTCAGGAGAAACCTCTTCCATACTACTTGATGTCTTTGATGTTACTCCTGGTGAACCAATTCAAGTTATGGAAATATCTAGAAAGCATAAAGCACTTTATGTAGCTTCTGACCATAGAGTTAAGCAGGTGGATCTTGTAATGTGTAATAGAAGATATGATAATTGTTTGAGATGCGTCCATGATCCTTATTGTGGTTGGGATAAAGATACTAACACCTGTAAAACATATTCCCCGGGACTTTTACAAGATGTTTCCAACATTACAGCAGATGTCTGCGACAGTAGTGTAGTTAAAAAGAAGATGATCGTAACATGGGGGCAAAGTTTACACCTTGGCTGTTTCTTAAAAATGCCTGCTGTATTAGCTTCCCAAACCATCACCTGGTATCATTATTCTAAGGAAAAGGGACGTTACAAGATCACTTTTAGACCTGATAAATATATTGAAACTTCTGAGCATGGTTTAGTAATTATTGCAGTTACTGAAGCCGATGCTGGAAGATATGATTGTTGGATGGGTGCTTCTCTTCTTTGTTCCTATAATGTGACTGTTGATGCCCATCGTTGTGCTCCTCCTTCCAAAAGTAATGACTATCAAAAGATTTATTCTGATTGGTGTCATGAATTTGAAAAATATAAGTCTGCTATGAAGACGTGGGAACGAAAGCAAGCTGTAAGTAATTTTTAATAAATATATAATTTATTTATTTATTTACCCTGGAAACGGGACCCAGCGAAGTTTGTAAAATAATCATTTAAAAGGGTTTAATTATTTCTAAAATCGATCAAATTTTATTTTCCAATGACCATATCTCAAAAACTATAAGAGATAGAGACCCATGGGTTACATTTTTGGAATCCTGTGGTCCTAGATGGCGTTAGATGATATTTTGAGACAAATCCTAAATAAAAAATTTTTGTAAAAATTTTGAAATTTTCGAAAATTCTATCTCGAGAACGGTAAAAGATAGAGACCTGCGGTTTGATTTTTTGGATTTATCATTGCTTTTTTAACTTGTTAAAAAATTGGGGCCTTACGAGCCGTGTCCATTTTTGATTTATATCGTTTTGAAAATGGCGAAATTTACAAAAAATTTGATGTTCGTGTGGCTGTATCTTAAAAACTATAATAGATAAAGACCTGCGGTTGGAATTTTTATAATCCTGATGTCCTAAAGGGCCTTAGGTCACATTTTGAAGAAAAAAAATTTTTTGAAAAATTTTGATTTTTTTTTTTTTTTTTTTTCAAATTTCAAAAAATTCTATCTTGAAAACGGTAAAAGATAGGGACCTGCGGTTTAAATTTTTGAAACCCTTGTGCCTTGTTTAGTCTAGAAAAAAAGTAAGGCCTTAAACACCCAATTTTTTTAATTTATTTAACTCGTTAAGCAAAACCCTTGAAAATGGCTAAAATCTGAAAAAATCGTAAGGGGTACCCCTTACGATTTTTTCGATTTTAGAGCAAAAATTTTTTGTCTCAGATTTAGTTCAAAATTTGTATATCTATGTATTTTGAACCGTAGATTTCAAAAATAACCTCCATTACAAGTTAAGAATTACTGTTTTTGAGTAAATTCAAAAAAACTGATTGGAGTTTGCTATAACTCAAAAACTAGTCAAGGGGGAATTTTTTAAATATTTTTTTCAGACTCCTCACCCCAAAATTAGAGTATAAAAACAATTTGATGCAATTTAAAAAATATAATTTTTTTTGTTAAAATTTGTCCGGGGAAAATTTCAAGGTATCGGCGATCGACGCGTCACTTCCCGTATAACGATGTTTTTGGCCACTCGCTAGGTATTAGCAAAATGCGAATTATTATTTAGACTAAAATTTATTTCAGTAGATTTATTAGCACGATGTTTTTAGCAAAACTTGTGCAATAATTTTAGTGTATATTAATTTTAATTGATATTTATTTAAATTGTTTATGTTAAGTATTTGACATTTCGAGATTTCGATGGATCTCCACGAATTGAGGTCCCTACATAACGTTTTAATTATTTTTAGCATAATGTCTGTCGATCTGTCTGTCTGTCTATCTATCTGTCTGTCTGTCTGTCTATCTTTCTGTCTGCCTGTCTATCTTTCTGTCTGTCTGTCTGTTTGTCTGTCTGTCTGTCTGTCTGTCTGTCTGTCTGTCTGTCTGTCTGTCTGAATATACGACTTTTTCTTTCGAAAATTCGAGGGCGACTGCTTTTAATCCCTAATGAACACCTAGCAATTGACGAGCAAATAATACGGAATCATTTTCTTTTGTAACATAATGTAGAATCATAATGTTCCATGTATGGCGCAAACCCTAAATTATTATTGTAATTATTATTTTTTCATAAAAATAATAATTAATATTTTAAATATATTATTTGAATTCATTTTTCTATCAATAAGAACCAATTCTTAATGCTCATGAATTATTTCGACCAAAAATAAAAATTCATGCAGTAAAGGGTTAATAAATTAATTTTAAGATTCCAGCGCTCTAGCAGTAGTTTCTGGATTTCAACATCGACATCGGTAGTAGACATCGATGTTTTATCGATACTATCGTCATCTGACCATCGATGGTAAAAACATCGATGTTTTTAAAACAGACATCGATGTTTTCGATACATCGATGCTTTTTTCCCATCCCTACTCCGTAATAATTTGTCATCTCAGTATAAAGGTGCCTTGTAAGAATGTGATTCAAGCGCCAAAAAATCACCGCACGGCCCTGACTATAGTTACGTATCTGCCTAATGTAAACGCGCCATAACATGGTCTGTAAAAAATCTGGTACAAAAAAAAAAAACACAGGAGAGAAACTACTGTATATACTATGGTACTGAAGAAGAACCACGCGAATGTTTTCACATAAATCCTAGCGGCTGAAACCCCAAATACAACTAACGAAATTTCCAAGACTCATTTTCATTAGTTCATACATTTCTGAACGAGTAATGAAGTGTGGTCTGCATAAAGAGATCGGAAAGTCGTTAAAATATAGATTAAAAATAGCAAAGGTCTCAAGACTGATCCTTGAGACACTCCACAAATTGTTTTTGATTATTTTTGTATTAGTTTTTACTGATATTTCAATGTTTTAGTTTGCTATTTGTTAAAGAGCAATTGATTTGTTGTTTTTCTATTTTACAGCAATGTACATCTCGCCAAAACGATAGCAACCAGAATAGCCACCCTAACGAGATATATCGACCTGTAGTCTGATAGCTGTTATCACTAGGGCATCCCACCATTACCCCGCTCGGTATACCTCTACATTGGACTCTCATATTATTTGTGTAAATATGTTTAATCGGTGACGAGAGCCACGATATCCATCATTATTATTTTTAAAACTCCTTCTGTTTTAAAACATTAAGTGAAAGTGCCCCCTGTGTACAGTTATTATAAGGCCAGCGATTTTGAAAATTCTAAAAAAAAAGTGAATAAAAAAGGCAGTGCTGTAAACTTTTGAATATTATTTTTTTGGAATTGTGCATCGGTGTAGCCGTTTGGGGAATAGCTGTATAATATGTGACTTATTGTATTTTTTACCAAAAATTTTTTGACAAGTTAGAATTAAGTTTTAGATTTAATTTATTTTTTAATATAAATATTAATAGTTCTTTCTTCTTTTTTAATAATTATTTAATTAAATTGTTGTACAAATATATAAATACGTAAAAACACAAATAGCAAACAAAACAATTTAAAACCATAAATAAATAATTAAATTTAGTTCAGATAGTCAATATTTTCAGTCTGTTTCAGAGTTGGATTTAACAGACCTTGGATTGTCAAAGTAATGATCTTTTGTTTGTTGAGTTTTATCAACATTAAAGGATTTGTTAATGAATCTTTTTGCTTTGTCTTATATTGTTGAATTTATTTAAATTGCTGAATGAGTAATGAAGCGTGATCTGCATACAGAATTGATTTTACGCCTAAAGAGTTTGGAAATCATTATTATATGTAATAAAAATAGCAAAGGTCTCAAGATTGAACCTTGAGGCACTCCACAAAATATGGTTTATGTTTCTTATTTAAGGTTGGGATTTAAAAATTGTTCACAATTACTGATGTATGATTTAATTAGAGAATTACTAGTTGAATTAAAAAAAAAGTTTTTCAATAATAATGTTTTAATAATGTCTTGAGTTAAGAAATGAAACAATGAAAGAAAACATACATTTTATTAATTTTTCTTTATAATTTTGACATTATAATAAATATATATATATATTTTTTTTTTTGTCTAACTTAAAACGTTTTTGTTCACTCTTTTTAAGGAGTAAAAATTTTACACCTCAAGAGTTCGAAAAGTCATTAATTTATATTAAAAATAGCAAAGGTCTCAAGATTGAACCTTGAGGCACACCACAAAATGTCGTTTATCTTTCTGATTTAAGGTTAAGATTTAAAAATTGTTTACAATGTATGATTTAATTAAAGAATTACTATTTGAATGAAAACCATAAATAAGTTGTTCAATAATAATGTTTTAATAATGTCTTAGGGTTAAAAAATTGAATAATTAAAGAAAGCTGAATTTACATTTCATTAATTTTTGTTTACAAATTTGACATTATAATTAATTTTCTGTTTTTTTTTTTTTGTGTGCTAAAATGTTTTTGTTCACTCTTTTTAATGAGTAAAAATTTTACAGCTAAAGAGTTCGAAAAGTCGAAAATTTAAAAATAGCAAAAGTCTCAAGATTGAACCTTGAGGCACACCACAAAATGTCGATTATGTTTCTGATTTAAGATTGAGATTGTTACCAATTGTGTGATTTAATTAAAGAACTACTATTTGGGTCAAAACCATAAATAAGTCTGTCAATAATAATGTTTTAATAATGTCTTAAAATAACGTCTTGAGTTAAAAAATGAAATAATTAAAGAAACCTGAACATTCATTTCATTAATTTTTGTTTATAAATTTGACATATATTTTTTTTGTTGAGCTTAATAGTTTTTGTTGGCTCTTTTTAAAGAGAAAAAAGTTTTAATCTCATAAACACTATACACAAATATTTCTGCTGTCAACTGACGCTCATATATAAAAAAATTTGGCTGCCTTTTTTTTTAAATATTTGAAATTTACTGTTTGCTCCTCAATAGCTTTGTAAAAGTCTGCATACTGTCACACATGCGCATTAAAAAATCTGGTACAAAAAAAAAACACCGGAGGGAAACTACTGTATATATTGTGGTACAGAAAGAAAACCACGCGGATGTTTTCACGTAAATCCTAGCGACTGAATCCCCGAAGACAACTCACAAAATTTCCAAGACTCATTTTCATTAGTTCATAAATTGCTAACGAGTAATGTTGGTCTGCATACAGAATTGATTTGACACCTAAAGAGATCGGAAAGTCTTTAATATATATCTTAAAAATAACAAAGGTCTCAAGACTGAACCTTGACATACTCCACAAAATCTTTCTTATTATTTTTGTATTAGTTTTTACTGACATTTCAATGTTTTAGTTTGCTATTAAAGAGATCGGAAAGTCGTTAATATATACATTAAAAATAGCAAAGGTCTCAAGACTGAAGCTTGAGACACTCCACAAAATGTTTATGGTTGTTTTTGTATTAGTTTCTACTGATATTTCAATGTTTTAGTTTGCTATTTGTTACAAAAAATTTATTGTGTTCGTATTTGTTTCTTATTCGTAATATAATTGTGTTCTTTTTATATATTTTAAAAATGGGATGTAAAAGGGTATAATATCCCCTGAAAATTTGTATTGGCTACACCACTGTACGAATGTTAAACACTTGTTTTCTTAATAATATATAAAAACAGGGCTTTTCTGTCCCTTTCTTAAATAATAGTATTTATATTCAGATTTCTTATTCTGCAAGAATTACAATATTAAATTCGATTATTTAATATTTTTCTGTAGATCTGTGATATATCTGTCAAAAGTTATGAAAAACATAGTATAGATTATTTTCAAAATTTCGAAAAAATATTTTATGTAAAGCAAATTTCAGATTGGACCAAAATGTAATAATTTAAATTGTGTTTTTTTTTTGTCTATTTTAATTTTTAATCTAAACCTGTATTTATAAGCAATAGGAATTTACATTGTTAATGAAATTGTATGATAAAGTTGACGGTTATTCTTAATCTAAGATGTTAGTTTTAACTACTGAAAATTGTACAGTGTAAATTTGTTCACACTATAACAAAACTGTTCTTCACTGACAGTGGATTTAGCAAAGCTTGTAATGAATTTAAAAGTTCTAATTTGTAACTTAAAAATATTTCTGTTTTTGATATAATTTTAAATATCTTTCCTATATTTCTTGTTTATGTATTGTCGGGATATTTTAAGCTGGCTGGTGCGCGGATTTACTGCGCAGAGTGTAAGAGTATTATGATGGAGTAAGACATAAGTTGTGCTGCCCGAGTACAGTCAAAAAACGTATTTATACATTGTTTTAAAAACTTTAATACTTATAATACAGAATATTAGAGGAGAAGGTACTAATATGCCCCCCCCCCGATTGTTTTTATCGATAATTTTTTGAAGAAATGATCTTACAATTGGCATACATCTAGCCCAAAGACTTATATACAATATTCAATATTGCATTGTTTCGAAAAATAGAAAAATAATGAAAATTTATAAAATGTTCGAATCAGGATTTAAAAAAACAAAATATTCCTCACGCTGTAAAACCTACTTCAGATTTGTTGGTTATGATCATAATAACTAAGATATCATTTATCTTTATGACATATGTCAAATGGAATGATATATTAAGAAAGTGACATTTTTACCATGTTTTAATACCAACATGACATACAATTTCAAAGGTACAAACTACAGTCTGTTCCAAACGGTTAAGCGGAACTAGATTTTGCAATCTAGTTACTTTCATCGTTTAAATCGTGCCTTTCGGCCGTTTTGTTTAAGCTTTGTAAATCATACTTACAATAAATATTTTTGGTTAAGGTTAATATCATTTTAAAATGTCATTTTCTTTATATTTTTATTTTTTGTGTCATTCTTAATAAAAATTTCCCATTAATTTATTTTTTTGTCATTAAAATATCTAAAAAAAATATTTAATTTTGACATATGTCATTCGTTTCCATGGTTTCATTGTTGGAATTTTAAATTTTGACATCCCAACGTGAAAAATGAAATAACCCAAGCAAGGTCCCTTCTCGTGACAACCTAAAAGAACTAAATTCCCATTTAGTTCCGCTTAACCGTTTGGAACAGACTGTATTGAATGTTTCAATTTGTAATTTTTACCAAAATATTTTAAATATTTCGAACCAATTTTAAATTTACATAAATAAGTTGTCACCTAGTGGCGCTGAATGACCAAACTCGGCCGGTAATTTTTAGTAAAAATCCTCCTCCAATTTAGAACTGACAATAACTGAAGTGACGCTTAGCGGAATATTTTGGAACTTAACGGAATAGGATTTTGTTGGATGTGGCTCATTTAATTGCATTGTTTGTATGTGTTAAAGTGAAGAAAACTTTAATAAAATGTCTAAAATCGCAACAAAAAATTAACTGCAGTGTGAATTCTTGTGTATCAAATGGCAAATGTAAAAAAATCCTATTCCAATCGCCATTTTGTAAGCGAAAACAGCGCCTCTATAGGTAATGTCACTTCTTAATAGGAACTGTTTTCCCCAATTTCATAAAAAATATTTTTATATTAGGTAATTATTATCTACTGTATTATGTTGAGGTTAAAAAAACTCGTTTCTTTCAGCCTCTGCAAATTTATCAACATTGCTAATAATTTCGCGACTTTTAAACGGACGAACGCTTCCCAGTTTGCTCAAAAATTTATTTTTTCCGACTGTGCACGACTGCTACACGAAAACTAACGAAGCCTTGTTCTATTTTTTCGCTACTGCGCAACTGGCCAGCTTAAATTAGCCAGACAATACTTTGTTGCACTACAGAAATTATTTTAACTTATAACAGAATTTGTTTTGCTATTTTCACTGTAAAAATCTGATTACATGATTCTATTATCAAAATTATTTTGTAGTACAGTATAAGATTAATTCTTGTATAATATAATAAAAAGATTAACGTTAAATATTAAGCTAAATTGTTATACTTTTAAGTTAAAACTAACTCTTAGATGTTTATTATTTTTTATATTATTTTGACTGATCTATGCTTAAAATCAAGCAAAAAAAATATCGAGATGTATATCTTGATTTACTTATGCAATAAATTACTAGTAAAATTAAATAGGTGTACTATGATAGTTCTGATTCTATTTGTACATGCTTCTTGTTAAACAATATATTTGAAAATACAGGTATTATCATATATATTGTGTGTTTAATAAAAATTTATTGAGTTAATGTATTTAAAAATTTGATATTGTTAAAAATACAACAATGAAGACAAGTACAAATAGAAGTTAATTATGTTAAAATAAATTGGGAAATTATTTGTTAAAAACAGTGGCGAATAAGGAGGATACTAAGGAGATTATCAAGGGACTGCATCCTAAATACTGGCGTTCTGTTTTCTTGAACACTATCAATAATGTCAGTAATACTGAGTCAATAATAATAACATTACTAGTATTTTTGCCAGATGCAAAAAAATTACCTTACACTATCAGTATTACTGACAGTATTTTAGTCAGTAATCACTAAAAGTTATGTGGAGAAGATCAAACAAGTGAATATTATTATGAAGAGTAATAATCAAAAAGCCTGCTTGGCTTTAGTGTATTTTGGTACAAAGCTATTCGCAAATCGAAAACGATGGATGAATGAGTGGCTTAAAAAACGTACAGAATATACTCATATTAATTTATTAAAAGAAATTCGTCTCATCGATCCAAATGACCACAATTACTTTCGGATGGATGTGGACACCTACAACTCTTGGGAATTTGGTAGCAACCCATCTAACTACCTGTGTTAAATTCTGTGGCTCAATAAGGTGGACGTTCAGTGTAACCATGAAATTTTAGTGCATAAAATACCCAGGATGTTGGACTGTAAACATCGTCGGCACTTGCTCCTGATAGTTTAGAAGATTTGATTTTCTTCAACTCTATAATTAGAGCGCAAAATTTTTTCGAACGTCATCTTTTTTTGCATTTGGCCTTTTTTTATACACTTCTAACAATTTTAAAAGTCCTTCCGCTTCACTTTGTTCACTTTGTTCAGGCCGACGAGCATCCCAGAGCTGTGGCATTGACTCATACGTTTCAATAAAGGTTTTTAGCAGCAGACATTCTGACATTTCAACTTTAATTTCATTATCAGTCACAGCATCGTGTATAGTACAATCATCTATTAAATCCATTGATTACGATACTATTACTAACTTGACACGAGACAAACAACAACTAAAAACTAAAAACTGAAGATCAATACTGACAGTAATACTGATACCCTGCGAATGACTATCAGTAAAACTGACAGTTCCTCCCACTATCTACGATACTGAAGGATGTATTTTAAGAAATCTAGATTTCGTCAGTTCACTCCATCAATCAGTACTTGCATGGTCGTCAATATTACTGTCATTTTAATACTGACATTATTATTGATAGTGTAAGGTCCGCTTTGGAGATTATACCAAAACGAGCGCCTCACAATACGCAATCTGAATGGCTGTTCTTTCTATATTCTGCAGATTATTATTATTGTTTCAAATGTTTTATTCATTATTTAGCCATTCTATTGGATAAATTTCTTGTACAACGCATCCAAAGACTGCATGAAAATAATGAATAATGCGCATTATGTAACAACATCAATAACAAACACAACAACCACAACAACAATAACAATAACAACAACAACCATAACAACAACAACTCAGTGAAAGATAGAAAGCAAGTTCCCTAACCCCAGTAAAGGGTCAAATATACTATTCTTAATCCCAACAATGGGTAGACAGTTCTAGAATGCAATGGTTAAGTTAACAAATATCAGTTTTTTTGGATTAGTACTATTCTTGGACCGATTCAATTTTGTGTTTTGATTTGATTTGACTTCAGATTTGTTTGGTTATTATCATTATTGAGAACTGACAATAACTGAAGTGACGCCTAGCGGAATATTTTGGAACTTAACGGAATAGGATTTTGTTGGATGTGGCTCATTTAATTGCATTGTTTGTATGTGTTAAAGTGAAGAAAACTTTAATAAAATATCATTAAAATCACAACAGAAAATTAACTGCAATGTGAATTGTTGTGTACCAAATGGCAAATGTCAAAAATATCCTATTCTAATCGCCATTTTGTAAGCGACAACAGCGCCTCTATAGGTAATGTTTATTCTCAATAATTATAATATCATTTTTTTAATGACATATGACAAATTGACATTTTTTGCCATGTTTTAATACCAACATGACAAAAGTTTCAAAGGAGCAAACTATTGAAATCAAAATTCCCTTTTAGTTTGTTCTTACAAAAGTGAACAGCATATATCTTATACTTTTATCTTAATATTGCTGGGAAAAACACTGCATATTTACCCCCAAAACGCCCAAAACCCGTAACTGTATAAAAATTTGGTGAATTTTATGTTTTAAAAAATAATGCCATAAGCAATAACGTGCTACTTTTCCTATTTCCGCCATTTTGACGACCGTGATGGCATACTAAACTGATTGACTTAATTTATATGAACGTTGTAGTTCAAACAAAACTTAATCTCAATCTTTATAATATTTATTGTGTTTCTTACTTCATTAAATAATATTCGCCACTGTTAAAAAGTTAAAATTGTTCTACATTTCAGAATAAGTTTTCGTAGAACAATTTTAATTCCAAAATATCAAAAACTATATAGAACTTAAACAAAATATCAGAATTCTGTGCTAATGCTATATTTTATTTAATTTTTAACTTTACAATCTCCATCTTGAACATTTAAATTTGCACCTATATGTTTATAAATTGTAAATACCTATGTATAGTTAGCTTAAAAAATATTTGTAACAACTTAACCATTTTTGAGCTATATATATATTTTTTTTTGTTAAATTAGGAAATATATCAATAATATAGACGGAGATTTGTCGCATTTTTCTAACTAGTGGTTAAATATTGTACTTCTAAGACAGTAGTTGTAAAACCACTTTATTTATGTAATATTTATTCATTTATTTTACTTAAACTGTTACCTTAAGATGGACATTCAGCAAGGATAATTAAAATACTGTTAATTAAGTTTGAACTTAAGTACACCAACGCGTTTTCAGGGTGAAAGGGGCATTATCCTGAGGCCACACGTGAGATATGTTACCTATTCACGGGAAAAATATAATATGGTTGACACAAAAGTCATAAAAACAGCCCATTCGATAAATAGACTAAAGGAAGACGGCTTACATGCTAATTGGACAGCTCAGGATGGTATTTCAAAATGGTGGACAATAGTTTCTGGCTGTACACTGGCGTAGGGCAATTTATTAAAATGTTATCGGTGCAAAAAGACAAAATACCCATCTTGATATTTTCAAAAGAAGCTAAAGATAGGAGATACAATCAATAAAACACTATTAAACATCTGTAATTTATTGTTATAAAATTAATGATACACGCAACTAAATAAATACATACAGAACTTAGTAGAAATTATGACAGTACAACATTGTCCATAAGTAACGTGTATGTTGAGATTTATCAAAATCTCATTCATTCAATTACATACAGTGGGTGGCCAAATTATTAGGGACAGTGCAGATTTTCTGTAATTTTCAAATGAATTTAATGAGGAAATAAGTGGCTTTGGGTCTCATATTTATTTTTATTCATTAGAGTGCTTTATTTAGAATATAAAACGACATAATTGCTTTTTCATAATCATTTATTTTTGTATAAAAAGTGTTAATTTAACAAATTAAGTAAAATCTTAATATTTTGTAATGCCACCTTTTGCTGCGATTGCGGCTTCCAGGCGTTTGGGCATGCTTTCTATACTGACTTTTGCGTTGTGTCGGAGATTGGGGTTGTGATGCCACTTTCTGATAAGAATTTCTATAAATTGCCGCTTGGTGGTGATGATTTCTTTGGCGATCTCCCGCTTTTTAAAATAATAATGATACCAGCAACAAGAATATAGAAGAAAAATGATTTAAAAACAATTCATTTTCTCACAAAATGCATTTAAACTTGAAAATTACAGGGGGGGGATGCTGTCCCTAATAATTTGGCCACCTACTGTAATATGAATAGAAAATACAAATGAAAAGTTATTTCTTTAGTCTTGGAATTTTGTTTTCTTGATCGTTCACATGCAGTACAGCTAAACCATTTTGACAAGATCAAAAACCAAATTTCAAGTTAAGTGCGTTTTATATTAAATTATAAAATAACTAAAAACTATTTTAGCCCTATTATTTATGATTTATAAATTATGAATATACTTTAAATTATCAAAATAAATATAAATCACTTTTTAATAAGTAAACAACAAAATATAAAGACTGTTCCTTTGGTTTAGGCGGAACTAGATTTTCAATTCTAGTTTCTTTTACGGATTGATTGAAGATTTTGATCATTTTGTTCAGGAAAAGCCAACTTCAATATATAAAAAAATAGCTGACAACTTACAAAAATGAAAATTCCGGTTAGTTCCGCTTTGGAATAGACTGTATTCTGGTATTTGGAATAACAATTTCCATCAGAAAAATTTGTATGTATAAATTCATACAGCCTCCTTTAGTAGGGTGACCGTTTTCTTAAGAAGGCAATGCGGGACTGAGCAAAAAAAAAGGTCCCAAATCCAAGTGAAGAGCAAAAAAAAAAAGGTCCTCACCTTCCAAAATCCAAGTGAAAAGCAAAAAAAAGGTCCTCATCTCCCAAAATCCAAGTGAAGAGCAAAAAAAGGTCTTCACCTCCCAAATCCAAATGCGGGACAAAATGTTAAAATGCGGGACGCATCTTAATGCGGGACAAAATGTTAAAATGCGGGACGAATGGTCACCCTACCCTTTAGTCTTTTTATTCAATGAGAGTACATTTTTCATGAATTCGAAAAATTTACCAACTTTATGGTGCTCTAGCGGCGAAACCATTCACCTCACAAAAAAACTTAAGAAAGCTAAATTATAGAAAATTTTATCCTCTTTAACTTGGTATAGATATATTTTTTTTGTATTTTGCAATGGAACAGAGATATTTGCAAAAAAACGTTCTTTTACATGTTTTTCCAGGTAAAATTTTTTTGTCGCAAAATATATTCTCTGCACCTCAAGAACCTATTAATCCCACCAATTTCCAAAACTCCAAACTATAGGCTATTCCAAACGTTTAGGCGGGACCAGATTTTGAAATCTAGTAATTTTTTTTCGGACTTTTGGTCATTTTGTTTAAGCTTTGTAAATCATACACTACAAATTCTAGATTAAATTGATTGTTATTATAAAATGTCCTTTTCATTACATTTTTATTGTCATTCTTAATAAAAATTTCCAATTTATTTTTTTGTCTTCAAAATATGGAAAAATGTATTCAAATTTTTGACATAACGTTTGCATGGTTTCACTGTTGGAATTTTAAATTTTCATATACCAAACCTGGAACATGAAATAATCCAAGCAAGATCTCTTTTTGGGAAAACCAAAAAGAACGAAATTTCCATTTAGTTCCGCCTAATCATTTTGACTAGCCTATATCTCCAATTTTCTGGAATAATGTATATATTTTTGTTTGTAAACATTATAAGATAAGTGTCTTACGATTTTTATCTCTGAGTGATATTTATCTTACAGTTGTTACGATAATTATCTGTATCTTATTGTGACTTTGCTGTTTGTCTAAATATTGCCACAAATCTCAATCTAAATTTCATGACAAAATATTTTGTTTTTTAAATTATAATTTTGGATTTTAAATAATTGAAAAGTGTAAATATTGTATGAAAAATAGCAAAATATTTTGCCAATAATTATTTATTAGTGACACAAGATAAATATAAAATTGTAAAACTGCTTAAACTAGCTTTGCAAATGAAAAGAAAGATACAGTTTGATCCATGTAGGTGATTTTGTAGAGATTGTGGTATTCTGCAATACAATCAGAAACTTAAAAACAAGACTTTGTAATTAATAAAAAAATAAAAATTGATTATTTAATAAGTGTTTTATTTAAATTTATAATTTACATTAAATGTGCAAATTTAGTAAGATGGTCATATTTTAAATAAGAACCTTTTGCATAACGTAATGTTTCGGATGCATTAGAAACAGGGAAATACTGTCTAAGTGTTTTTCTTAATTTAAGCAAGGCTTTTGACTGCATATCTCATGATATATTATTAACCAAACTATCTTTTTATGGTTTTGACGACAAGAGCCGTGCCATGCTTAAATCATACTTAGCTAACCGGAAACAGTTTACCCAATTTAAAAGTAGCGTTTCTGAGTATCTTCCTTTACAGTTTGGTATTCCCCAAGGTTCAGTTCTCGGACCGCTACTATTCTTAATATATGTTAACGACTTGCCTCTCGCTATGACATCTAAATCAATTCTTTACGCTGACGATACAACATTACTAAATTGCAACCATGATCTAGATTCCCTGATTACGGAAAATGTTTCTCTGGTGAACAGTGCAAACTCTTGGTTGTCTAGCAATAAACTAATTTTAAATACAGATAAAACCCAGACCTTGCTACTGAGCACCAGAAAACATGATTTTGCCAATCCCCCTTTCGTTAAATTTCTTGGTATCCACGTTGATCCTTACCTTCGTTGGGATCAGCACGTGGATGTACTCAGTCGTAAACTGCGATCGACCGTGTATCTAGTAAGAAATCTGAAGCATGAAGTCAGCATAGATGTTGTATTGAAAGCCTATTTCTCCCTCTTTCAGTCCCACCTAACCTATGGGTTAATAATCTGGGGACATTCACCTGCAGCCAAAAGAATTTTCAGCTTACAACGTAAAGTTGTAAGAATAATTGCCAGTGCTCCTTTTAGAACGGATTGTCGAGATCTTTTTGTAAAGCTGAAAATAATGTCATTGCCTTCACTATTTATTTATTTGTGTCTATTGTTTGTACGCAAAAACTTACACAATTATATCACTTTTAGTGAAACGCACGAGCACAACACGCGTTGTAAAAATAATATTCGTGGTAAGTTTTTGCGCTTAAATAAATCCAGGAATTGTTCAAATTACTTTGCTGTGAAATTTTATAATCTTTTACCAGAGACTATTACTACACTACCTCTAGACAAATTCAAACTTAAACTTAAACACTTATTTATAAATAACCCATTGTACACAATTGATGAATTTAACAACGTTAATTTTGATGAACTTTTATGACTTTGTCTCTTAATATTGTATTGACTGACTGAAAGCAGTTCTTTGTATTTGTAATTTGGTCAATAAAACTATTATTATTATTATTATTATTATTATTATTATTATTATTATTATAACATTTCCCGCAGGAAAATAATGACAAATTTTGGAAAAAGATTAGTTGTGTTTTTCTTTTAAACCAGAACGGTTCTTATTTAAAAAATGACCATCATAGTATTAACAATGATTTTATGCTGTTACACATGCACCATTAAATTCTGAACCCCTTATATTATATTTTCATTAATTTATGTAGTGGGATTTCGTCACCAGTCTCTTAATTTTTAATCAATAGCAAGCGTTCTAAAAGTTCCAGGAATAATCCCAATATCTTCCTGTTTCTTGTTAATGCCAATACGTTTTGTTTCATCCACTTTCCATCTGTTTGGATCCAAGAAATAATCTCTATTATCATTAACGGTTTTTATCCATTCTTCTTTAATATCGTTCAGCTTCCCAACAGTTCCACCATATTCTACAGGTAATAATTCTTTGGGTACGTATTTGTATAGTGATTCTAAACTTGTGTGGAAATGAAGCTAAAAAAATTATAAGTAGTTATTAAAAGTATAAAACAATTCAAAAAGTAAAAAGATTTTTGCTAAAAAATCGTAAGGGGGTACCCCTTACGATTTTTTCGATTTTAGAGCAAAAATTTTTCGTCTCAGATTTAGTTCAATCTCAGAATTGTTTATCGATGTATTTTGAGCCGTAGATCTCAAAAATAACCTCCATTACAAGTTACCGTTTTTGAGTAAATCCAAAAAAACTGACTTGAGTTTACCATAACTCAAAAACTAGCCAAGGGGGAATTTTTTAAATATTTTTTTCAGACTCCCCACCCCAGAATTAGTGTATAAAAATAATTTGATGGAAATTAAAAAATATAATTTTTTTAGGTAAAAATTGACCGGGGAAAATTTCAGGGTATCGGCGACCGACGCGTTTGTTGCCGTATAACGATGTTTTTGGCCTCTCGCTAGGTATGAGCAAAATGAAAATTGTTATTTAGAACTGTAATTAGAATTAACAAATTAAAAAATTGATGCAAATTGATACATTTTATTTGAAAGAGGTTAAATTTGGAGTTCAAAATTAATCCGTAAACCAAATTTTAATTTAAAAAATTAAACTAGAAATGAGATATGCCCCGGAGAGTCTTATTAATTAAAAAATAGTTCTTACCATAGATGCAACTTCTTTTTTTATAAAAGGCTTAACAACATACATGATTTTATCTAAATAATTTGGTATATTGATAACATGAATTTGTTTTAGTCGTACAGGATGGGCTTCCTAAAAAATAAAATAAAGTTAAGATTTAAAAAATAGCAAACTATAAAATTATTTTAAACAATTCTGTTCCTTATTTATTAATATTTAATGACTATATTCCTTAATGAGCTTTATCAGTGTTAGCCATCTTGATATGTAATGACGTAATTTTTGAAAGTGGCGTTTGCATTTTTTCTGACGTTTTTAGTTGTTTTTAAGTGGTAAAAGTGCAGAAAATACTTGAAAAAGTGTGTTATAGTGTGGACTTAAGTGTTTGGATTTCATGGATACCAAAATTGGAGTGATTGGAAAGGTATTTATAGAAATTTTTGTTAATTTTATAATGCGTCATTGTTATGTAGAATGTGATTCTATATACAAAATGAAAACACATACATATGTACATATATATGTAGGTGTATACAGTAGGTATATTTTTTATGTGTGTAGACCAGTGGTATTCAACATTTTCCCATAATGAGACCATATTTATGCTAGATATGTTTCAAGGGTTGAAGTTACCCCCTACAAGAAATTTAAATTGGCAATAATACTGATAAACACATTTGTGACATGGCAATTTTTGGGAATTTCTGGTGTATTTTAATATTTTGATTTGAAAACATATCTGATAAGTGAATTTTTCTATAACCCATAGATTTTCTGTAACAGGCAAATTTATATTTTGCAATATGCAGTTTAATATTACATTTTTCACATGTATCTGCGGTGACGGTACACAAGTGGTTAAGATCAGTTTATTCTCATTTATCAGATCTAAAAGTATGCTTCAAAATAAATTGTGTCTATTAGTAAACTACAGGTATCCGAATCTGTTGCATTTTTGTGACTCAAGGTTACTTTTTGAGTTCTAAGTAATTCACTATACAGAAGAAGTGGCCACTACGTCAGACAACTCTTGGACTAAAAAACGTTAGAAGTAAACCACTGGTCGATCCCAAAAACTGGGCTAAATGACAAATTTCATTAAAGTGATGGACCGAAACAGAAGAGGGTTTTTGTATCTAAAACAAAAATTTCCGAGAATTAGTGAAGCAAAAATTAAAGAGGGCATATTTGTGGGCCAAGAAATAAGAGAAATAATGAAAGATGATGCATTTGACAGTATGCTAAATGAAGCTGAAAGAGCTTGGAGAGCTTTTAAAACAGTTGTTTCAAATTTTCTTGGAAATGAGCTGAAAATTACAGAGATATCATGAATAAACTACTGAATGCCTACAAAGAAATGGGATGTAGGATGTTTTTAAAAAATCACTTTCTGAACTCACATCTATATTTCTTCCAGAAGATCTGGGTACAGTAAGTGATGAACATGGGAAACGGTTCCACCAATACATTTCCGCCACGGAAAAGCGATATCAGAGTAAATGGAGTCCAAATTTGTTTGCTGATTACTGCTGGATATTAATAAGGTATGCCTCCGAAACAAAATATGGACGTAAAACAACAAAAACAAAATTTTGAGGTAAGTTAAAATTAACAATAATACGTCTATTGCTATATTTCGTTAGAAACCAACAATACCTCATAGCAAAAAAATGATGGGTGATAGAAAAAAACTGAGTCATTTTAGGTCAAATTTTAAGTGGGATACACTATGTTTTGTCCATGTCACAAGAAATAAGTTTATTTTTGTTTACTAATGTAATTAGCCTATATATCAAAAAAGTTATATATATATTAACATTTTTCGTTACCTGTGTATACATCATGTATTTTTTTAAAACAGCTAAAGACATTTTTGATAAATGTGATAAACTTGAATTAGACATATCAAAAATGGGAACTTCTCCTGCCGTTATCACTGGATCAGTGGCCAGCCGAATATCAGCAACCATTAAAATAGTTTTTAATACATTATTAAAAACAAAATGTTCTGGTTCTTTCGCTGTTCGAAATATTATAAGTTTGTAGTTTTGATCTGTGACTTTTGGCAAAGGAACTGTATCACTGAAAAAAAATAGTATTAAAAATATTTTACAATAAACAACAAAAAATTGATGTGAAGTGTGAATTTTTACCCATTTCAGGATTTTGTAGGTATTTAATAAGTGTAAGAAACAAACGGAATGCTGGATGTCAAAAAGTATTTGTTGTAAAAAAAATGTATCATTTTTATTCGTTATTTGAGTACCAAGGGCTTGCATTTATTTATTTTTTAAACTAAATTAATAAAGTCAAACTTTATTAATTAAAAAAATAATTTTGTCAAAAATACAAAAACTGCAATATTTTCCAAAAACGCAATTTGATCAAAAATTCCTCTCGTACGTTTCCAGCTCAGATCAATGTGCATTACCTATATTTTTTTTAGATTTTTACTTCAACCCCTTTGGGTATAAAGGTGTGGTACAACTTTTTTAGCACATTATTGGCTAAAAAAAAAACTATTTTTCGTTTCTTAATCTGTCTTAGGAGCTTTCTTTTGATATCACACAATAAATTTGAAAAAACTTATTATTGTTTAGAGTAGGGTGACCATTTTCTTAAGAAGGCAATGGGGGACGGAGCAAAAAAAAAGGTCCTCATCTCTAAAATCCAAGTGAAGAGCAAAAAAAAAGTCCTCATCTCTAAAATCCAAGTGAAGAGCAAAAAAAAAAGTCCTCATCTCTAAAATCCAAGTGAAGAGCAAAAAAAAAAGTCCTCATCTCTAAAATCCAAGTGAAGAGCAAAAAAAAAAGTCCTCATCTCTAAAATCCAAGTGAAGAGCAAAAAAAAAAGTCCTCATCTCTAAAATCCAAGTGAAGAGCAAAAAAAAAAGTCCTCATCTCTAAAATCCAAGTGAAGAGCAAAAAAAAAAGTCCTCATCTCTAAAATCCAAGTGAAGAGCAAAAAAAAAAGTCCTCATCTCTAAAATCCAAGTGAAGAGCAAAAAAAAAAGTCCTCATCTCTAAAATCCAAGTGAAGAGCAAAAAAAAAAGTCCTCATCTCTAAAATCCAAGTGAAGAGCAAAAAAAAAAGTCCTCATCTCTAAAATCCAAGTGAAGAGCAAAAAAAAAAGTCCTCATCTCTAAAATCCAAGTGAAGAGCAAAAAAAAAAGTCCTCATCTCTAAAATCCAAGTGAAGAGCAAAAAAAAAAAGTCCTCATCTCTAAAATCCAAGTGAAGAGCAAAAAAAAAAGTCCTCATCTCTAAAATCCAAGTGAAGAGCAAAAAAAAAAGTCCTCATCTCTAAAATCCAAGTGAAGAGCAAAAAAAAAGGTCCTCATCTCCCAAATCCAAGTGAAGAGCAAAAAAAAAAGTCCTCATCTCTAAAATCCAAGTGAAGAGCAAAAAAAAAAAAAGAAAAAGGTCCTCACCTCCCAAATCCAAATGCGGGACGCATCATAATGCGGGACAAAATGTTAAAATGCGGGACGAATGGTCACCCTTGTTTAGAGACATAAAAAAATCGATATGTTTTGAAAAACTAATCTAATCAAAAATTACTCATGAACTATTTCGGTTTCTATGAATGTACATTGTTGAAATTTTTTTCAGATTTTTAGATCAACCGTGGAAATATAACATAAATCAAAATGATAGTCAGACAATATCTTGATGTATTTCTTTATTTTTCGTTATTATCTATTTTACCAACTTACCCATATTTTAAATAATCTGCAATTAGTTTGTGTTTCGGATCTCGATCATCAAATATTTCTGGGGCCTGCGACCTTAATGTGTAACACAAGTCTATAAGATATTTTGTTCTTTCTATGTCCCTATTACTGCTCACAATAAATCTTCTTAATAATTGATCACCTAAAATAACAAAACTATATTAAAACAATAAATATAAATATGTTAAAAAAGATTACAAGCATGAGGAAGGAGTTGAATTAAAGTTTGAAATAGTTGGCCATCCACCTTATTTACCAGATCTGGCACCCTCCGATTTCTATATTTTTACAAACCTAAAAAATATCTAGCTTGAAAAAGATTTTGGTCGGATGACAAAGTCATTACCTCCGTAAATGATTTTTTGAGCCTCGAAAATAAAATCATTTTAAGGAGGGCAAAAAAATGCTCCAATAGTGCATTGGAGCATTTTTTTTTCCCTAGATAATAGATAATAAGTGCTATTATTTAAAATTAGAAGGTAATTATGAAGACAAGTAAAATTAAATTAATCTAAAAAAAATTCTTTTATTTTCATTCTCATTATTTTTCATTCTACCCTCGCAATTATCGCAGTTTAGTATGCACTGCACAACTAGACATTTATTTTATGTAATTTATTTACTATTCAATGTTTACGAATAATAAAGAGTCTTTATTACTTTCTATGTAATAAATAATGTTAATTTTTACAACTCACTGCAAATATTTACAATACCACAAATATTTATTTAAATGTATGGACCTTCATGTTATGTAACTTTTCATAAACATAATTTCTCAGTTATATTTGGAAAGTAGGTAATGATACTTTTAGAATAAATTATTAGGCGGTGTTCTATAGAAGTTTAAATAAACTATGTCAATTTTATAATAATTTTTGCGTAGAAGTCTACGTCTATGTGAAATAGTATACATTTAAAAAATTAACATGAAGTGTGAATTTTCACACATTTCAGAGTTTTGTAGGTATTTATTCGGTGAGTGATGATTATTAGAAAGCCAAACGATGAATGCCTGTCACTACATAACACAATTACAAGTGTTGGTTTTAAATCAATAGGCACAACAAAAAGGTTGCAGTTAGATTTTTTCTTTCGTGTATCATATATCTCTAATAATACCATAATATATATTTTAACCTTTTTTTTTTGTATAATTGCAAAAATATCATTCAAATCCTGGCAACTCTGCGGGTGATCTTTTGTCACGCAAGAGCATAACGCCTACAGAGACATTGTTTATATTGCGACTATATGAAAAACTAAAAGATTCTCTACTAGAAATGGAATCCTAGCAACCAGCCAGTTATTTATTTATTTTCCTAGTCGATATTTGCAAAATAAATTTACGTACCTCTTCTCTACCCATAACAAAGTGTATCTATGTAAATACTAATATATATTTTTTTAATTTTAGTTAAGATATTAAACGAAAATCTTAATATTTGGCAAAATTTAGTCAAATGTATTTCAAAAATCAATTACCGTTCCTTAATCTGAACTTAAAGAGCTTCCATTTAATATCCACACAATAAAATTTAATTTAAAAAAAAAAATTGTTTTCAATAACACAAAAACTGTAATATTTTCCAAAAACGAAATCGGATAAAAATTTCCTCTCGTACGTTTCCGGTTCATAGCAATATACATTGCTTAGAATTTTTTCAGATTTTTAATTTAACCTCTTAGGGTTGAAAGGTGCGGGAAAAGGGGTTGAAAAATCGTATTAAAATAAAAAAATAAAAAAAAACTACTTCCCGTTTCTTTATCTAAGAGCTTTCTTTTGCTACCACACAATGAATTAAAAAAAAAAGAATTTTTTCGACGACAAAAAAATCAATGTTTTGCCAAAAACGAATTTGATCAAAATTTCCTGTTGAACTATTCCGGTTTCCATCAATGTACATTATTGAGATTTTTTTCAGATTTTTAGTTCAAAAAAATATTTTTCAAAAATAAAAATTTGATGGTTTCATTTGATACCCCACTCAAAATTTAAAAAAAATATATTTATTTTTCCATGAAATATATATTTCTTTATATTTATCCCGCGCTGTATTTTTTGAACTCTCTATAGTTTCCTATATGTGGGTCAAAAAGTTGTATAAGTTTGCCAAATTTCAACTTTATATGTTCAGCCGTTTGGCTACAATTTCTACCGTACAGACAGACAGACAGACGTGGACACATGAGTGACGTTATAAGGGTTTTTTGGTGGTCATACAAAATCCTAAAAAGACAGCCTATTGTGGCTTTTTGCCTTGGGATTCTAACGAAATAGCACTTAATAAACTAAAAGCGTAAATAAACTGTAGGGTTCGGCAGATGTAAGAAGGTTGAAACCACTGATATAGGATACCTACAAAACCTTGAAATGTGTGAAAATTTACAATTATTTACCTATATTTTGTGTCCTCAAATTTTATTAACATAGAAAATACCAACAAAACACTCAAATGTGTGAAAATTCACAACATTTTTTTTAATTACCTATATGTTGTGGCAAGTGTTGTTGCGTCTTCAACCATTCCTTAATTTTGCTCAAATCTCCTTCCAAATCCTTTATGATATCCATTGTTACCTCAATTAATTTCTTCACTATTTTCTTTATTAATATTAATCCACAATAACTAAACTTTTAACACAATTATTTAAAAACTATTATCTTCCTCACGCAACGGCACTTTAAGACAAATTGTTAGAGTTTAATTGTTGTTCCCGCTATGCGTTACTAACAATAATAAAGTACTGAAATATAAGCGCTGTAGCTATAAACTTGTTCGACGTCAAAAATAAACTTTCTACCTGAAATTTCGAAGGAGGTCCAGTAATTCATCTGACCATGGTTCTTGAACGAATATATTCAAGCGCACCTTTAGGTGTGTTGCATAATTAAGACTGGCGTGGTACGTGCAGATTTTTTATTGTTATAATAGAAATAATGAACTTTGGATCATAATATTAATGGCAATTACGTTTTTAGTTGATAACAGGTACAATTTTTACAATTAAAAACATTATAAGCAGTTATTTAGAATAATTATAATAATAATCGATTTATTCATTGAACCATTTTATCAGGATATGAAGGTTACCTTTTATGTTTTTTCAAACGACCAATATACTTCATTTTTTTAAAGAACGGAGTGTGGGCAAGATGGGACCTATTTCCATCTTGTTTTTAATTGGGTAAGAAAGTGAAAAAGTTTACACTGTAGAAAATTAGATTTCTGTCTCAATTTATTCTATTTGTCTCTTTGTTATTTTAACCCAAATCTGTAAACATAGGCGTACAAACTAAGTTTAAAGTGAATATATTACTACCTATTATTTCTAATAAGTAAAACGGAGGAATATGTTTAAATAATGTTAGAATATAAAAGCCAGTGAATAAATAGATTTGAAATTAATTTAGAATATATATTAAGAGAAAATTTTAAAATGAAGTCGTCTGAAAATGAATTAATGTACGTACGCCTCTGGTAGCAAACGCAACAGTTGTTTTGCTGTCAACTGTCATAGTCTTTGCTATCAACGAGTGCCATATTAATAATTTGTGTTGCCGTTATATTATCTGTCTCATTTTGTAATACGGAACTAACAGTAACAGTTCATTTTTTATGTTGTATATTGACAATACATTTATAATATTATCATAGTATTGGTTCACACGGATACGCCAAAGTCTGTTTACACCACAACAGTCACCAAAGTAACCAGATCTAGTTTCGTATTACAAATTGAGACAGATTATACGTATTTACGTCCGTATTAAATCGTTCCTTTGTGTTACAGTGTCGATTAAATGTAAACTTGAAACGGTTAAGCGGAACTAGATTTTGCAATCTAGTTACTTTCATCGTTTAAATCGTTCCTTTCGGCCGTTTTGTTTAAGCTTTGTAAATCATACTTACAATAAACATTTTTTGGTTAAGGTTAATATCATTTTAAAATATCATTTTCTTTATATTTTGATTTTTTGTGTCATTCTTAATACAAATTTCCCATTTATTTATTTTTTTGTCATTAAAATATCTAAAAAAAATATTTAATTTTGACATATGTCATTCGTTTCCATGGTTTCATTGTTGGAATTTTAAATTTTGATATCCCAACGTGAAAAATGAAATAACCCAAGCAAGGTCCCTTCTCGTGACAACCTAAAAGAACTAAATTCCCATTTAGTTCCGCTTAACCGTTTGGAACAGACTGTAATCTGTCTCAATTTGTAATACGAAACTAAATCTGGTTACTTTGGTGACTGTTGTGGTGTAAACAGACTTTGGCGTATCCGTGTGAACCAATACTATGATAATATTATAAGCTGTTCACTTTTGTAAGAACACACTAGATCTGGTTATTTTGGTTACTTGTATGGTGTGTTACTGACTTTAAATGTCAATTAAAAATATTCCTTACACTGTAAAACCGACTTTAGGTTGATAAGGTTATGATCATTATAATTAAGATATCATTTTTCATTATGACATATGTCAAATGGATCGACATTTTAAAAAAGTGACAATTTTTAATACCAACATGACATACAGCTTCAAAGGTGCAAACTATTGAAAACAAAATTCCCTCTTAGTTTGTTCTTACAAAAGTGAACTGCTTATATAAATATATTGTCAATATACAACATAAAAAAATTAACTTTTCCTGTTAGTTCCGTATTACAAAATGAGACAGATAATAGATGGCAATATTGAAATGTGAAAATTATGTTTTTTTTAAATTTTATTATTTAGTAGTCTGTATCTAGATAGCTTTGAATGCTCTACTAAACAGTATTTAATTTTGCTACTACTGTATCTTTTTGGGGAGGTTCAATTATGGTGTGGGGTGGAATATGTTTGGGACCTCGCACAGAGTTAGTGGTGATTGATGGCGGAGCGTTAACTGCAGATAGGTACATCAGAGATATTCTTCAAGACCATGTTGTACCTTTTGCCCAATATATCGGAAAAAATTTCACCCTAATACAAGATAATGCATTTTTAACGGTAACTTTTTATGGCTGTATCAATACTGGATTTACGTACCTATTCCCTTTTTATTATTTATCCAAGTTTCAGAACCGTAGAGAGAAAAATCTATTCCATTTGGTGATCCAAAAAAGATTTAAATTTTAAGATACAACTATTCCTGTGGAAGTTGCAAATGCTGTGTAGCTCGTCCGTTTCCCTTTCGTAATTCTATATAATTAGTTAACGTATTTATCCAGTACTGGTTCAACGACACTTGTACTTATGCAAGATTTTACAGCCCATTATGTGGCAGTTACATTAAGGAAGGTCTGAAATACTGTTTTTGTTTCACAAATACTTGTAAGAAAGTTTTTTAGTCATCCGCAGAAACTTTCACTTTTGCTAAAGAAATATAAAATATGAAATAATAACAATTATGACTTGTAATAATGTTACATGCTTTCTTGAAAGTCACAGATATAACACAGACGTTTCAAAAATTGACAACTGAATAAATGACAAGTTTCTTTTTTTAATTATTATGTAACTACGGTGCCCATGCGTCCTTTATAACAGGGGGGTGAAACTCTAATGGCAAAACGAAAACCATATTACGTTCCACAACCCAACACGAATAGCGCCCCAGTCGCTGCCAGTCGCTATAGCTACGTGCATGACAGGATGTTGCCTGTTACGGCTTCTGTCATTAGCGTCAAAATCTGTAATTAGTGTCAAAATCGTCTTCTGTAATTTCATTGTTTAATTCGGAAAATGGGTGTTAAATGCTTTGTTTTGGGGTGTGATTGTAGTGAACCTACAAAATATCGCTTTTCAAACCCGAAGACACGTGTGGTTCCAGAATTGTATAAAACGTTGATAAGGAACATTGGAAATCCAAAATTGGATGGCTTGTCCATGGAAGTGGCCATAAATATTAACCAATATTAACCTTATTGTCCATAAGTATTAGTAAATATTATGTTGTATGTTAGTCTACTTAATAAATAATTATTTCTGCTGGTTATTGTTTTTCTGTTTCTGTATAATTCCTAACTGCTTGTTCTTAATTGTAAACATAATTAAATGTTATTATTAAATGATACAATTGTTATGATTTATTTTGTCTATTTTTAATATTGTTGTCGTTAATAATATTAAAAATAGACAAAATAAATCATGACAATTGTTTCATTTAATAATAACATTTAATTATGCTTACAACTATATCCACTGAAGCATTTGAAATACCCGCGAAACCCCAACCGTTTCCTCCCCTACCAATTTTAGTTCCATAACCCAACAACTACAGCGCTAATTTGGTTTCAAAAAATATAACGGCAGTTTCGCATCTATTTCCTTCTTTATCTATGCTTTATAACCGTGTTCTTCAACCTTTTGGCACCTGCGGACCGGTGAAAATAGGATAAATATTTCGCAGACGGGCTGAAAACTAAGATAATTTGATATACGTGGCTGCAGAGTTGTTTCTGAAGTGCTGCATTAACTTCTTTTCGATTTATCTCTTTGGTTTTTATTATTGACATGACTAAAAAGTATTTTCGCACAATAGGAAGTCAAAAAAATTACCAATAATTTGATAGCTTTATAATTTAAAGATGGATTTTCTTTTTCTTGCGATTTCCAAAATATCATACGTTTATACGTTTCGGAAATTGAAAAAATAAAGCCATTTATTAATATATTTCTTGTTAATTTAATGAAGACTTGAATACAAAGGAAATACAGAAAAAATCGCTGGGATTTTTTGATTTAAATTTTATTGTGAGGTATTTTTTGCAAATTATTTAAATTTTTAGAAAACTCAAAGCTGCGTATCATCCTAGGAGAGAAAAATAAAAAAGAGACTCGAAGATCCTGAATCAAATAGGAAAACATTTTAAATTTATTACAATTAAAATAATTTATAAGGGAACCGCCACTGGAAGTCCAAAATGTTTCAAAAGATTACTTTCACTTAAAAAATTTCTTTTGTTTTCTGTTGCACTATTTTTTAATATAAACGTCATTAATATATCACATCTTTTGGATCTTAGTTGATTTAAATTACTCTATTTTTAACAAAATTGAGAAGTCATTAAATGAAAAAAAATATTTGAATGCAAAAATTCAAAATTTAAAATATTTTTATCTGTTGTGTTTGCGCCATGTCACTTATCTTTGTAAAATGTCAATAAGAAATTTGTGTACTTCTTTATTTAAAGGAAAATTTAATAGTGTTAATAAAACTTCTATTAATTATTATTCTAGAAGAAGTAACAATGATGAAGGGCCTTACAAGATCGTAACCCCGAAAAAACCAGTTAAAGGTAGAAAGTTAGGTTATTTTGATGTAATTTTATCAATATTGTTACAATATAAATTGATAACATTAATGATAAGGTTTAATTATTATTTTATTTCAGAATTTTACAAAAATAATTTATTTCCTGTAATTTTTTTACAAATTTCGTAATTATTTCATAACAATGCAAGGATATCTATTTAAAATACAAGGGCAAGAAATTTGCAATATGTATCCAACGAACAAATCCAAAATTTTATCGACAAGCAGAGTAGTTATTTTCTACATCTATTATTCTATTAAATTGATATCGGCTGCTTAACACCTGTAGTTTTATACATTTTCTTGTATTTATATTATAAATTAAGTAATATACGTTACATTTTTCAGATGTTGAGAGTAACGTGTACAGAGATCCCAACTTTGATCTACTCTTTCAATCGAAAGGATTCCCTTTTTTCCTACCTGGAAATGTGGGTCCCGCTTGGCATGATAAGTATTCCACGTTACAGAATCAAGGGAAGATAGTTTTGAAGTATATTCCCAAAGTAAGAAATCATTTATTTTGTAAATTAGTTTGGTTAAAAATTTTTTCTCACTATTGACAAGTGACAGGCTGGAATACGGTAAATGATGACCAAATTATTGTACTAACTACAGCAGTATACTGTCTGTGGTTATGTATTTTATTGTTGAATTTTTGTTACAATGACAGAAGTTTTGAAAAGCTATAAAAGCGAACAAATTTTATTGTTTTTCGCTGTCATTCAAAAAGGACAAAGATAGGCATCTTAGTTTTTTATTTTTCCTAAGAAAAATGGATGGAAAGATAATATTAACTTCAAATTGGGAAAAGATTTGGTTATGGACAGGATGAAAGCGTGCCAATAAGTTTTTAGTTATGGCAAAATTTTTAATTGGTACTATTCAAGTTTGTTTACTGCATTTTTCGTGAGAGGATTGCAGAAAAACAAAACTGCACTAACATGTTTGCACCTGCTTTATAGGTACTAGTTGCAAATTTAACTTTTGCTCCTGTCCTAAACTAATTTTATTTCATGAGGCCTTGAAAATAATGCACTTGTTTGCAAACAGAATGCATTTATTGTAAAATCAGATGATTGTCACTTCGCTTCTAATGTACCACATAAAATTACGTGCCCTGCATTTAACAATTGCCCACCTACAAATTACACTTCAATAAATCTACTGAAATAAAATTTTAGTCTAAATAATTCGCATTTTGCTGATACCTAGCGAGTGGCCAAAAACATCGTTATACGGGAACTGACGCGTCGATCGCCGATACCCTGAAATTTTCCCCGGTCAAATTTTACCAAAAAAAATGATATTTTTTAAATTGCATCAAATTGTTTTTATACACTAATTTTGGGGTGGGAAGTCTGAAAAAAATATTTAAAAAATTCCCCCATGGCTAGTTTTTGAGTTATGGTAAACTCAAGTCAGTTTTTTTGGATTTACTCAAAAACGGTAATTCTTAACTTGTAATGGAGGTTATTTTTGAGATCTATGGCTCAAAATACATAGATATAAAAATTTTGAACAAAATCTGAGGCAAAAAATTTTTGCTCTAAAATCGAAAAAATCGTAAGGGGTACCCCTTACGATACTTTATTATTCTACGTTAAATGCTCTAATTTATTATTCTAAAGTAATTGATACATCAGTATAAAACTAATACATATTTATTTAATTGAAATTACAGGCAACGAGTGGAAACGTAGCATGCCAAGTCCAAGAGTGTCCAAGAGTTCTAAGGCAAACAGTATATGAACTTTTTCCTCATACAAGCTTAGAACATTTAGAATTATCTGTCGTTACTCTAACATTAAATTCCAATATTAAATTATTGCGTTCAAACGGAGAATTAGAGACAGAACGAATGGCGCAAACCGTAAGTAAATAGTTTCTAAATATTAATGTGAAGTAATAGAAATACTTTTTAAAATACTGTATTCCAAATATTTCTATCTTTTGTGTGTTTAATTAACTGTTTTTTTTAATTTTAGTTTGTATTGGCTGCGAACAATATATGTGAAAGACTGCGCAATGCTGGTTATTGGGCAGATTTCATAAATCCATTTTCTGGTCGACCGTACCTGCAGCCTCCGAAACCAGACGGAACTCTATATTCTACGGATGAAAAATTCCGTTGTTTAGATTTCCAAATTATATCAATCAGTGATTGTAAAATTGTAACAAATGAAGATGATAAAAGAAATCCCAAGAAATTTGTTGGAAGTCTATTTACAAATGCTCCATCGAAGAAAACTCATCTGGAATCTATATTTATTGTTGACGATAGTGAATTATAGTTAATTGTTTTTGAGTTCTGTTCTAGTCTGTGGTTTAAAAAAAATAAATAAAATCTCTATTTTATTAATTATTTTATTTGTTGTGAACATTGATTTACCCCAATATTAACGGGCGTTATTGTAAATAAATATTGACTTAACAAAAAATTTAAATTGTTAGGTTATGTTACAAACAAATTAAAATAAATGTATTAAAAACAGATTGTTTTTAATCCTATCCAGTATTTTATTAACATAAAAACATTTAATTAACCGTTCGCGCTGGATTTTAAATTTAAAAAAACTCCCCCCACTTAAAAACTGTCATCCACCATTTGTGCGAATCTGAAAAGCAAGCGTTGTTTGTAAAATCCAAATACACAAGTAAATATTAATTAAACAATGTTATAAATAATATAATTATTAATAAACTGACATATGTTTATCAATTTTAAACATTTTAGCAGTGTATATAGTTGATATAGCGTGAAATGCTGTAAATTTTAATTACTAACCTTACATTTATAATTAAATTTTAGTTTTGTGAGTGATTATTAGTATTAAAATGAGTAAAAGACGACGAACGAGTTCTATTGCAAGTAGAGGACAAGAAGAGGATTTGGATGATTCTACAGAACCTACTGCTACTACTTCTTCGGGGCCTCCAGGGAGAAAACGAAGAAAATTAGATCCAGTACGAGTAATATTTTAAAGACTTTTTTTTAACTAATTTTAAGTTAGAATAAGTATTTTATTACATCTATTCTTTAATATATACGTATCTATATTAAAAAATAGTATTCATCGGTTCAATATTCATTTTTTTTCGAAAAAAAATTTGCCTAAAATTGATTATATTGAACTAACTTTTTAAAAAAACAAAATTATGATCTGTGTCTTTCATTTTGATATTGAAATTGTCTTTTTAGATCTCTTTTTGTTTTAATACAATATAATTTTGCCTCGTCTTTCATATTTATTTAAAAATATAGGTTATATTATTTTTATTTATATTAGTTTTCATAAAACTAGATCAAAATAATGAAAACTGAAAGACTGTTAGTTGAAAAGGGAACATTTTGTGTATGTTATGGTCTGTTTCTTTGGTTTAAGCGGAACTAGATTTTCAAAACCAGTATCTCGAGGGTTTTGATTGTTTTGTTTAGTGAAATCGAACTTAAATCGTTAAAAAGTAAGCTCGTGACAACTGATAAAATAAAAATCCTATTTAGTTACGCTTAAATTTTGGAATAGCCTATATATTAATATATTAGATATTTAAAAGATGGAATTATTTTTTGCAGACCGAGCTGTGTCAACAACTGTATGATACAATTCGTAGCCATAAAAAGGATGATGGCAACCTCCTTTGCGATGCTTTTATACGAGTACCAAAACGAAGACAGGAGCCTACTTATTACGAAGTTGTTTCGAACCCTATTGATCTTCTAAAAGTGCAGCAGAAATTAAAAACCGATGAATACGAAGATATGGATGAGCTCTCTACCGATATAGAATTATTAGTCAGCAACGCTAAAGCCTTCTATAAGAAGAATTCACAAGAGTATAGAGATGCTTGTGATTTATGGGATCTTTTTGTTTCTTCAAAAAATAAGTAAGTTTTTTTAATTTATTTATTTTGTAACGAACCACATATTTTTTGGTTATAAAATATCTTTGATGTAGCGAATTACATTTATTTATCGGCAGAATAAATTTAACTATTTTGTTATGAATTTGTTTTACATAATTTAGTCAAGAAATATCAAGTTTTAGTGTATATAACACCCCCAAGCAGATACAGAATATAAATTTTAAACCAGCCATTTTTTAATGAAGAAATTTAAATATACCGGCATCAACAAGCGTTGTACGGCTTATGTTTTTCGGCGCCAGAATCAATATTTCTACCTTTTCGTACCTTTATTTATAAAACTGAAACATTTAAATCTTTTTAAGAAATAAATAAGTCATTATTTTATTTACAGAACAATTATCATATTTCATTATAAACGATGTCACGATTAACGGGAAAACAAGTTAATAAAACTTATCTAAAACAGCCTATTGAATTACAATTTTTGGTTTTATATAATGTAATTTTCAGAATACGAATCATAAGTATTTACCGGAATAAATAAAATGTATCTCATAATTAAGGAAACTTCAATATTTATTATTTTTAATATACCACAATTTCTTATCACTTACTAAATACCTACAAAGCCCTAAAATGTGTGAAAATTCACACTCAATGCTGCCAGCTTAAATATATTTTATTATATATACTATAAATGTAATTCAACTACATAAATAAATAACTTTAAATAAAATAAATACAATTTTACCATTTGCATTAAACCACTGCTATTTTTATATCTGTATATAGCAATTTATATTTTATATTAATTTTTAAACATCTTTACAGACTTTTAGATATAGAAGAAACTGAGCCCAAAGGAAAAATAATTTTAAAAGTAGGAAAATTAGCTCGTAGAGCAGCTGCCGCTGCAGAAGCCCGTAAACAAGATATCGATCTCGCTGAAGACACCTCGGAAAGTTCAACAAACCCAGACGATGATATAAATCTTTACGAAGATCTATTCACCGCAGTTATGATAGCCACAGATCCAGATAACAGACCTCTTCATACAGAATTTCAGTTGTTACCGTCAAAGAAAAAATATCCTGAATATTATGACGTTATCGAATATCCGATTGATTTGAGAATTATTGCTACTAAAATACAAAATAATGAATATAATAATTTGAATGAATTAGAAAAAGATTTGTTGCTGATGGTTAAAAATGCTTGTTTGTTTAATGAACCTGGAAGCCAAATTTATAAGGATGCCAAAACACTTAAAAAGGTATTTTTTTCTTGCTGATGACATGCCCGTTTTTGTTAAATACAATTTTAGTACCTAATTATTTTTTTCAGATTATCACAAGTAAAAAGATTGAAGTAGAACACGGTAAATTCGTGTCCGGTAAAAGCAGTGAACGAATTCGTAACAAACGTTTACGAGGAGTACAAAGTCTTTCTGCTGTAACAGCAGCGTTACGAGATGAAGACACGGATCCTGAGGAAGTTGTTGAAGAACCTCCGGAAGAAGAAACTAATGATCCGGAAGATACTGATAATCCACTTTGGCAATTATATGAGACGATTAAAAATCTAGCGCATCCAAATGGACAAGTTTTATCTGAACCGTTCTGGAAGTTACCGAGTAGAAGATTTTATCCAGATTACTATAAGGAAATTAAGAATCCAGTATCGTTAAGTCAGATTAAAGCTAAGTTGAAGAAAGGTGATTACGGAACTGTCAGTGAAGTTGCGGGTGACATGAATATTATGTTCGAGAATGCTAAAAAGTACAATGTACATACTTCTAAATTGTACAAGGTATGTTTTATTTATTACGTAAATAATATTGATAAATTTATTGAAGTACCTGAAGCCGGGGGGTTCGTCCCTGGCTTATTATAGTACTTGACTATGAAGTCAAGTTAGAAAAATCACCAAAGTCGTGAGGTACGTGAAGCCGGGAGCTTCGCCCCTGGCCTGTTAGAGTACTTGGCTTCATAACATGTTACTAATTTTATTATTATTATTATTTTTTTAGGACGCATTGAAGCTACAAAAAGTGATGCAAACCAAAGTCCAAGAACTACTTGACATTGATCAGGTAACACGAAATAACAGATCACACAGGTCTAAGGTAGGCTTGCACTTGCTTTCATTCCATCTTTTTTCTTAATTTTTTTCTTAGAACAGATCGCATTAAATTTGGCAAATTCGGTAAATTATATATTCTTATTTTAAATGTTGTTTTTGTCCAAACTCATATTAAAACTAAAAAAATAATTTTAACTAACAAAGCAACAAATGTACATATTAATAATTCTAACAAATTAATTGCTTGAATTTTATTATTTTAATTTATTATTTATTTATTCATTTCATGCAAATTTATATATTTTATATTAATCTAAAATTTCATTGCTTATCATGATTTGCACGTCATATGCTTGTGCTTGATTAATATTAATATATATATTTTTTTTTTCTTGTTTTTGTTTTTACAAAATTAATTATCTCTTTCTAGGATACCGATAGTGATGCAGATTCAGAGGCTTCGGGAAGAAAACGTCCTAAAAAAGCTGGAACTCCGAACATACCAACATATAGAGGACCCGGTCGACCACCGAAAGAACAAGTTCCGTTAAAGAAAAAATTACATCAACTTGCCAAAACCCTTATCGATTACTCCGTAAGTACTTATTTGTAATAATAGGGGATAGGCATGATTTTATTTTTATTTTTTATTATATTCCTCTTGTTGCATATAACATAAAAAACAGTTTTGCATTTTTTTTTTAATTTGAAGGCTTAAAAAAAATCATAAATGTATGTAGCGCGCGAAAACCACGTGACGTCATACCCTACTTAAGTGTACTGCGTACAGCCTACCCAGTGTACAGTGTACAGCTACACAGTCTGTCGTCAACTTATTTGCTTTTATAACTTTTATAGATTGTGTAAAGAGTGATTTTAATTAAAATAAAGTTCAATTCTATGAAAACAATTTATACATGTTTACCGAATTAAATTTTATATTAAAATATATAAACTATATTGCAGTATTTCAATTATGCCTTTAACGTTTTGTAACTTCATATAAACAATGTAAAATTCTGATATCTAAATTACATAAATATTTACATTTTACAGAGTTGCAGCGTTTATATTGTTTACATAAAGTTATAGATTACATAAATGGTTTACTTTCAAGTCTGTTTTGACACCATGTATTTCTTCAGCACTGTAGCATTCATTATTTCTCATATATTCCATGAGCATAAAAGCATCAATGTTGGGTAAATCATCACTCTGAGCCCAAACAAAATCTTTATCTGCCATTTTAATAATAAATGCGTGAAAAATTGTTTAAAAACAAATACAAAACTCTCGAACAATACAATATACACACATAAAGATTATGTTGTAGTCTGGGCAGTCTAGGGTTTGACGTCTCAGTCGTATTTACTCGGCAACCTTCGCGCTGTGGTCGGCTTATTTCAAATTTACAATATTTTAATTAAAAAATTTGGCTGTAATATTAATTAAAATGTGATTTTTGTTTTGTTAGGTGACATAACTAACATTAACATATCAAAAAAATGTAGTTTTAAAGAAATATAAATTTTATGCGTATCCCCTATTATACCCTTTTCACACTAGAACTTTAAGACGAGTGAACTTAAAGTTCCCCGATGTTTAACATCGGTATGCTTTCACACTTGATATTTAAATCTCCGGTGCTGTCATCAGCTACAGTAATTTTGTCCTTAAGTTACCGTCATGAAATTACCAGTTTTGAACTGTCTGCGCAGACGCACATTTTGAATTATTATAAACAAATATGGATATTTCATTTCATTCTACAATAAAGACACTACAATAAAGAATATATTACACCTGTATTAACATGTAAGTCGATACATTTTATCTCAATTATTGTAGCTCTGTATTTTATTAAATACATTATTAAAATAAATAATTTTATTATAACAATAAGTATAAACTTCTTATAACGTCGATATAATACAGTATTCTTGTTTATGATAATATAAAATGTTGACAGCACAAATTCAAGGAGTATTTTTTTATAATAGAAATTAAGTTGGGATTGCGGACGATGTTTAAGACGCAGATCTCTGTCTTAAACATCGCTTGTATTTAGACGAGGCCATACGGTTTCACATTAGCGTTTAAAGATACATTCACTTTAAAATCCGATATTAAAGTTCTAGTGTGAATAGGGTATTAGTGAAGTTTATGGATCCCGATAGCCTTTATTTTTATCACATATTAATTTTAGTGTGAAGATGGCCGTCAACCAATGTTGGTATTCATGGAAAAACCTTCCAAGAAACTCTATCCAGATTATTACACAGTTATCCAAGAGCCAATAGACATACTCACAATTGAAAGCAAGATAAAAAATGAACAATATTCCAACGAAGAAGAACTTGTCTCTGACTTCAAGCTGATGTTTGCAAACTGTCGTCAATATAATGAAGAACATTCTACCATCTACGAAGACGCTAATATTTTGGAAAAAGTCTTAATGGATACTGTAAATAAAATGTGTACACCAAGAACTCCTAGAACAGTGTAAGTTTAAAATATTTATGTGTCTAAAAATGTATAGCGAACAAACTAATAATTTTTCTCTTTTATATATATGTATATATAAAGATTAATAATTATTTTCTTTCAGTGTTAAACCAAGACGAACATTAACGCCAAATGAACAAAAATGTCGAACACTGTACGATACTATTAGAGATTTCAGAGAACCCAAAGCAAATAGACAATTAGCTTTAATATTCATGAAATTGCCGTCTAAAAGTGTAAGTTGGAATGTTAATTCTCTGTAATATTATTTATTAATTTATTTTTATTTATTAGGATTACCCAGATTATTATGAAGTTATCAAGAATCCAATTGACATGGAAAAAATAGCTCACAAATTAAAAAATTCTGTCTACCAAACATTAGAAGAAATTGTTACAGACTTTGTGTTGATGTTTGATAACGCTTGCAAATATAATGAACCAGGTAAGAAAAAATATTCTAAAAACTCGCCAATTTTAGGTTAAGTTTCCATAGTTGTCTAAATCAGTGTTTTTCAAACCTTCGACATTTGCGGACCACTAACCACGGACCACCAACGTCAAGAAAAACATTTTTTTTTGCGTAAAGGCCCATTATTAATACTAATGATATTTTGTGTGCGCGGACCACCTGTTGAGAAACACTGGTCTACATTACGTAAACAAACTACAAGATAGATTACATGTAGAATATACACGTAAATTACTTTTCATTCTCTGCGGCACATCACTGGTCTAAATAACAATTTACATTTTGTTCATACCTAGCGAGTGGCCAAAAACATCGTTATACGGGAACTGACGCGTCGATCGCCGATATTCTAAAATTTTCCCCGGTCATATTTTACCAAATTTTTTTATATTTTTTAATTTGTATCAAATTGTTTTTATACAATAATTTTGGAGTGGGAAGTCTGAAAAAAATAATTAAAAAATTCGTCATTGACTAGTTTTTGAGTTATAAAACCTTTAAAAAAAATTAAGTCATTTTTATTTTAAAATTTACTCATAAACGGTATTTCTTATCTTGTAATGGAGGTTATTTTTGAGATCTACGGCTCTAAATACATAGATATACAAATTTTGAACTCAATCTGAGTAATTTTTGTCTGAAAAATAGTTTTTTTTTGTCTTTTGCCGCAGATGTCAAAATTTTAGACCGTAGCTTAAAAGTGACAATATATTATTTATATATTTGTGATCTAAGGCTAAAATTTATAAACATATAAATTTATATTTATAAGTATTAAAGTAATATTATTCCCACAAAGACTATATTCATAATTTACTTTATTTATGTTTCTAGTAAAATTTATATGAAAGCATTTCTGCATATTAAGAGAAAGGTTCTTTTGCATGAAAATATTAAACCTGTGAAGGTCAGATTGTATCTGAATCTTGCAAGCTAGTGACTGATTTAAAAATTTTAAGATCGTCAGCACATATTAAGTAATATATTCGAGTATTAAAAAAATTTCACAATGTCATTTATGAAAATTATGAAGAGAAGTGTTGCTAAATGACTTCCTTGGGGTACACCTGAGGTAATTAGTTCGCTATTTGATTTACCATGAACAGCACACTGACTTCTTCCTGAGAGATAAGATTTAAACCAAGCTAACAAATTACCACTCACTCCAAAAGAAGCAAGCTTGTATATTAATAAAATTATATTGGTTCTAGATTCCCAGATATATAAGGATGCCTTAATTCTTCAAAGACTCTGTCTTCAAACAAAGATGCAGTTATGTGAAGATGAAGAATCAGTACCTGATGTCACTGCCGCAGTTCAAGATATGCTTTCTTCCCTTTTCACCACTACATATAATTTTCAAGATGAAGAAGGACGTTGTTATTCGGATTCTATGGCGGAATTACCCGAACATGACGAAATTGACGGCAAAAAGTAAGTTATTCCAACTTTTTATAGAATAAGGGATAGGCATGATTTTTTTAAATTTTTTATTATATTCCTCTTGTTGCATATAACATAAAAAACAGTTTTGCATTTTTTTTTAATTTGAAGGTTTATAAAAATCAAATGTATGTAGCGCGCGAAAACCACGTGTGACGTCATACCCTACTTAAGTGTACTGCGTACAGCCTACTCAGTGTACAACGTACAGCCTACACAGTCTGTCGTGAACTTATTTGCTTGTATAACTTTTATAGATTGTGTAAAGTTAGAGTGTTTTTAATTAAAATAAAGTTTAATTCTATAAAAACAATTTATACATAACCGAATTAAATTTTATATTAAAATATATAACCTATATTGCAGTATTTCAATTATGCCTATAACGTTTTGTAACTTCATGTAAACAATGTAGTAAAATTCTGATATCTAAATTACATAAATATTTACATTTTACAGAGTTGCAGCGTTTATTGTTTACATAAAGTTATAGAATAAATGGTTATTACAAGTCTGTTTTGACACCACGTATTTCTTCAGCACTGTAGCATTCATTATTTTTCATATATTCCATGAGCATAAAAGCATCAATGTTGGGTAAATTATCACTCTGAGCCCAAACAAAATCTTTATCTGCCATTTTAATAATAAATGCGTGAAAAATTGTTTTAAAACAAATACAAAACTCTCGAACAATACAATATAAAGTCTGTTCCAAACGGTTAGGCGGAACTAGATTTTGCAATCTAGTTACTTTCATCGTTTAAATCGTGCTTTTCGACCGTGTTGTTTAAGCTTTGTAAATCATACTTACAATAAACATTTTTTGGTCAAGGTTAATATCATTTTAAAATGTCATTTTCTTTATATTTTGATTTTTTGTGCCATTCTTAATACAAATTTCCCATTTTTTTATTTTTTATCATTAAAATATGTAAAAAAAAAAAATAATTTAATTTTGACATATGTCATTCGTTTCCGTGGTTTCATTGTTGGAATTTTAAATTTTGACATTACAACGTGAAAAATGAAATAATCCAAGCAAGATCCCTTCTCGTGACAACCTAAAAGAACGAAAGTCACATTTAGTTCCGCCTAACCGTTTGAAACAGACTGTACACACGTAAAGATTATGTTGGGCAGTCTAGGGTTTGACGTCTCAGTCGTATTTACTCGGCAACCTTCGCGCTGTGGTCAAATTTCAAATTTACAATATTTTAATTAAAAAATTTGGCTGTAATATTAATTAAAATGTGATTTTTGTTTTGTTAGGTGACATAACTAACATTAACATATCAAAAAATGTAGTTTTCAGGAAATTTTATGCGTATCCTCTATTTTTTATTCCAGAATTCGAGCACTATCTTTGGACTTAATAAAACGTCGTCTAGATCGTGGACTTTATCGTCGTTTAGATGCATTCCAAGAAGATTTATTCACAGTTTTCGAACGCGCACGTCGTCTTTCTCGTTCCGATTCACAAGTATTCGAAGACTCTATAGAATTACAGACTTATTTTATTCAACAACGCGACGAAATATGTCGAAATGGTGACCACTTTTCGTCTCCAGCTTTAGGATATACATTTTCACACCTCAGAGCAACTGTTGAAGCCTGTAAACAACAAAAAGAAAACAGTGAAGAAGATAAAGAGGGATCGGATGATTCAAATCTAAAAGAAAATAGTAATATTCCTGGAGAATCAATGACGTATAATCAACGTACTTTTAGAGTGGGTGAATTTGTTTATATAGAACCTAAAGAAAAAGGGGTTGAACCTAGTATTATTCGTATTGAAAGACTTTGGACCAATAACGGAACTCAGATGTTATATGGTAAATTCTTTGTACGACCTTCGGAAACTTTTCATGTACAAACAAGGAAATTTTTGGAGAAAGAGGTGTTTTTATCAGATACGCATATTGCTGTTCCTTTAGACGAGGTCAAAGAACGATGCTGCGTTATGAATGTAAAGGATTATATCAAGATGAGACCTGAAGGATATGCAGAAAAGGATGTTTACGTCTGCGAATCAAGGTAAGGATTACTAATATTAGGACACGGACATGTAGAAAGATTGTTTCTGGCGGCTATAAACTCCGACCAGCGAGAATAAATTTTCTTTTACTTTCAAATTTACCCGAACGTGTAGAAAGCTTGTTACTTAACAGTGCATGCAGCATACTCTGATAAGTAATCTTTGAAATACCAACCATCTTACAAAAAGCTGACAGTCACTTTTTTAAATTGGATTTTTGATCTAATCTCGGGCCATTCGTCCCGCATTTTAACATTTTGTCCCGCAAAAGTCCCGCATTTTAACATTTTGGAGGTGAGGACCTTTTTATTTCTCTTCAGTTGGATTTGGGAGGTGAAGACCTTTTTTTATTTTGCTCTTCACTTGGATTTTGGGAGATGAGGACCTTTTTTTTGCTCTTCACTTGGATTTGGGAGATGAGGACCTTTTTTTTGTTAAGTCCCGCATTGCCTTCTTAAGAAAATGGTCACCCTAATCTAATCCAGTGTTTTCTAACCGCCGGTCCGCGAAATTTTTTTGCCGGGCTGCGAGATTTTTTTTTTTACTTTGCAATTATTCGCCTAATAAGATATAACTCAGTTAATTTTGAGATGAAAATCTCGGTCCTTAATATGTTAATTGCAAAGTAATAATTTGTGTGAACCGGAATAGTACAACAGGAATTTTTGATCAGATTATGTTTTCGGAAAATAACACATTTTTTGTGTTTTTAACTAAAATATGTTAAATATTTAATTCGCTATGTAACATAGTAGATAAGTAAGCGCTCGTAGCGTAATGCGTTGTGTCGTCGCTTCGTAATTTGAAAAACTAGATTCGATTTTAATTTTTGTTTTTTTTTTGCATTTTTAATTTGTTTAAATTATTTTATCAAAATTCTATTTATATTTTGGTAAATGTTGCATTTAATTTTTAAAAGCGTAAATTTAATAACCAGTGGGAAGTGTTGAAATTATAATTTAATTCTATGTTTGAATGTATACGAAATCAGAGTGCGGGGCTTATGATTTAAGCAACCAATGGAAGCCATAGGCGCAATTTTCAAAATCTTAATGAACCTTGCTATATAAAAAAAATATTGCACATATTTAGAAACTTAAATAATGGTATTAGGCATTCGAATTAAAATTCATAAAAAAATATTTTGACATAAAATTTGTTTTGGCGTCCCAAATAATCATTCAGTTACTAAATACCTGCGAAACCATGAAATGTGTGAAAATTCACACTTCACATCAATTTTTTTTTCTAAAATAAACCTTATAAACATTTTATATTCTTAAAGAATTAGTTAGGGAGAGTAGATTTTATTTATATATTTCTGAATATTTATTTTTCTTTTACAGATATTCAACAAAAGCTCGTGCTTTCAAGAAAATAATGAAAGTTTGGCCAAATCCTCCCGATGTAGTCTTCATCGATCGTGAGCGACCCATCGAACTGAAACGAGTTATGTCAGTATTCCGAGAAAGAGTTGAGAAGCATAAGGATGAACTGGCCGAATTGGAAGAACAAGAAAGATTGGTCGAAAAAGAAAAACCTAACGTTGTATTTATTAACCCTAATGATCTTAATACGGAAGAAGGAAACACTTATTACGAACAATATAACACGATATGTAGCGGTGTTGTTAAAACTGGGGATTGTGTATACGTTGCTACGGATGGAGGAAGACAGCTTATAGCACAAATTGACACCATATGGGATACCAAAGAGTAAGTATGTTTTATTTATTCTAATATTTCGAACAGTTAAAAAATTGAATTGTTCCAAATCTCTGCTCTAAAACCATGTATTAAATAACTTATTAAAACTTGATTAAACAAGTAAATCCCAAGTAAAACAAGTATAATTCCCATGTAGGCACCTATTTTATTAAAATGAAATAATAGTTAAATATTCAAGCGGGCAGCTAGTTAATATAATAAAATATTCTGCACAAATATGGATAGTTTGGCTTCATATTGTAATTTTGTTTCAGTGGTAAAGCTTATTTCCGAGGACCGTGGTTAGTGACGCCACCAGAAATACCGCATTCACCAAACCGGATGTTCTACAAGCAAGAAGTGTTTCTGTCTTCGTTAGAAGACACCAATCCACTAGTTGGCATCGTCGGCAAGTGTGCAGTTCTCGAATATAACGACTACATATCATGTAAGTTTATTTTACTTATACTTTTCCTATTATCTGATTTGGCTATTTATAAATTGTAATGTTCTATTTAAAATAATAGTGCAAAAATTATTAGTAGTCTATTTTCGTTAAAATTATAGTTACGCAATAATATACTTATAGAATGATATTAAATTAATTAAATTTAGTATTTGCACTTCGAAGAATACTCTAAAGAAATTATTATAAAACAAAAGAACTAAAATTTATTCTAAAAGAATATTATTAAATATTAAACAGTTTCAAACGCCGCCTTTTAGTGACGTAGCTGACCACAGAAGCTCTACTATTTACTCAGGTCACTCGGCGAACAAGTTTAGTATTCGATTGGGCGAGCAGTTGCTCTAGAGTTGATAAAATTTGTATTCGATTGGGAAAGGTAATTGCACTGAGAGTGCACTGCGAGCACTTTTTCTTGCTCTGGCTAAAGAATCAGAGCAGCGTCGAGCAATATAGCGCGTAGAGGTATTTCAAAGCTATAGTATGTTTATTAGAACTAATTGAATCTTTATAAAGTAGTGATATATCTTTTTGTATAGTATACATATTTTGAAAAACATTAACTTTATTAAAAGAGAGAATCCTCAAAAATATCAATATATTCCGACCTACCAATTTTATGTCTGAAATTTCGTTTTTCGTCGCATTCATAGATGCTAAATTATGTAAATGTATTAAAACTGTATAAATCATTTATATATCTTCACTATATGCAAACAATCAATGATAAAACTAATTAGGTTGGGTTTAGTTAACAAAAATAACTGAAACTTGATAGCCGTATATAAACAGTTACTCATAAGGAATTTTTACTTGTTTTCAATAAGATTTATAGTTTACATATTTTGAAAAACATTAACTTCATAAAGAGTGCTAGTTATATTTCGACTTATTGTCGTTAAAACGCGTATTTCTCTGCCAACTACAAATGCATGAATGATTACTATTGGCTCCCCACTCTTACGACCATGCCTTCTCGTTTCTAACGTTACAATATACTTCATTCTAAGCATACAGGCTAGTTCTGATGGATTACTACGGTACATTAACCCAAATAATGTTTCTATTTTCGTTGAAAACTGAAAAAAATTTATATTCGTGTTGTGGAGATCTATTATTACACCATAATATACTTTTAATAACCCCTAGTACGTTATTATTAATTTTAAAATCGTCTAAATAGTATTAACTTCGCGTTTTATCAAATATATTGTTCTCCACTAGCGAGACCTACGGAAATTCCCGAAGTAGACGTTTACATATGCGAGTCTGTGTACGACGAAGTGACCAGACAAACTCGTAAACTAGGTACTGAAGGACTCAGAAAATATACTCACACTAGCACTGTTACCGAAGATGAAATATATTTCTTCAGACGACTCATCAACCCGCCAAAGGTAAGAACTGTTTTTATATTTATTTTAACTAATAAAGAGTGGTAGATCTTCTAAAATTAAAATTGATTGAGCATTGATAAAGTAGATTTTGTATTAATAACAGATATTTGTTCACTATTTTCACACAATTTAATACTTAATAAGAATATTTAAAATTATATTAACAGTTTTTGAGTTAATAAACCTAAAATTTTCTCGAATTAATTGTTTGTGCACAACTAAATTTTTTTTTAAATGTGTAAGCTTGTCGGCAAGTCAATGGAGTTGCGTCACTTTTTTTATAACGTCATATTGGATTCGTTTACCTGGCATCCAAAATATAAATAAGTTGAATTTTTTACACCATTAAATAAAAAGACTAAGGCCCGGTCTTTCTACCTTCAGATAAAGTTCCAGGTAACTATCTGACAGATAAGGTTATTTATAACTTCATCTGCTGAATAAATGTCAATACCAGACAGTGAATCCAATACGTCAGTCTCATTATCCGTTAGATAACTATCCGATAGATACATTTGTATAGAAAGAAGGGATGACATTTATTCAGCAGATGAAGTTATAAATAACCTTATCTATCAGATAGTTACCTGGGACTTTATCTGAAGGTGGAAAGACCGGGCCTAAATAAAAAGACTTTCATGCTAATTGCACTGACCAGGATAGTATTTCAAAATGGCGGACAATAGTTCCTGGCTGTACAATGGCGTAGAGCAATTTATTAAAATAATTGTTATCGGTACAAAAAGACAAAATACCAATCTTTCAAAATATTTTCAAGATATTTTCAAAATAAACTAAAGATAGGAGATAAAAAAAATCAATAAAACACTATTATTTTTATTCCCTAGGCCTTTCGGCGTTCAGGGTATTAACCATTACACATAGAAATAAAACAATCAAAACAATCAAAAATAAATAATGTACAATACATTCCAATTTACAATATTTTTTTCTCTTTTCTTTCTTCTTGCTCTAGTGTCTCTCTCTTTCTTCCTATTCTCATTCTGGTTTCCCTCTCCGATCTCCTTCCTTCTTGCTTCCAGTTCTCTCGCCCATCTTTAATTTATTTTATTCCATTCTCTTCCCTTCCAACCGTTTCTTCACCCCTCCTCTTTAGCCTTTTTTAATTTAAAGGTAATCTACGATTTACAAGATATGTAATAATATACTATTCTAAAGAAATTTTTAGTTTTTCATTGTATTTTTAATTCTTTTTGACTGTCAATATAATAACAACAAAAATATGGTAAATATATTAGTAAAAATTAATATCTCTGCCTGAAAAAGTACAAGGGCCTTTTAATATATCAACTGATGATTTAGGCAAATTTTGGGTGAGATAAATGCTTTTATTCAGTCTTTTCTTGGACGTAAAAAATCATTTTCCATAAAATGCAACGAGCAAACATGCATGCATGGGCTTGGATTTTTGCCCATTTTTAGTTTTTGGGTCCATAAAAACCTACGATCCACTTTCTCTCTGCCTCCAAACGTCGTTTCAATTGATATTTTTTTCGATTTAAGTAAATTATGGAATGTTTAAGAAGGATTCTTCCTTATTCACGATTTACATTGCGGCACACAAAATTGTTTTTTTTTTCCGTGATTCACAAAAATAAAACACAAATAACAATAAAACACGTATTTCTCCATTGAACAAAACAATGTCACTTTCGCATCTTCCGCAAATTGCTACCAGATGTCAGGGCGCTTAGGAAGTTTCTCCTTTAATCTTATCTGTCAGATAGTCACCTAGAGGTTTACCTCAAGATGGAAAAACTTGGCCTAAATAACAAAGCCAATAAAAGACAAAAGTCAGTTTTCGGGAATTAATAAATCTAAATGATAACGATCTAAAATAAAGGACTGTCCTTTATAATAAAAGACTGGATCAAGGTTACAGAATTTAAATTAAATTTTCAATATTAATTTAATTTAAATCTTGCCAAATATATTTCCATCAGATATTTAATGTAATCATGAAAAGATTAAGAGTAAAATAGTATTTTATTGAATCTATTTATAATCCATAAAATATTCGAATATGGAGTCATCACTATTTTTATACTACATATCGCGTATTGAATAAATTTTGTAAAATTTTACACCGATAATATGCAAATTATTACAGTTTAGGAAAGACAAAAATATAAAATCTAAAATAATTATAGTCGTTTAATTTTAGTTTGTTTAACTTCACACATTTTTACAAGTAAGTTGTAAAAATTTATTAACAGAAATATTAAATTACAGTTATATTTTCTAAGTAATGTTAATAACCTTAACAGGTTTTGTAAATAGACATTTTCAAGGCAAAGTTTGTAAATTTAATCAAAAAATTTAAAAAAATTCAACTATTTAATACGTTTATAATGGTAATATAACAGTAAAAAATTAATTAAAACTGTAATAATGTGACTATTTTTTAATTTTCTTAAAAATTAATGATTTTTTTCGAGTGTTTGATTCCACAATCTAGTTCCTACGTATTTTTGTGGTATGGATACCTAATAATCTTTCTTAATAGTATATAAAAACGCGAATATATTCAGTAGTCTTCGCTATTTTAACCCTAAAAACTAATCAGTGTCCTAGATCTTTAAATTAGGGTTCGAAATAGTGATATTTATCATAAAAATATGAAAATTCACCACTTTATGTAAACAATTAACATGAATCGGACGAATAACGGGATTTAAAACCAGTTCAAAATGCAGTATCCATTTTATAGTATGTCTTAACATAAAATATGAAAAATCGACAAAATATGGAGGTTTTTATATATTTTTTAACTTAAATATTACATATTACGCTTTGTGAAATACGTAAAAATGTTTAAAAATGTAATAAAAAACGAAAAATCGATTATAATACATTAGATTATTCGTATCAGATTTCAATCACAACTGTCAAAATATATGGAAGTAATCAAACATTTTTATAATATTAATAAAATATTTTTAAGTATTTTTGTGCAGTGGTGAGGATAATATACATCTATTTTTAACAGAATGCGTATTAACACACGCTTAATTAATAAATGCTATATATCTTTTAATTTTACGTGATAATATTGAGGTTAGGTTTCATTTTTTTATATATTATTTTTTTTGTTATTAATGTTACTAACTGCAATTTTTGCATGATATTTGCACTGAATAATTTTCAGGTGGGTAGTGAAATCGCACAATTACAGCCAGAAATAATTAAACCCCAATCAGCACCTTTGATCGAAGTGGTAAGATATTTTTTTTTCGTATGACTTTCTAGAACTTTCAGTTTTTTTATTGAAAAGGTTTAACTTTTTGTTTTGAAAGTTTTTGTTACTGTTTGTTAAATTGTTTTTCTTATTTAAAATTCATTTTTCATTAATACATTTTTTTGTAAACACGATTAACGAATGCGATCATTTATTTTTGCGTAAACGCTTACGATTCAGTTTATTATTTAAAATTTGTTAAAATAATAAATACTAAGGAATGTTTATAATTGAATTTTAACAGAAACTGCTTTATAATTTATTTATTAACAATTAATTATAAAATATAATCATAAAAAAAATTTTTTCATTCATTCAACATGATTTACTCCATTATATTTTTATTATTTGCCATTATTCAACAGTTTATATCATATATAATCAATTTATTTAATAATTTATCAATATTTAGTACTTTTTATATCAAATTTTTTATACGTAGTAATATTTCTAATTTAGTTTCATCATCAAAATTTAACTTGAGTCCGTTCAAACATTATAATGCAATATTGCTCTTATGAGAAAGGAGAGCAGTGTTGCCAAATGTTTTAAAAGTTTCAAATATGTCGATGAACCCAAAATATGTGTAATACTATGTTCTTTTGTTCTTAATTCTTTGATACTAAATAGAGGTATCGGATATCTGTGTAATATACAAAAATTAAGTGCCAAGAAAAGAAAGGATGTGTTATTGAGTGAACCTGTTAGAGAGAGTATGAAAAAGAACTACTCCATTTGCCTTGTGTTGCATTCTAAAGTTTGAACGGGCTATAGTATCGACTAACGGACTACAATTTGTTGGGTATAAAATATTTATTGTTGTTTAATTTTATGTTATTGTGATGCTAGGAGGCCTCTCCGTTGTTGAACAAGATAACTGATGTGGACATGTTACTTGAAGACTCACTCGATGGAGGACCACCTTCTGTGGGTTCAGGAGACATACCCACTCCAGGAGTTATTGCACAAACAGGCAATCTCAGTACTCCGGTCTCTTCCAAGAAAGTAAGTTCATTAAATTTTATCATTATGATCAAAACAGTACATTAAGAAGATTTTAAGCTTTTCTAAAGTTTTATTATGATCAGACGCAAGCACAGAATTTGTAGGAATGTGTTAAAATAACTGTGCTTGCGTCTGATTGTAATAAACTGTTATAAATGTCTCTACGACAAAGCTAATGATAACATCTCCTAGAGGTAGCTAGACAAAATAAATGTATATTAGGCAACCTGCTATACTCAAGGGGGCAAATCCCTCTTACCGTCTCCGCAGGGTCTTGACTTCATAACAATGCTGAGATAAAGCATTCTGTTTCTATGTTATGAGGTCAATGATAAAGCCTAATAAAAATGTATCAAGTTCACATGGTCCCATAAAAATCCATTTAAAATACAAAAATCACTAAAGTCGTGATGCTGGGAGCTTCGCCCCTGGCCTGTTATAGTGCATAAATTCACAACAAATTACACAAAAATTTAAGCCAAATTTATAAGTTCACATGGTTCCATAAAAATCCATTTAAAATAAAAAAATCAATAAAGTCGTGATGCTGGGAGCTTCATCCCTGGCCTGTTGTAATGCATAAATTCACAACGTATTACACAAAAATTTATAAGTCAAATTTATAAGTTCACATGGTTCCATAGAAATCCATTTAGAAGACAAAAAATCACTGAAGCTGGGTGCTTTGGCCCTGGCCTGGTATAGTGCATAAAATCGCACAAAAATTGAAAGCGAAAAAAGTATAATGTAGAACGGACTTTACAAAATTAAATTGGCTCTGTGATACCCTTTTCACACTAGAACTTTAAGATCGGATGTTAAAGTGAATGTATCTTTAAACGCTAATGTGAAACCGTATGGCCTCGTCTAAATACAAGCGATGTTTAAGACAGAGATCTGCGTCTTAAACATCTTCCGCATTGCCAAATTTCTATTATAAAAAAATACTCCTTGAATTTGTGCTGTCAACATTTTATATTATCATAAACAAGAATACTATATTATATCGACGTTATAAGAAGTTTATACTTATTTTTATAATAAAATTATTTATTTTAATAATGTGTTTAATAAAATACAGAGCTACAATAATTGAGTTAAAATGTATCGACTTACATGTTGATACAGGTGTAATATATTCTTTATTGTAGTGTCTTTATTGTATAACGAAATGAAATATCCATATTTGTTTATAATAATTCAAAATGTGCGTCTGCGCAGACAGTTCAAAACTGGTAATTTCATGACGGTAACTTAAGGACAAAATTACTGTAGCTGATGACAGCATCGGAGATTTAAACATCAAGTGTGAAAGCATACCGATGTTAAACATCGGTGAAATTTAAGTTCACTCGTCTTAAAGTTCTAGTGTGAAAAGGGTATTAGATCCGGATTAATGTACTGTTTTGGTAATTACCATTTTTCGTTGTCAAATAATCCGTAAAACATTTTCACGATAATTTAGAAAATATTACAGAAATCTACCAGCCGTAAGCTCGTTACAGGATATATCCTGTACTCGTCTGAAGTTAGGAAGCAGGTAGTTCAGAACAATCCTGAGTCTACATTCGGTGATATTTCTCGTATTGTCGGTAATGAATGGCGTTCATTGCCTGCCGGAGAGAAGCAGGCGTGGGAAGAAAGGGCAGCTAAATGCAATGAAGAGAATGCTTTGAAGATGCAAGACAGTGACAACTGTGCTAGTCCAGCACCTATGCTTCAGTTGGCACCACTGCCGGATCAGGTAAGCGTATAATTGTAATATAAGTAATTCAAATATCAGACTATTTAGGTCATTAATTAATGTTACTAAAACAATTACGTCACTTTCAAGCAGAGCTGGGAATATTTGAAAAAGTATTTCAATTACTTTCTGGTATTTGAAATATTGTATTTCAAATACTTCCAAAAAATTCTTTTGGTATTTTTGATTTGCAATGCTTTCTCCGTACTATTTTTATTTGATATTTGTTGTCTGAAAATTTTTATATTTCACTTTTATTTCACACATTTTTCTAGTATATATTTCAAATATTTCCTAGTATTTCAAATGTTTTCCAAGTATTTCAAATATTTTCATAAAACATATTTCAAATATTTCCTTAGTAAATATTTTTTAAATTTCCCTAGTATTTCAAATATTTCCCTAGTATATATTTCACATATTTCCTTAGTCAATATTTTTAATTTTTCCCTAGTATTACAAATATTTCCTTAGTAAATATTTTAAATTTTTCCCTAGTATTACAAATATTTTCATAAAACATATTTCAAATATTTCCTTAGCAAATATTTTTTAAATTTCCCTATTATTTCAAAAATTCCCAAATATTTCCCTAGTATATATTTCAAATATTTCCTTAGTCAATATTTTTAATTTTTCCCTAGTATTACAAATATTTCCTTAGTAAATATTTTTAATTTTTCAAATATTTCCTTAGTAAATATTTTAAAAATTTCTCTAGTATTTCAAATATTTCCCTAGAACATATTTAAAATATTTTCCTTAGTAAATATTTTTTAAATTTCCCTATTATTTCAAATATTTCCCTAGTATATATTTCAAATATTTCCTTAGTCAATATTTTTAATTTTTCCCTAGTATTACAAATATTTCCTTAGTAAATATTTAAAATTTTTCCCTAGTATTACAAATATTTTCATAAAACATATTTCAAATATTTCCTTAGTAAACATTTTTTAAATTTCCCTATTATTTCAAATATTTCCCTAGTATATATTTCAAATATTTCCTTAGTCAATATTTTTAATTTTTCCCTAGTATTACAAATATTTCCTTAGTAAATATTTTTAATTTTTCCCTAGTATTACAAATATTTTCATAAAACATATTTCAAATATTTCCTTAGTAAATATTTTTTAAATTTCCCTATTATTTCAAATATTTTCCTAGAACATATTTCAAATATTTCCTTAGTAAATATTTTAAAAATTTCTCTAGTATTTCAAATATTTCCCTAGAACATATTTAAAATATTTTCCTTAGTAAATATTTTTTAAATTTCCCTATTATTTCAAATATTTCCCTAGTATATATTTCAAATATTTCCTTAGTCAATATTTTTAATTTTTCCCTAGTATTACAAATATTTCCTTAGTAAATATTTAAAATTTTTCCCTAGTATTACAAATATTTTCATAAAACATATTTCAAATATTTCCTTAGTAAACATTTTTTAAATTTCCCTATTATTTCAAATATTTCCCTAGTATATATTTCAAATATTTCCTTAGTCAATATTTTTAATTTTTCCCTAGTATTACAAATATTTCCTTAGTAAATATTTTTAATTTTTCCCTAGTATTACAAATATTTTCCTGGTATATATTTTAAATATTTCCTTAGTAAATATTTTAAAAATTTCCCTAGTATTTCAAATATTTTCCTAGAACATATTTCAAATATTTCCTTAGTAAATATTTTAAAAATTTCTCTAGTATTTCAAATATTTCCCTAGAACATATTTAAAATATTTTTCTTAGTAAATATTTTTTAAATTTCCCTATTATTTCAAATATTTCCCTAGTATATATTTCAAATATTTCCTTAGTCAATATTTTTAATTTTTCCCTAGTATTACAAATATTTCCTTAGTAAATATTTAAAATTTTTCCCTAGTATTACAAATATTTTCATAAAACATATTTCAAATATTTCCTTAGTCAATATTTTTTAAATTTCCCTATTATTTCAAATATTTCCCTAGTATATATTTCAAATATTTCCTTAGTCAATATTTTTAATTTTTCCCTAGTATTACAAATATTTCCTTAGTAAATATTTTTAATTTTTCCCTAGTATTACAAATATTTTCCTGGTATATATTTTAAATATTTCCTTAGTAAATATTTTAAAAATTTCCCTAGTATTTCAAATATTTTCCTAGAACATATTTCAAATATTTCCTTAGTAAATATTTTAAAAATTTCTCTAGTATTTCAAATATTTCCCTAGAACATATTTAAAATATTTTCCTTAGTAAATATTTTTTAAATTTCCCTATTATTTCAAATATTTCCCTAGTATATATTTCGAATATTTCCTTAGTCAATATTTTTAATTTTTCCCTAGTATTACAAATATTTTCCTAGTACATATTTCAGATATTTCCTTAGTAAATATTTTTAATTTTTCCCTAGTATTACAAATATTTTCCTGGTATATATTTTAAATATTTCCCTAGTAAATATTTTAAAAATTTTCCTAGTATTTCACATATTTCCCTAGAACATATTTAAAATATTTTCCTTAGTAAATATTTTTTAAATTTCCCTATTATTTCAAATATTTCCCTAGTATATATTTCAAATATTTCCTTAGTCAATATTTTTAATTTTTCCCTAGTATTACAAATATTTTCCTAGTACATATTTCAGATATTTCCTTAGTAAATATTTTTAATTTTTCCCTAGTATTACAAATATTTTCCTGGTATATATTTTAACTATTTCTCTAGTAAATATTTTAAAAATTTCCCTAGTATTTCAAATATTTTCCTGGTATATATTTTAACTATTTCTCTAGTAAATATTTTAAAAATTTCCCTAGTATTTCAAATATTTCCCTAGAACATATTTAAAATATTTTCCTTAGTAAATATTTTTTAAATTTCCCTAGTATTTCAAATATTTCCTTATTATTTCAAATATTTGGATGAACTCAATCAACAATATATCCGAAATGTTTTTATATTAGTGTCGGCGAATCAACGCAGTTACGTCACACGACGTAACAAACAATTGCATTGTTCCAGACAATACAGTCGTTTGTTACGTCATGTGACGTAACTGCATTGATTCGCCGACGCTAGTATAGCATCAATATTATTTTAAATTATTTTATTTCTATAGATTTACGAATGTTGCTGGGATACATGCGACTGGCAATTTGAAGAAATAACTGACTGCATTGACCATTGTATCCAGGAGGGTACTGGTCATGTACAGTCTCATTTCAAAGGTATCGACAGCTCGGAAGCGGAGTTCCAATGCAACTGGCGTGGTTGTGGACGTCTCAAAAAGTCCATGCCTCCTTTCCCAACACTAGCTAGACTTGCTAGACACGTCAGGGAAGTCCACATTAACAAGGGAAATGGAAAAATTGTTCCCCCCAACGATAGGAGCAAGTAAGTTTTTTTGATGCATTTGTTTATTTTATATAAAATTACTTTATAAAACAAAATAACTACGTACATCGCCCTCATCATTTTTTTAAATATATTGATACTAGGAGCTTAGTCGGCTATCACCTGCGCTCCTGGGTAAAGCCGGAAGCTTCATCCCCGGCCTGTAGTATTCACATCCGCGGCGGTACATACCTACTTATAAATAAATATACACATCGGAAAATTCTAGGGATATAAAAAAATATGTGAAAATAAATAACGTATGGTTTCTTTTGTATGTTTATTGTATTCTATCAATTAAAATACTCAGTAGAGAATAGTTTACAGCAAAATAACCTAAATGTTATTTATAAAAATAATCAATACTTGAAAAAAAATATTTAATGTACAGAATTGTAAAAAATGAAGAAAAAAAGAACAAATGTAATAGACTCATGCAAAAAATAATATTATCGATGTCTTCTTGAGGTAACTGTGCCCAATCTGCTCTTAGAAGCTCTCTAATACCCTTTTCATACTAGAACTTTAAGATCGGATGTTAAAGTGAATGTGTCTTTAAACGCTAATGTGAAACCGTATGGCCTCGTCTAAATACAAGCGATGTTTAAGACAGAGATCTGCGTCTTAAACATCGTCTGCATTACCAACATAATTTCTGTTATAAAAAAATAGTCTTTGAATTTGAGCTGTCAACATTTTATATTATCATAAACAAGAATACTGTATTATATCGACGTTATAAGAAGTTTATACTTATTGTTATAATAAAATTATTTATTTTAATAATGTGTTTAATAAAATACAGAGCTACAATAATTGAGATAAAATGTATCGACTTACATGTTAATACAGGTGTAATATATTCTTTATTGTATTGTCTTTATTGTAGAATGAAATGAAATATCCATATTTGTTTATAATAATTCAAAATGTGCGTCTGCGCAGACAGTTCAAAACTGGTAATTTCATGACGGTAACTTAAGGACAAAATTACTGTAGCTGATGACAGCACCGGAGATTTAAACATCAAGTGTGAAAGCATACCGATATTAAACATCGGTGAACTTTAAGTTCACTCGTCTTAAAGTTCTAGTGTGAAAAGGGTATAAGGGCCGTATTCATAAACGTTCATAATTGAATTTAATGATGATAATAGTGCATAATGAACATTAAATATTTTTTTTGTATTCATGAATGCAAATAAAGTGTTATTATCATTAAATGTTTCATTATATGTAATGTTGATATTGAAGTCCATTATAACATTACGCTCATTATTTTATTGATTAACATATAAATTTGTAATGTCACTGTCAAATATTATTCACACCAAACATAGTAAGAAGTAAGTCTGAACCAACGAAAAGTATAATTAAGGATTCTTTTGAAATTTAGTATTATTATGGATTCGTCGTCTGATTCTAAGAATTTATAGAACAAGTTATTAATATTTTACCAAGATCTCGGTTATTTCGAGACCGACCAAATCCTTTTGCAATGTTCGATGATATTGAATTTAAGTTAAGATTCCGTTTAAATAAAATGACTGTTGCAAATATATTACAAATTATTAGGGAAGATTTAGAAAAGGCTACGATGAGAAACATGCCTATAAACCCAATTAATTAGTTACTACAGTCTGTTCCAAACGGTTAAGCGGAACTAAATGGGAATTTCGTTCTTTTAGGTTGTCACGAGAAGGGACCTTGCTTGGGTTATTTCATTTTTCACGTTGGAATGTCAAAATTTAAAATTCCAACAATGAAACCATGGAAACGAATGACATATGTCAAAATTAAATTATTTTTTTCACATATTTTAATGACAAAAAAATAAATAAATGGGAAATTTGTATTAAGAATGACACAAAAAATCAAAATATAAAGAAAATGACATTTTAAAATGATATTAAACTTAACCAAAAATGTTTATTGTAAGTATGATTTACAAAGCTTAAACAAAACGGCCGAAAAGCACGATTTAAACGATAAAAGTAACCAGATTGCAAAATCTAGTTCCGCCTAACTGTTTGGAACAGACTTTCATAACCCTAAGATATTTTGCATCAGGTTTCACATTGATCCGATCAGTTTATTACTCTCTATTGTACATATGTATTCTTCTAATATATGAAGTAATAAACTGCACTCATTATTCGTAAAATTCTTACGTTTTTGCCTTTTTTCCATTTTATAAATTCAAAAAGCAAGTGACACTGACAGCAATATTTTTAAATTTTGTTTTTGCAATATTTTTTCTTAACATAAAATAGTAAAAAATGAAAAATATCCCTAGTAATTTTGTATTATGATCTTTATATAATTACTCATTTGCGTTGGTATTTTTTAAAAACTAGGAACTTTATTCCGTCAAGAGTGATGCCAGTTCTACATCCAAGCGTACCAGCTCCTTCAGAATCCCTGACTGGTTTGTTATTTTTTTATTCCAGATATTTGCTGCATGCAATTGCCTGCGTGTGTATCATTGGAAGCAGACAACTCTTGGCCATTTGTTTTTTTTCTTGAATTGTTTTATTTATTTTATGTTTTAAAGTAGTTTTATTATTTGTGTTTTTGGTGTGTATGTAGTAAGTAGTTGATATTGTATGCGTTAGGAACTTCCTGGCATCAAGCAGGCACCAGTATACCGCTGGAAGACAGAATGCTCTTGGAGTTACCCCTGTAGTTTCCACTAGTAAGTTTTTGTTTTATTTTTATTTTATTTATAAAAGGTAAATTTTAATTTAAAACTGTCCGGTTTTACAAGACCTTTTAAGTTTTTTTTAGAGTCGCAAGAACAATACAAGATGTATACCGGGTGAATTATTTAAGGAGGACATACATGTTTCACATATAATGTTAATGAAGTGAATTATTTCATTTGCAACATAGCAAATTATGAAAGCAAGCTCATATCCATGGCAACAGATATGCAGTGGTGATTAGATATAAAAGTTATTTGACATGATAAAGTTCCTAGACGGCTAAAAAATAGTAAATTAGAAACAATAAATAAATTTTTATTCGTTTGTTTATATTTACATACAAACAAAAATAATAATGTCCTTAGTAGCTAAGTCCAAAAAATATTTTAAAAAATAATATTTTGTCTTCTATGGATACGATAAGCATTTGTTTTATGGGTATGTTGCTTTTGAAATAACTCACTTCATTAACATTATATGTGAAACATGTATGTTGCTCCTTAAATAATTCACCCGGTATATAAAATAATAAATGGCTAATAACTTTATTATTTTTAATAACATTTAATATCACAGCAAAATATTTTAAAATGTCTTGTATGTTTTTAAGAATGGAACAAGCATCTAAAATTTTAAAGTGTATGCGATTTAAATGCATGTGTTTAATTAATGTCAGTGCTTTTTTTATACGAATTTTTATTCGATTTTTAAATAGGTGTTGAATTTAGAAGATTGTATTTGGATGTTATGAATATTTTTGTGTATTTTTTTTATATATATTTATAACATTTATGGCGGGTTTCTATCGTAAGAGTTTTTTCTTACAAGTTAAAATCATTTGTTTTTATATGTTACAACATACAAAAACAAATTATTTTAACTTGAGTTAGGGATGATTCTTACTTTAGTAACCGGCCATTAGTAAGATTTCACACCCACCGAAAAAATCGCTGTATTAGTATAAAGTAAAATAAAATCATTAATTAAATAAATAAAAAAATCAACTAGAACTTCTATAGTTGGTTTCCTTTTTTTTTAAGCGGAACTAGATTTCAGATCTAGTAACTTTTAACGATTGATTGAAGTTTTAGATTATGTTGTTTAAAGCCCCACTTTAAACAACTATCATGCAGAGATTTTCAAATAAAGTTAAGGACATTTTGTTGATAAATCCCATTTATGATTTTAATAATTTTGAAAATATTGAATTTTGTATTTGAAACTTATGTACCTAATAATGACTAAAAACAATAGATGTATATGTAATTTGGTCAATAAATTATTATTATTTAATCATTAAAAAGTTAGTTTGTGACAACTTTAAAAAAATTAAAATTTAATTGTGTTCCGCTTAAACGTTTGGTCTATAGGATTTAGAATTATTATTTTCGCGACTATACTCGCATTTATCCTGAAATTTTGAAATATTTTTAATATATGTTAACTATTTTACAGCACCTCCAGTACAGGTGAAACCTCAAGAGCCATTGTTTTTAGCAGTTCCACCTCGTCCTCAACGAGTATTACATTCAGAGGCCTACATCAAGTAAGTATTATGTAATTTAATGTTAGTAAACTTTGTATGTATTTGGATAAAAGATTCGTCTTCTTATTCTTAACAATATTTGTTATATAAATTTTTGCTGTTAAGTCATAAGGGTGTAATTTAAATTTTGAATATTTGGTGTTAAAAATTAAAAAAGTAATTTAAATTTTGTTTTTTGGGGTTAATATATATTTTAATTTTAGGTATATCGAAGGTCTTCACACTGAGAATAAGCATATCTCCCCATGGGAGAAAACTTTGAATGCCACATCGGAGAATACAACAAGTACTGATGAAAGACTTGCCGCACCAATTAATTGGTTGGCTAACGGTGCAGGAAATCATGGTTCCGTAGTTAAAGCTCTATGGGCACTGCGAGATTTCATGATGAAAGACTCGTTAAATCTCAATAAGAATCTTTAGAATTTTAATGTTTTAGTATTATACATTACTATACATTTATATTTTATATTTAATGAACTGTAATAGAAAAATAGATTTAGAAATAATAATTTTTAATTTGGCGTCTTCGTTTTTTTTTTTGTGGATTAGAAACCCGAGTTTCAAAACTTCCACAGCAATAATATTTATGTATTGTGTGACTTTTCACACATTGCAGGGTTTTGTAGGTATATCTCAATCAGCAACCTGTGAATAAGATCTGTGCAGAGAGAGAAAGATGAGAGTTTCTGCGGTCTCTATGACAACGGGAGGGAGATGTTCCAGTATGAACCGCAGCGGAGGTCCAGACTGTTGGAATATGGAGTATGCAGTGTTTCCGAGAGTTGCAGATGCAGAGATGCCTCTACGCTGAGATAAGAAATTTATGTTCAGATATAGCGACTGAAAAAACGATCGAATGAAGAAAGCTGACGACAAAGACAAAGTTGGATCGGAGTTAGAAGTGGACAAACGTAGAGATTTCTAGGAAACTGCGAAAGAGGTATATAGCTTTTTATTATTATTTTTTTTTTTGTAACATAGATGGATTTGCATTTTAGTGGGGAATACTTTTTCGAAAGATATTGATATTTTAGATTTTTTGAAGAAATATTTTTTAAGAAATTGTGTAGCACCTTTAAAAAGTTAAATTTTTATTTGATTTAAGAAAATGCCCACCTATTTAAAAATCCAAAACTGCCTGTTTCTTTTTTTATTTTAATGTAAGGTATTGTTTTAGGAGTACACACAACTGAGATTGTTTCTGCAGTCTCTATAACAACGGGAGGAAGATGTTCCAATATGGACCAAAGCGGAGGTCCAGACTGTTGGAGTACGGAGTATGCAGTTCTTCCGGGAGTTGCAGACGCAAAGATGCCTCTACGCTGAGATAAGAAATTTATGTGCAGATATAAAGACTGAAAAAACCATCGAATGAAGAAAGCTGAGTACAAAGGCAAAATGAAGTTGGATCGGAGTTAGAAGTGGACAAACGGAGGATTTTTATGAAACTACGAAAGAGGTACATAGCTTTTTATTTATTTTTTTACCGACCGCCAACATATATAAGAGAGGTATTGTGATCATACCGATTTTGACATTTCGAGATTTCGATGGATCTCCACGAATTGAGGTCCCTACATAACGTTTTTACTTTTTTTTTAGCATGTCTGTTGGTCTGTCTGTCCATCGGTCTGTCTGTCCGTCCGTCCGTCTGTCTGTGTACACGTGCAGAGCAAATTCGACTAAAAGGATTTTTATGAAACTTCATATTTAAGCTTTTGACATCAATGGCACGAGTTGATCAATTTTTGGTAAAAATCGGTAGACTAGAAATGGGAGTTTACTCGTGTCGATTTTAAGATTTTTCCGAATATTTAGCAACAGAAAAATATTTAGAAAAAATTTATTTAACAAAAGTTGCTATAAAAGCAATAACTAACAACTTTTATTAGACACAATTTTTGATAAAACGAAAAAATTTTGAAAAATTTTTCGAAAGTTTTTATAAGTATCTATTTTTTCATACTTATATGTAACGTTTAAATGATCATGATAAATAATAACTCTGTTAGAAAAAAATTTAGGCCAAGTTATTTCTACTCTGCTGCTAGAATGTATTTTATGCAAGTACTTTGTGATGGCGGTCGGTCCGTGATGGTCACAGCTGATTTTTTTTTGTAACTTTCGTGGCTTTGCATTTTTGTTAGGAATATTTTTTCGAAAGATATTGATATTTTAGAATTTTTGAAGAAATATTTTTTAAGAAATTGCTTAGCACCTTTAAATAGTTAAATTTTTATTTGATTTGATGCCCACCTATTTAAAAATCCAAAACTGCCTATTTATTTTTTTTATTTTAATGTAAGGTATTTGTTTTCAGAAGTACACACCACTGAGATTGTTTCTGCAGTCTGTATGACAACGAGAGGAAGATGTTCCAGTATGGACTGAAGCGGAGATCCGGATTGATGGAGTACGGAGTACGTAGTTCTTCCGGGAGTTGCAGACGCAAGATGCCTTTACGCTGAAATAAGAAATTTATGTGCAGATGTAAAGACTGAAAAAATCATCGAATGAAAGAAGCCAAGGACTAGGGCAAAATGAAATTGGATCGGAGTTAGAAGTGGACAAACGGAGATATTTCTAGGAAACTGCGAAAGAGGTATATAGCTTTTTATTTATTTTTTTTTGTAACATAGATGGATTTGCATTTTAGTTGAGAATACTTTTTCGAAAGATATTGATATTTTAGATTTTTTGAAGAAATATTTTTTAAGGAATTGTGTAGCACCTTTAAAAAGTTAAATTTTTATTTGATTTAAGAAAATGCCCCGTGGATTTGCATTTTTGTTGGGAATATTTTTTCGAAAAATATTGAAATTTTAGAATTTTTGAAGAAATTGTCCTTTAAAAAGTTAAATTTTTATTTGATTTAAAATGCCCACCTATTTAAAAATCCAAAACTCCCTATTTATTTTTTTATTTTAATGTAAGGTATTTGTTTTCAGAAGTGCACACCACTGAGATTGTTTCTGCAGTCTCTATGACAACAGGAGGAAGATGTTCCAGTATTGACCGAAGCGGAGATCTGGATTGATGGAGTGCGGAGTATGCAGTTCTTCCGGGGAGTACTTGCTCGAGTACACAATAATCGGGATAATCTAACGACTCATGAGAATATCCATCATTACGACACTAGGCACAAAAAGAATATTTACTGTCCATATACTATACCCCAAAAATCCAGACAATTAATAATTATTACGCATTAAAAATTTATTATATGTTGCCAGATTTCTTCCAAGCTTTGCTTTCAGCAAACTATTTTGAATTTTTTCACACAAAAATTCACACTTATAGATTAGAGGTTGATCTTTTCCAAAATCATAAAATGATCTCTATTATTTCTTTTATTTTTTGGAAAAAATCAATTTTAAAATAGCATTAAGTGGGGGAAGTCGAAAAATGACTGTAGCTCTTGAACCCGTAACTCAAAAATTTTTAAAAAATTACAAATTATAGAAGGAGGTCTGACCTTTTGAAAATTTTGTATTCAAAATTTTTAGCTTTTTTAGTTTTTGAGAAATGGAGGTCTTTGTGAAAGTGTCTATAAGTCTTGCACCCGCACCCTAAAAAAATTGTAAAAATTACCAATGATAGACTGAAGCCTGCTCTTTTCAAATATTTGATATTTAATTTTTTATATTTTTTAGTTTTTGAAAAAATTTAGATTAAATGAACACATGTTTGAAAAAATGGCTGTAGCTCTTTTATTGGTACCCCATAAAATCTAAAAAAATTGTTAATAATAGAAAAAGCTTAGGGCTTTCCAAATATTTTTACAAATTTAATTTATAGTTTTGAATTTTTGAGATATGGGGTAATTTGTAAAAAGGTCTCTAGCTCTAAAAATGGTACCCCAAAAAATATTAAAAAAATCATACTTATAGATTAGAGGTTGGTCTTTTCCAAAACCATAAGGAAATCTGTCATCTCTTTTATATTTTGGAAAAAATCAATTTTAAAATAGCATTAAGTCGGGAAGTGGGAAAATGACTGTAGCTCTTGTACCCGTAACTCAAAAAAATTTAAAAAAATCATAAATAATAGAACAAAATCTGTTCTTTTGAAAATTTAAAATTCCAAATTTTTATCTTTTTTAGTTTTTTATAAAATTTACTTTTAGTGAACACATGTTTACTATAAGAGCTCTAGTCCTTTTTCTGTTATCTCAAAAAATCTAAAAAAATCATAGTTAATAAAAGAGGGTTGGGGCTTTTCATATATATTAAGAAAATTAATTTATCTTGTCCAGTTTTTGAGATATGGGTTCATTTGTATAGATACCTCTAGCTCCCGAACTGGTACCCCAAAAAAATTGTAGAAATGCACCTTTATAGAATAAGAAATGCTCTTTTCAGGAACATAAAGATATTTTAGTTATATCTTTCAGTTTTTGAGAAAATTTATTTTTAAGATATACATAAAAAGGGGGTAGTTGAAAAATGTTTATAGTTTTTGTTCAACTTCCCCCAAAGCAATTAAAATATCGTTGTTAGTTTTAAGTAATTGTTTTTAAAATTATTGTCATATCATTTTATATATTTATATGCAAATTGTACCCATTTTATAACATGTATTTTACACTTTATTTATTAATAAAAATATGAAAATAATATTGTGTTTTCATCCTCAAGCCTACACCCATTAATATTTCAGGATAGCCTAGCAAAAAGTGTTGAAATTGTGTTTTCTTCCAGCAACCTGCAACCCCCTTAATGTCTCGGGACACAAAAATAAAGTAAGTATGAATGATATATTTAAATAAAATATTTACAAAAATCTGTGACACAAAGGGATTGAAATTTGATCAACCCTTACGAATTTAAGGGTTGGTTTTCGATACGTAGCTACAGGAGGGTATAAGAACCCTACAACCGCTAAGGGAACCCTGTAACCCTTATAGTTTTCGAGATATTAATAAAATAAAATTCACTATTCCCCAAAACAACCCCTATTGTGTGGCCATATACCGTCGATGGGCAAAATTTCTCTATCGGCAAATAAATGTTAAGGGTTGAAATTAGGGGATGAAACTTTTAAGCATATGTTTTAAATATTCTATTACACTTTCGTACCCCAATTTCATCCACCTAGTTTGGTCGGATAGCTGGTAAATTTTTGTCTGTGAAAAACACGATGTTGTACATATTTCAAGGTATTTCAAAATTTGAATCTTAAATATGAGTGGGGGGGGGCTTAAACACCGCAAAATATGCGGAGTCTTGGATTTGAGAGGGTTATAAAAAGGGTTGTAAAAAACACGTTAAAAACCCCAAATTCTGATGCCCTAGGGCGCTACAGGGCATTTTCTAATTTCTTTCAAACCTTAAGAGTTATAGGGTTGGTTTCGGATACATAGGCACAGAAGGGTATAAGTACCTTACATCCACTATGGGAACCCTGTAACCCTTCTAGTTTTCGAGATATTAAATAAATAAAATTCGCTATTCCCCAAAACAACCCCTATTGTGTGGCCATATACCGTCGATGGGCAAAATTTCTCTATCGGCAAATAAATGTTAAGGGTTGAAATTAGGGGATGAAACATATAAGGATTTGTTTTGTTCGTTCTACTACCCCCTTACACACCAATATCTCCACCTATTTCATTTCGTGTAGCTGGAATTTTTAGTCTGTTAAAAACACGGTTTTGTACACATTTCAAAATATTTTCGATTTGTATCAGGATCACAGAACTGTTGAAGAGGTATTTAGGAGTTTTTAGGGATTATCTCAAGAACTACAAGGGCTGGAGCCTCCAGATTTGGCAGGTCCCTTCACTAAGGCCTTTAGTATATTCTATTAAAATTTCATCCCTCTAACTCTTAAGGGACGCGTGTAATAAAGTGTTTTTTATATCTCGCAACCCTTCAGAGTTAAAGGGTTGGTTTTCGGTATGTACTTACTACAATACCTTAAGACCCTACAGCCACAGTGGGAGCCCTACAACCCTTACAGTTTTTGAGATATTAATTAAACTAAATATATTTTTTTCTGTAATATATGACGTCACTGAATATTAATAATTTAATATCTCAAAAACTGTAAGGGTTGTAGGGCTCCCACTGTGGCTGTAGGGTCTTAAGGTATTGTAGTAAGTACATACCGAAAACCAACCCTTTAACTCTGAAGGGTTGCGAGATATAAAAAACACTTTATTACACGCGTCCCTTAAGAGTTAGAGGGATGAAATTTTAATAGAATATACTAAAGGCCTTAGTGAAGGGACCTGCCAAATCTGGAGGCTCCAACCCTTGTAGTTCTTGAGATAATCCCTAAAAACTCCTAAATACCTCTTCAACAGTTCTGTGATCCTGATACAAATCGAAAATATTTTGAAATGTGTACAAAACCGTGTTTTTAACAGACTAAAAATTCCAGCTACACGAAATGAAATAGGTGGTAGATATTGGTGTGTAAGGGGGTAGTAGAACGAACAAAACATATCCTTATATGTTTCATCCCCTAATTTCAACCCTTAACATTTATTTGCCGATAGAGAAATTTTGCCCATCGACGGTATATGGCCACACAATAGAGGTTGTTTTGGGGAATAGTGAATTTTATTTATTTAATATCTCGAAAACTAGAAGGGTTACAGGGTTCCCATAGTGGATGTAGGGTACTTATACCCTTCTGTGCCTATGTATCCGAAACCAACCCTATAACTCTTAAGGGTTGAAAGAAATTAGAAAATGCCCTGTAGCGCCCTAGGGCATCAGAATTTGGGGTTTTTAACGTGTTTTTTACCCCCCCTTTTTATAACGGTCTCAAATCCAAGACTCCGCATATTTTGCGGTGTTTAAGCCCCCCCCCACTCATATTTAAGATTCAAATTTTGAAATACCATGAAATATGTATAACATCGTGTTTTTCACAGACAAAAATTTACCAGCTATCCGACCAAACTAGGTGGATGAAATTGGGGTACGAAAGTGTAATAGAATATTTAAAACATATGCTTAAAAGTTTCATCCCCTAATTTCAACCCTTAACATTTATTTGCCGATAGAGAAATTTTGCCCATCGACGGTATATGGCCACACAATAGGGGTTGTTTTGGGGAATAGTGAATTTTATTTTATTAATATCTCGAAAACTATAAGGGTTACAGGGTTCCCTTAGCGGTTGTAGGGTTCTTATACCCTCCTGTAGCTACGTATCGAAAACCAACCCTTAAATTCGTAAGGGTTGATCAAATTTCAATCCCTTTGTGTCACAGATTTTTGTAAATATTTTATTTAAATATCTCATTCATACTTACTTTATTTTTGTGTCCTGAGACATTAAGGGGGTTGCAGGTTGCTGGAAGAAAACACAATTTCAACACTTTTTGCTAGGCTATCCTGAAATATTAATGGGTGTAGGCTTGAGGATGAAAACACAATATTATTTTCATATATTTATTAATAAATAAAGTGTAAAATACATGTTATAAAATGGGGTACAATTTGCACACACATATAAGATGATATGACAATAATTTTAAAAACAATTACTTAAAACTAACAACGATATTTTAATTGCTTTGGGGAAGTTGAACAAAAACTATAAACATTTTTCAACTACCCCCTTTATGTATATCTTATAAATAAATTTTCCGGAAAACTTAAAGATATAACTAAAATCTCTTTATGTTTCTGAAAAGACCATGTCTATAAGGGTGCATTTCTATAATTTTTTTGGGGTACCAGTTCGGGAGCTAGGAGGTACCTATACAAATGTATCCATATCTCAAAAACTGGACAAGATAAACTAATTTTCTTAATATATATGAAAAGCCCGGAACCTCTTTTATTAACTTTTTTTTCTTTTTTTATTTTTTTAGATTTTTTGAGGTACCAGAAAAAGGACTAGAGCTCTTATAGTAAACATGTGTTCACTAAAAGTAAAAATTTTTTCAAAAACTAAAAAAGATAAAAATTTGGAATCTTAAATTTTCAAAAAAACAGATTTTTTTCTATTATTTATGATTTTTACAAATTTTTTTGAGTTACGGGTACAAGAGCTACAGTCATTTTCCCACCTCCCCACTTAATGCTATTTTAAAATTGATTTTTTCCAAAATATAAAAGAGTGACAGAGATTTCCTTATGGTTTTGGAAAAGACCAACCTTTAATCTATAAGTATGAATTTTTTAATTTTTTTTGGGGTACCATTTTTAGAGCTAGAGACCTTTTTACAAATTACCCCATATCTCAAAAATTCAAAACTATAAATTAAATTTGTAAAAATATTTGGAAAGCCCTAAGCTTTTTCTATTATTAACAATTTTTTAAGATTTTATGGGGTACCAATAAAAGAGCTACAGCCATTTTTTCAAACATGTGTTCATTTAATCTAAATTTTTTTGAAAATTAAAAAATATAAAAAATCAGATATTAAATATTTGAAAAGAGCAGGCTTCAATCTATCATTGGTAATTTTTTCAATTTTTTTAATGTATGGGTGTAAGAGTTATGATTGTTTTACAAAGACCCCCATTTCTCAAAAACAGACAAAGATAAAAATTGCAATTAATTTTTGAAAATGAGACACTATGGGTTATGAACCCATATCTTAAATACTGGTTAAGATAAATTAATTTTGTTAGTATATATGAAAAGTCTTGACTTTCCTTTATTAGTTATTTTTTTTTTTAGATTTTTTGGGGTACCAGAAAAAAGGATAGAGCTCTTATAGTAAACATGTGTTCACAAAAAGTAAATTTTCTCAAAAACAAAAAAAGCTAAAAATTTGGAATTTAAAATTTTCAAAAGAACAGGTTTCATTCTAATATTTGTGATTTTTTCAAATTTTTTGAGTTACGGGTACAAGAGCTACAATCGTTTTTTGACTTCCCCACTTAATGCTATTTTATAATTGATTTTTTCCAAAAAATAAAAGAAATAATAGAGATCATTTTATGATTTTGGAAAAGACCAATCTCTAATCTATAAGTGTGAATTTTTGTGTGAAAAAATTCAAAATAGTTTGCTGAAAGCAAAGCTTTGAAGAAATCTGGCAACTTATAATAAATTTTTAATGCGTAATAATTATTAATTGTCTGGATTTTTGGGGTCTAGTATATGGACAGTAAATATTCTTTTTGTGCCTAGTGTCGTAATGATGGATATTCTCATGAGTCGTTAGATTATCCCGATTATTGTGTACTCGAGCAAGTACTCCCCGGAAGAACTGCATACTCCGTACTCCATCAATCCGTATCTCCGCTTCGGTCCATACTGGAACATCTTCCTCCCGTTGTCATAGAGACTGCATAAACAATCTCAGTGGTGTGTACTTCTGAAAACAAATACCTTACATTAAAATAAAAAAATAAATAGGAAGTTTTGGATTTTTAAATAGGTGGGCATTTTAAATCAAATAAAAATTTAACTTTTTAAAGGACAATTTCTTCAAAAATTCTAAAATTTCAATATTTTTTGAAAAAATATTCCCAACAAAAATGCAAATCCACGGGGCATTTTCTTAAATCAAATAAAAATTTAACTTTTTAAAGGTGCTACACAATTTCTTAAAAATTATTTCTTCAAAAAATCTAAAATATCAATATCTTTCGAAAAAGTATTCTCAACTAAAATGCAAATCCATCTATGTTACAAAAAAAAATAAATAAAAAGCTATATACCTCTTTCGCAGTTTCCTAGAACTCTCTCCGTTTGTCCACTTCTAACTCCGATCCAATTTCATTTTGCCCTAGTCCTTGGCTTCTTTCATTCGATGATTTTTTCAGTCTTTACATCTGCACATAAATTTCTTATTTCAGCGTAAAGGCATCTTGCGTCTGCAACTCCCGGAAGAACTACGTACTCCGTACTCCATCAATCCGGATCTCCGCTTCAGTCCATACTGGAACATCTCCCTCCCGTTGTCATAGAGACTGCATAAACAATCTCAGTGGTGTGTTCTCCTGAAACAAATACCTTAAATTAAAATAAAAAAATATACAGGCAGTTTTAGATTTTTAAATAGGTGGGCATTTTCTTAAATGAAATAAAAATTTAACTTTTTAAAGGTGCTACACAATTTCTTAAAAAATATTTCTTCAAAAAATCTAAAATATCAATATCTTTCGAAAAAGTATTCCTAACTAAAATGCAAATCCATGGATGTTACAAAAAAAAATAAATAAAAAAAAGCTATGTACCTCTTTCGCAGTTTCCTAGAAATCTCTCCGTTTGTCCACTTCTAACTCCGTTCCAACTTCATTTTGGAACTTGTCCTCGGCTTCTTTCATTTGATGGATTTTTCAGTCTCCATATCTGCACATAAATTTCTTATCTCAGCGTAGAGGCATCTTTGCATCTGCAACTCCCGGAAACACTGCATACTTCGTACTCCAACAGTCTGGACCTCCGCTTCGGTTCATACTGGAACATCTCCCTCCCGTTGTCATAGAGACCGCAGAAACAATCTCAGTGGTGTGTACTTCTGAAAAGAAATACCTTAAATTAAAATAAATAAAGAAATAGGCAAATTTGGATTTTTAAATATTTTAAAATTTTTTTCCAAAAAATAAAAGATATAATAGAGATCTTCTTATTGTTTTGGAAAAGATCAACCTCTAATCTATAAGTGTTAATTTTTTCAATTTTTTTGGGGTACCATTCTTAGAGCTAAAAACCTTTTTAAAAATTACCCCATATCTCAAAAATTCAAAACCAAAAATAAAATTTGTAAAATATTTAGAAAGCTCTAAACTTTTTCTATTAATAACATTTTTTTAAATATTTTTTGGGGTACCAATAAAAGAGCTAAAACTACTTTTTCAAACATGTGTTCATTTAAACTAAATTTATTCAAAAACTAATAAATATATAAAATTAAATATCAAATTTTTAAAAAGAGCAGGCTTTATTCTATTATTGGTATTTTTTACAAATTTTTTAAGGTATGGGTACATGACTTACAGATAGTTACACAAAAAACCCAATTTCTCGTAATAGTGGATATTCTCTTGTAACGGTGGATCTCTTGTAATTTCTCTTGTAATGGTGGATATTCTCATGAGTCGTCAGATTATCACGATTATTGTGTACTCGTAGCAAACACTCCCGGAAGAACTAGGTACTCCGTACTGCTTCAAGCCGGACCTCTGCTTCGGTCCATACTGGAACATTGTCATCGCTGAAATCTGCTGCGGCCAATTATTCCTGAAACATATAAACAAGTTAAAAAAATATTTTTAAAAATCACTAGTTATACATATTTAAATAAATTTGAAGGTGAATAATTGTAGTTCCAGTCCGTGACGATTATTTAGTACAGGTAGGAACATATTTGAATATATGTCGAGGTAAATAATCATAGTTCCAGTCCGTGCCGATTATTTAGTACAGGTAGGGACATATTTGAATAAATATGGAGGTGAATAATTATAGTTTCAGTCCGTGAAGATTATTTAGTACAGGTAGGAACATATTTGAATAAATATGGAGGTGAATAATTATAGTTTCAGTCCGTGAAGATTATTTAGTACAGGTAGGAACATATTTGAATAAATATGGAGGTGAATAATTATAGTTTCAGTCCGTGAAGATTATTTAGTACAGGTAGGAACATATTTAAATAAATATGGAGGTGAATAATTATAGTTTCAGTCCGTGAAGATTATTTAGTACAGGTAGGAACATATTTGAATAAATATGGAGGTGAATAATTATAGTTTCAGTCCGTGAAGATTATTTAGTACAGATAGGAACATATTTGAATAAATATGGAGGTGAATAATTATAGTTTCAGTCCGTGAAGATTATTTAGTACAGATAGGAACATATTTGAATAAATATGGAGGTGAATAATTATAGTTTCAGTCCGTGAAGATTATTTAGTACAGGTAGGAACATATTTGAATAAATATGGAGGTGAATAATTATAGTTTCAGTCCGTGAAGATTATTTAGTACAGGTAGGAAAATATTTGAATAAATATGGAGGTGAATAATTATAGTTTCAGTCCGTGAAGATTATTTAGTACAGGTAGGAACATATTTGAATAAATATGGAGGTGAATAATTATAGTTTCAGTCCGTGAAGATTATTTAGTACAGGTAGGAACATATTTGAATAAATATGGAGGTGAATAATTATAGTTTCAGTCCGTGAAGATTATTTAGTACAGGTAGGAACATATTTGAATAAATATGGAGGTGAATAATTATAGTTTCAGTCCGTGAAGATTATTTAGTACAGGTAGGAACATATTTAAATAAATTTGGAGGTGAATAATTATATTTCCATTCCGTGATGATTATTTAGTACAGGTAGGAACATATTTAAATAAATTTGGAAGTGAATAATTATATTTCCATTCCGTGATGATTATTTAGTACAGGTAGGAACATATTTAAATAAATTTGGAGGTGAATAATTATAGTTTCAGTCCGTGAAGATTATTTAGTACAGGTAGAAACATATTTAAATAAATTTGAAAGTGAATAATTATATTTCCATCCCGTGATGATTATTTAGTACAGGTAGGAACATATTTAAATAAATTTGAAAGTGAATAATTATAGTTTCAGTCCGTGAAGATTATTTAGTACAGGTAGGAACATATTTAAATAAATTTGAAAGTGAATAATTATATTTCCATTCCGTGATGATTATTTAGTACAGGTAGGAACATATTTAAATAAATTTGGAAGTGAATAATTATATTTCCATTCCGTGATGATTATTTAGTACAGGTAGGAACATATTTAAATAAATTTGGAGGTGAATAATTATATTTCCATTCCGTGATGATTATTTAGTACAGGTAGGAACATATTTAAATAAATTTGGAGGTGAATAATTATATTTCCATTCCGTGATGATTATTTAGTACAGGTAGGAACATATTTAAATAAATTTGGAGGTGAATAATTATATTTCCATTCCGTGATGATTACTTAGTACAGGTAGGAACATATTTAAATAAATTTGGAGGTGAATAATTATATTTCCATTCCGTGATGATTATTTAGTACAGGTAGGAACATATTCAAATAAATTTGGAGGTGAATAATTATATTTCCATTCCGTGATGATTATTTAGTACAGGTAGGAACATATTTAAATAAATTTGGAGGTGAATAATTATATTTCCATTCCGTGATGATTATTTAGTACAGGTAGGAACATATTTAAATAAATTTGGAGGTGAATAATTATATTTCCATTCCGTGATGATTACTTAGTACAGGTAGGAACATATTTAAATAAATTTGGAAGTGAATAATTATATTTCCATTCCGTGATGATTATTTAGTACAGGTAGGAACATATTTAAATAAATTTGGAAGTGAATAATTATATTTCCATTCCGTGATGATTATTTAGTACAGGTAGGAACATATTTAAATAAATTTGGAAGTGAATAATTATATTTCCATTCCGTGATGATAATTTAGTACAGGTAGTAACATATTTAAATAAATTTGAAAGTGAATAATTATATTTCCATTCCGTGATGATTATTTAGTACAGGTAGGAACATATTTAAATAAATTTGAAAGTGAATAATTATATTTCCATTCCGTGATGATTAATTAGTACAGGTAGGAACATATTTAAATAAATTTGGAAGTGAATAATTATATTTCCATTCCGTGATGATAATTTAGTACAGGTAGTAACATATTTAAATAAATTTGAAAGTGAATAATTATATTTCCATTCCGTGATGATAATTTAGTACAGGTAGTAACATATTTAAATAAATTTGGAAGTGAATAACTATATTTCCATTCCGTGATGATTATTTAATACAGGTAGGAACATATTTAAATAAATTTGGAAGTGAATAATTATATTTCCATTCCGTGATGATAATTTAGTACAGGTAGTAACATATTTAAATAAATTTGAAAGTGAATAATTATATTTCCATTCCGTGATGATTATTTAGTACAGGTAGGAACATATTTAAATAAATTTGGAAGTGAATAATTATATTTCCATTCCGTGATGATTATTTAATACAGGTAGGAACATATTTAAATAAATTTGGAAGTGAATAATTATATTTCCATTCCGTGATGATAATTTAGTACAGGTAGTAACATATTTAAATAAATTTGAAAGTGAATAATTATATTTCCATTCCGTGATGATTATTTAGTACAGGTAGGAACATATTTAAATAAATTTGAAAGTGAATAATTATATTTTCATTCCGTGATGATTATTTAGTACAGGTAGGAACATATTTAAATAAATTTGGAAGTGAATAATTATATTTCCATTCCGTGATGATTATTTAGTACAGGTAGGAACATATTTAAATAAATTTGGAAGTGAATAATTATATTTCCATTCCGTGATGATTATTTAGTACAGGTAGGAACATATTTAAATAAATTTGGAAGTGAATAATTATATTTCCATTCCGTGATGATTATTTAATACAGGTAGGAACATATTTAAATAAATTTGGAAGTGAATAATTATATTTCCATTCCGTGATGATAATTTAGTACAGGTAGTAACATATTTAAATAAATTTGAAAGTGAATAATTATATTTCCATTCCGTGATGATTATTTAGTACAGGTAGGAACATATTTAAATAAATTTGAAAGTGAATAATTATATTTCCATTCCGTGATGATTATTTAGTACAGGTAGGAACATATTTAAATAAATTTGGAGGTGAATAATTATATTTCCATTCCGTGATGATTACTTAGTACAGGTAGGAACATATTTAAATAAATTTGGAAGTGAATAATTATATTTCCATTCCGTGATGATTATTTAGTACAGGTAGGAACATATTTAAATAAATTTGGAAGTGAATAATTATATTTCCATTCCGTGATGATTATTTAGTACAGGTAGGAACATATTTAAATAAATTTGGAGGTGAATAATTATAGTTTCAGTCCGTGATGATTATTTAGTACAGGTAGGAACATATTTAAATAAATTTGGAGGTGAATAATTATATTTCCATTCCGTGATGATTATTTAGTACAGGTAGGAACATATTTAAATAAATTTGAAAGTGAATAATTATATTTCCATTCCGTGAAGATTATTTAGTACAGGTAGGAACATATTTAAATAAATTTGGAGGTGAATAATTATATTTCCATTCCGTGATGATTATTTAGTACAGGTAGGAACATATTTAAATAAATTTGAAAGTGAATAATTATATTTCCATTCCGTGAAGATTATTTAGTACAGGTAGGAACATATTTAAATAAATTTGGAGGTGCATAATTATATTTCCATTCCGTGATGATTATTTAGTACAGGTAGGAACATATTTAAATAAATTTGGAGGTGAATAATTATATTTCCATTCCGTGATGATTATTTAGTACAGGTAGGAACATATTTAAATAAATTTGGAGGTGAATAATTATATTTCCATTCCGTGATGATTATTTAGTACAGGTAGGAACATATTTAAATAAATTTGGAAGTGAATAATTATATTTCCATTCCGTGATGATTATTTAGTACAGGTAGGAACATATTTAAATAAATTTGAAAGTGAATAATTATATTTCCATTCCGTGATGATTATTTAGTACAGGTAGGAACATATTTAAATAAATTTGAAAGTGAATAATTATATTTCCATTCCGTGATGATTATTTAGTACAGGTAGGAACATATTTAAATAAATTTGGAGGTGAATAATTATAGTTTCAGTCCGTGAAGATTATTTAGTACAGGTAGGAACATATTTAAATAAATTTGGAGGTGAATAATTATATTTCCATTCCGTGATGATTATTTAGTACAGGTAGGAACATATTTAAATAAATTTGGAGGTGAATAATTATATTTCCATTCCGTGATGATAATTTAGTACAGGTAGTAACATATTTAAATAAATTTGGTGGTGAATAATTATATTTCCATTCCGTGATGATTATTTAGTACAGGTAGGAACATATTTAAATAAATTTGGAGGTGAATAATTATATTTCCATTCCGTGATGATTATTTAGTACAGGTAGGAACATATTTAAATAAATTTGGAGGTGAATTATTATATTTCCATTCCGTGATGATTATTTAGTACAGGTAGGAACATATTTAAATAAATTTGGAAGTGAATAATTATATTTCCATTCCGTGATGATTATTTAGTACAGGTAGGAACATATTTAAATAAATTTGGAGGTGAATAATTATAGTTTCAGTCCGTGAAGATTATTTAGTACAGGTAGGAACATATTTAAATAAATTTGGAAGTGAATAATTATATTTCCATTCCGTGATGATTATTTAGTACAGGTAGGAACATATTTAAATAAATTTGGAGGTGAATAATTATAGTTTCAGTCCGTGAAGATTATTTAGTACAGGTAGGAACATATTTAAATAAATTTGGAAGTGAATAATTATATTTCCATTCCGTGATGATTATTTAGTACAGGTAGGAACATATTTAAATAAATTTGAAAGTGAATAATTATATTTCCATTCCGTGATGATTATTTAGTACAGGTAGGAACATATTTAAATAAATTTGAAAGTGAATAATTATATTTCCATTCCGTGATGATTATTTAGTACAGGTAGGAACATATTTAAATAAATTTGGAGGTGAATAATTATAGTTTCAGTCCGTGAAGATTATTTAGTACAGGTAGGAACATATTTAAATAAATTTGGAGGTGAATAATTATATTTCCATTCCGTGATGATTATTTAGTACAGGTAGGAACATATTTAAATAAATTTGAAAGTGAATAATTATATTTCCATTCCGTGAAGATTATTTAGTACAGGTAGGAACATATTTAAATAAATTTGGAGGTGAATAATTATATTTCCATTCCGTGATGATTATTTAGTACAGGTAGGAACATATTTAAATAAATTTGGAGGTGAATAATTATATTTCCATTCCGTGATGATTATTTAGTACAGGTAGGAACATATTTAAATAAATTTGGAGGTGAATAATTATATTTCCATTCCGTGATGATTATTTAGTACAGGTAGGAACATATTTAAATAAATTTGAAAGTGAATAATTATATTTCCATTCCGTGATGATTATTTAGTACAGGTAGGAACATATTTAAATAAATTTGGAGGTGAATAATTATATTTCCATTCCGTGCTGATTATTTAGTACAGGTAGGAACATATTTAAATAAATTTGAAAGTGAATAATTATATTTCCATTCCGTGAAGATTATTTAGTACAGGTAGGAACATATTTAAATAAATTTGGAGGTGAATAATTATATTTCCATTCCGTGATGATTATTTAGTACAGGTAGGAACATATTTAAATAAATTTGGAGGTGAATAATTATATTTCCATTCCGTGATGATTATTTAGTACAGGTAGGAACATATTTAAATAAATTTGGAGGTGAATAATTATATTTCCATTCCGTGATGATTATTTAGTACAGGTAGGAACATATTTAAATAAATTTGGAGGTGAATAATTATATTTCCATTCCGTGATGATTATTTAGTACAGGTAGGAACATATTTAAATAAATTTGAAAGTGAATAATTATATTTCCATTCCGTGATGATTATTTAGTACAGGTAGGAACATATTTAAATAAATTTGGAGGTGAATAATTATATTTCCATTCCGTGCTGATTATTTAGTACAGGTAGGAACATATTTAAATAAATTTGAAAGTGAATAATTATATTTCCATTCCGTGAAGATTATTTAGTACAGGTAGGAACATATTTAAATAAATTTGGAGGTGAATAATTATATTTCCATTCCGTGATGATTATTTAGTACAGGTAGGAACATATTTAAATAAATTTGGAGGTGAATAATTATATTTATATTCCGTGATGATTATTTAGTACAGGTAGGAACATATTTAAATAAATTTGAAAGTGAATAATTATATTTCCATTCCGTGATGATTATTTAGTACAGGTAGGAACATATTTAAATAAATTTGGAGGTGAATAATTATATTTCCATTCCGTGATGATTATTTAGTACAGGTAGGAACATATTTAAATAAATTTGGAGGTGAATAATTATAGTTTCAGTCCGTGAAGATTATTTAGTACAGGTAGGAACATATTTAAATAAATTTGGAAGTGAATAATTTTATTTCCATTCCGTGTTGATTATTTAGTACAGGTAGGAACATATTTAAATAAATTTGAAAGTGAATAATTATATTTCCATTCCGTGATGATTATTTAGTACAGGTAGGAACATATTTAAATAAATTTGGAGGTGAATAATTATAGTTTCAGTCCGTGAAGATTATTTAGTACAGGTAGGAACATATTTAAATAAATTTGGAGGTGAATAATTATATTTCCATTCCGTGATGATTATTTAGTACAGGTAGGAACATATTTAAATAAATTTGGAGGTGAATAATTATATTTCCATTCCGTGATGATTATTTAGTACAGGTAGGAACATATTTAAATAAATTTGGAAGTGAATAATTATATTTCCATTCCGTGATGATTATTTAGTACAGGTAGGAACATATTTCAATAAATTTGGAGGTGAATAATTATATTTCCATTCCGTGATGATTATTTAGTACAGGTAGGAACATATTTAAATAAATTTGGAAGTGAATAATTATATTTCCATTCCGTGATGATTATTTAGTACAGGTAGGAACATATTTAAATAAATTTGGAGGTGAATAATTATATTTCCATTCCGTGATGATTATTTAGTACAGGTAGGAACATACTTAAATAAATTTGGAAGTGAATAATTATATTTCCATTCCGTGATGATTATTTAGTACAGGTAGGAACATATTTGAATAAATGTGGAGGTGAATAATTATATTTCCAGTCCGTGATAATTATTTAGTACAGGTAGGAACATATTTGAATAAATGTGGAGGTGAATAATTATATTTCCAGTCCGTGATAATTATTTAGTACAGGTAGGAACATATTTGAATAAATGTGGAGGTGAATAATTATATTTCCAGTCCGTGATAATTATTTAGTACAGGTAGGAACATATTTAAATAAATGTGGAGGTGAATAATTATATTTCCAGTCCGTGATAATTATTTAGTACAGGTAGGAACATATTTAAATAAATTTGAAGGTGAATAATTGCAGTTCCACTCCGTGCCGATTATTTAGTACAGGTAGGAACATATTTAAATAAATTTGAAGGTGAATAATTGCAGTTCCACTCCGTGCCGATTATTTAGTACAGGTAGGAACATATTTGAATAAATGTGGAGGTGAATAATTATATTTCCAGTCCGTGATAATTATTTAGTACAGGTAGGAACATATTTAAATAAATTTGAAGGTGAATAATTGCAGTTCCACTCCGTGCCGATTATTTAGTACAGGTAGGAACATATTTGAATAAATGTGGAGGTGAATAATTATATTTCCAGTCCGTGATGATTATTTAGTACAGGTAGGAACATATTTAAATAAATTTGAAGGTGAATAATTGCAGTTCCACTCCGTGACGATTATTTAGTACAGGCATATTTGAATAAATGTGGAGGTGAATAATTATAGTTCCAGTCCATGATGATTATTTAGTACAGGTAGGTACATATTTGAATGGTCTCTCTAAAGAATATCTCAAAATAGGCCAAAGTGACAAAATCAAAACTTTATAGATTTGCCTATAGATGGCAATTCATAGACAACCATAAATATCAACTAAAATGACGTCACATGTATAAGTATTTACGGTAGCCATCTTTTGGCAGCCTGGCAAACTAATCTGAAATCCCTGGCCTACTAATGGTACTTTCATACTACTGATTAATATTTCCGTTAAATTAAAAATCCGTTAAACATTTTTGGGACTACACATTATTAAATATCACGCTTCACAAAACAACCGCAGGGTATAATGGCGCTGTGGTAGTGTTCAATATTTTAACAAATATTTTGACATTTATGTGCTTTTTTAGAACAATTCCATTGATATGCACATTTTTAATTGTTGAAATATTAAGCATGTATACCTATTTAAGTTAAACTTCTTGTTACCACATTAATCTCTACTGCAGGTAAGCAATTTGATACTTTATTTTTATACTTAACCTAAAATGATGCTAGATAAAATTTTATTTTGATTATGAGCTATTTACAGAATAATTACTCAAAATTTTATTACTGTTATACTAAATGAAATATTTTATGGATTTTATCATTCACAATGCTAATGTTTTTGTAATTTTAATTTTTGAATATCACTACGAAGTCTTCGATTTCGAAATTACTTATGAAATAGAAAGTACAAGGTTATTTTGTTAATGAAATATTTATTGCTACACTAGATATGTTTTGGTAATAAGGCTTTTTGAATGTAAAATTGTTTTTATTTTATACTGAAAAAATATATATCTTACGTACCATTAAACATATTTGGCTAGTTACTTAAACGATTGCTGTTAATGCATTTCTGTGTTTCGTAAAGCTGTTCTACAATTTTATTATTATAGTATGAATTAAATGTATAACATTTATAATTTTATCAGAATAGGCTAGATAACCCATTGCAACATATCTGCGAAAGTAATTTATTAATTCTATTAATAAATTGAATTAACACAGGTAATATCTAAGAAGCGAGAGCCCCGCCTCCTCAAACAAAGATTATAGTTAAACGCAAATTTTTTATTAAAATGGAGAAAATATTTATTTATTTTAAACAAAATATTCATATTCGTATAATTTATAGTGAGAATAAAATATACATTCTAAAAAAGCTTTTATTATCAAATGTACATCAACTAATTCAATTAATATTATTAAAAAATATTTGTCTTCTTATTCTAAACAAATTTTGTTTTACATATTTTTCTGTTAAATCAATAATAAGGGAGATATTTTAAAGTTTTTAATAAACAATTTTAACCCGAAAAAAAAAAACATTTAAAATTCCTTATTGAGAAGTGACATTACCGATGCGCTGCTGTTTTCCAAGGCAATATGGCTGTCGTCTCTAGTACTCTGCTGTCAATATACTAATAGCGAACAGGTTAATTTAAGCACAGTACATTTTTATTTTATGAAAATGCGAGTAAATATTGGCGAAATTTTTAATTTTTAAGCGCTACATATGTATCGAGGTGTATGACAGAAGGTGGGCATCAAATTACAGTATTTAAAGTTTAATTTCAGTAGATTTATTGAAGTGTAATTAGTTGAGCAGTTGTTAAATGCCAGGCTAGTAATTTTATGTGGTACATCTGAGTGTCGGTCATCTGAATTTACAATATATGGATTCTGTTTGCAAACAAGAGCATTATGTTCATTGCCTCAAAAATAAAATTTGTTTTAGTTGGACAGGAGCAGCTAAAAGTTAAAAATGCAACTTGTAGGTGCAAGCATAGTAGTGCAGTTTTGTGTTTCTGCGAAAAATGTAATGAACAAACTCGCATAGTATCAGTTACTTTTTAACTCAAAATATATTCCCATGCCTTCCTCCTGTCCATAACCAAATCTTTTCCCAATCTGGACTTAATATTAACTTTCCCTCCAGTTTTCTTAAGAAAAGAAAAAAACTAAGATGCCTATCTTTGTCCTGTCTTGAATGACAGCCAAAACACTACAATTTTTTGCGTGAATTTTGTACAGAAAAAGAATGATTTTTTTGTGGATATTGTCTTAAAAATACAGATATAGGCCTCCAATTTTATTAATATAAACGTACAAGTATAGTTTTTCCTGTAAATGAAATAAAACACCAATAATTAAGTAGTAATTTATTTATTTAAACAAGTAAAATTAATCTAATTTTTTATTGATTTCTTTTTTTTCCACTCGTACATTAATTTTGCCCAAATACCTAAACACATTTTAACTAATCGTTCATCTTTAACAATACTATTATTTGCTAACTTATATTCATTCGACACTATCTTCCTTGCTGTTTTTAATCTTCCTTGTTGAATCAAACTAAGACTCATAAACAATCTGCAACGGGCTTGAATATTTGGATCTCCAATTCGTAAAGCAAGTTGAAATTGTCTCAAAGAAATCTTTCCAGCCATTTCTGCGGCAGACGGAAAATAATCTCCTAACGCTGAAAAAGCACCTCCTAATGTTGAAAACCACGATAATGCATTATCAACTTCGGACCGTTCCAAAACCATATAAGTTGTTCGACGATTCCAGTTAAGATCGAGTATTTGTTTTGGTGGATCACAGAGATTAATTTCTATCTGTCGAGCTTGTTTTTTTGTTATATGATTTATAAAATTTCTTCGATAATTGTTTGAGATATGTAGTTCACGTATTATATAATGAGTAATAATTCCGGACCATCTTCGTACGAGACAACAGTTGATATTTATATTGTTACGATCTCCACATTCGTAGTTGTTTGATACATCTGTTGGATCTTGTTTTATATGTAATATGGCATCATTGTTAAATATTAAGTTATCGTATTCATAATTACTACGTATTTTTATATGAATTGTATCTTTGGAGGTTATGTTGATTAAATTTACAATCTCTTGATGTTCATTATCTTCTAAAATAAATTGACTCTTTTTATGACTGATTTGGATTACTTTCGTCATTTTTACACACAATAATTTGATTAATATAAGAATGTATTTTCACTACAATTTTAACTTGTATTATTTCTCATTTCTTTAATATTTATTTACTCTTTTTAAAATAATTCAATCATAAACAGACAAAACTTATGTCTATTAATTTTCAACTTTTTAATTCTGCTTTGTAACAATTTTATCGAGAAACCTTCTAAATAATAACCTCAAATATGTTCGATTTCATTGTTACTCAGTGGCGTACTCACATATCGTCCGTTCTGATTGTTTGAGATTTATAATTCATGTAACATTCAATACAACAGTAGAGTTAGAATTATATTGATTTCTTTGTAAAAATATGTTTAAAATTAAGCTTTTTCTCCATTTTTAAAATATTTTTTGTGTAATATTGTACTTTTTGTTCTCGTCTATTATTTTGTCACGCTACTGATGAGCGCTTCTTAGAGCAGTGGTATTCAATAATTTTATTCTTGCAACCATAGTTGCAAGTTACGTTTTATAAGGCGCTATGACTTGGATGTTCTTTTTTTTATGGTAAAGGCGTTTTTTAATTTCGAGATGACATGAATACAAACTAATTTATACCTATATAAATATAGATTTTCTGCGTGTGAAAGATTAATGTAAAAATTGATGTGAAGTGTGAATTTTCACACATTGCAGGCTTTCGCAGGTATTTAATAAGTGAAGGCGGCATGCTGAGTGTGTAGGACAAATTATGCTTTGTAGTAATCACGGCAAAATGAACGATATTTTTAAAATAATTTATCGTCTGTTAATCTAAGAACTTTAAAAACAAACTTTATGTTAAAATATTTTTTTGTTAATTTTAATTCGAATACCTAATACCATTATTTAGGTTTCTAAATATGTGCAGTATTTTTTTTTTTTTTTTATAACAAGGTTCATTAAGTATTTGAAAATTGCGCGTAGGGTTTCCATTGGTTGTTTTAAGGCATATGCTCCCCTGGTTTCGTATACATGACACATAGAATGAAAATATAATTCCAACAGGTTATTAAATTTACGCTCTTAAAAATTAAATGCAATATTTTCCAAAATATAATTAGAATTTTGACTAAATAATTTAAACAAAATAAAAATGCAAAAAAAAAAACAAAAAATAAAATTGTCTCGAGACCGGAGCGAACTCTAGTTTGCAAATTAGAATGCGAGAATGCTAACCATTACACCATGAAAGCATGCTAGTTTAATACATTTAATTACATAAGTTATTAAATATTTCACATGGTCAAGCAAAAAACACAAAAAATGCATTATTTTCCGAAAACATAATCTGATCAAAAATTCCTGTTGTACTATTCCGTTTCACATAAATGTACATTACTTAGAATTTTTTCAGATTTTTAGTTTAAACCATCTGGGCTACAGAGTGTGGGACAACATTTTTTTTGCACAATTTTGGCAAAAATCGCTTCAAAATAATTTATTTTACAAAATAAAATTTTGATCGTTAATCTACGTACTAAAGGCTTTCATTTGATACCCTACTCAGAATGTTTTAATGCTGTTCTTTTTTTAATATTGCAAAAAAAAATATATTTAACAAAAAAATAATTTATTGCACATTTACTTTTTTGATTACAATGGTAATTTGTTTATTGCACAATTATTTTATAAAATGCTTACAACAAATGCACTTGTATTTTAAAGCCGTTCTTTTTTTAATATTGCAAAAAAAATATTTAACAAAAAAAATAATTTATTGCACATTTACTTTTTTGATTTCAATGGTAATTTGTTTATTGCACAATTATTTTATAAAATACACAATTTATTTTATATATTGCGCATTTAAATTTTAGTGAAATAAAAATACTATGTAACATTTTAACAAATCTCTCCTTCATCATTCATAAAAATGTTTATAACTGACAACCATTTTCTGGCTTTGATCCAATAACACTCATCTTGTACTCATGTTTAAAATAGATTCTTCAATAACCGCCTAGAAATTAGTTTTGTTTTAACCATGGAACGTACACGTACGATTCAGCCACTTCGTGGTTCTTTAAGATCTCGTGATTCTTCATCAACTCGGTCAAGTGATCCACGTGAAAGAGTCAAAGATTGTTGTCGTAAACTTGTCGCTTTTATGTGTACTCAAGTTGGTGTTGGCGGATTAGTTGTAGGCTATACAATTGTTGGGGCATTTGGTTTTATGTACATTGAAACTGAACAAGAATCATCACAATTAGGAATTGTACAAAAAGAAAGAAATCTTTGTGCTGAAAAATTATGGAAGGTTGCTCTAGACCTTAATACCTTTAATGAATCATCTTTTAAAAGTGCAATCAATGGTACTTTATTTAATTTTCAAAATAAATTAGTTGGAAGTATTAAAAAAGGTTACAATGGAGCTTCTGTTTTTGATTTATGGACGTTTCCAGCAGCTTTAATGTTTAGTTTATCCATTATAACAATGATTGGATATGGAAACATGGTCCCAAGAACTATAACAGGAAAATGGGTAACTGTTGTTTATGCTGTATTCGGAATTCCACTTTACATCTTATATTTCATGAACATGGGAAAGATTTTAGCTCAAACTTTCAAATGGATTTATACTTGGTTGTATCGTTGTACTGCTGAACCAAGAGAAGAATCTAATTTAGAAGACGATGAAGATTTACCACGTAGAGATAGAGTTATAGTACCATCTACTGCTTGCTTATGGGTTATTGGTGGTTACGTACTTACTGGAACAATAATGTTTGCTGAATGGGAAAGATGGGATTATCTAGATTCTACCTATTTTTGTGTTACAAGTTTATGTAAAATTGGTATGGGTGATTTTGTACCTGGTGCTAATATTCAAGAATCAACAAGTGGAAATCAAACGAAATTAGTGATTAACTATCTATATCTTCTACTTGGATTGGGGTTGGTAGCAATGTGTTACAATTTAATGCGGGAAGAAGTTAAAGTCAAAGTTCAGGAGGTTAAAGAAGATTTAGGTCAATGTTTAGAAGATGTTAGATTGAGAGCTATTAGGTGTTGTGGAAGAAGAAAACGACAAGTGTGACCAAAACGAAAAGTACAGTTTCGGAAAAATGAAAATTTGATATAATATTGGTATGGATACCAAGACTTTTACGTATTTCTACTCTATCGTATCGAGCATTTATTTTATCATCTTTAGTTTCACAATTTTATTTTTGAACGACAAAAGTTATTTAAAAATATGTCTTTCGGTTCATTTAATTTTAAAAGTGACTTAACTTTAACTTTTTATAAGTGTAATTAATTTATAAAGTGTCTTTTGTAATCTAATAACTTTTTAAAGAAAACTTAAATGGTTTATACAATTAAATATATTGTGACAGAGTGTGAAATGCGTGAAATTAGAGGGAATTCTAAGCGATGGTGAATTATATTCTTACTCAGACATAAATCTACAATCAATTGCATAAACACGTTTTGTATATTTGTCGGAAGAACGTATCTGTATTATTACGTATAGAATCTATTATTTTTTTGAAAATTAACAGAAACTGAAAAACATAACCAAGCATAAACAAATAAAGTATCCTTTTATCAACTATGTGAGGCGTTATTGTTTACAATTTTGAAACAACATAAGTTTGAAAAAAACGCGAAACACGGCAAGGGAGCTCTGGCCAATAGATAAGTAGACATAATGATTGCCCAGTGCAATTCTCACATAAAGCAAGCTGTAAAACAGTTTTAATGTCCGACTGTGATGGATGTTTAAGTTATTTTACATGGGCCTATTTCTGCTAATACACCTCCTACACCTGGATGAGAGGTGAATGATTGTGAAAATGGGAGTAATAACATATTAGGTGTACCAAAAGTTTGTTCGTTTTTATTATTAGTGCAGTATGCGAACTAGTCACCACTTATTCGCTATATTAAACGTCTTTTGCATTTTGATTAAACTCCGTAATCTTGAGTACCTGATTATTGTTTTCGTTTCATTTTAAACCATTGCATTTTAAAATGGAAGAATTTTCATCAAAATATTTTTTATGCTGTTTAATGTTGTATGAGTACCATAAAAAATTTCTACAGTTGTTACATAAAACATTTGCACTGTTGGTGATAAACTAAGTGTCCGCACATGACAGTTTAAAAAATTTAAATCAGGAAATTTATGCTTGAACTTCGATCTGGAAGGCCCTATAAAGGAATAATTTTTTGAGTTAAAACCGGGGAAAAGTGTTAATTCTGATCTCTACTGTGGATTGGATCGACTGAATCAGAACAGCCAGAAATTGTGAATAGAAGAGGAGTTATTCTTCAAGGCGACAATGCCTGACTTCATCAAAAAAAGACGTGAAAACAATTCCGAGTTTGATTGGGAGGTTCTAACACACCCACCCTACTCACCAGATATTTCACCCTCAGACTATCACTTATTTCGGTCACTGGAACACTTTTTAAGAAACACTTAGAGATATGAACCATGTTAAAACGAGCCTTGAACAATTTTTTCCTTAAAAAAATCAGGAATTTTTTAAATCTGGAATATTTTCTCTTCCTGTTAAATAGCAGAGTGTTATAGATCACAATGGTAACTATTTTATTCAGTAAAGTACATTTTTTTCTTTCGATTTGTGTATTTTAATAATACCAAATAAACGAAAAAACTTTCGGGTACACTTATTATTATTCTCGCCCGAATAATATCACCAATGGGGAATTAAAGTAGCAACCTCACAATTCAGACTTTTATTACCAGTTTTGCATGATTTAACGAGCTCGCTACTTTTAGCTGTCATATATTTAACCAGGCACAAATAAAGTATCCTTTTATCAAGTGTTCACCGTACTGACGTTAGAGGGCTAAAGGTTAATTTGAGTCACCAATAACATCGTATTATATAAAGTGGACCAAAAACAGTGGACCAATTCTTTAATTTATCTTTTAAAATGTGTTTATAAAATCAACAGAAGTGAATAATGAAATGTTTTTAAAATAAAGTGGAAATATTACGTGAAAAGTTTAACGATTAGTATTTGAAACGTTTATTATTGTTTAAGACTGTTTTATCTTCGTTATTAGAGAAGAATGTTGTTTGTTCTATAAATGAATTAGGATTTGTTATGATTTAATTTCTGAGAATTCTATACCATGGTATGTTCTTTTATTATATTTGTTACATTCCTTGACTATCTATTTTTACTGAGCTAATTAAAATCATTTATATTTAAATACAACTAACTTATGTAATTCAAGACATTGAAGATGAATATACAGCTTGTCCATTATTTAGTTTATACAAGGATTGCCTTTTATGTTTTGGGATTTGAGATCAAAAATTAGATTTAGCGGTGACCAGCATAACTCGTCATTGGATCATCTGAAATCAAAAATCCAAAAAGATTTTGTTAGTTTATGAGTTTGCCGAGGTAACGACGTTGAGATATTTTTTTTTCATGTTTTTTTTTTTATTTTACAATCACAAATATACTCATTTTTAGTTTTTTTTTAGAGGGAATTAATTTTTTTTGTCTTCTAAGTAACGCTAAAAACTGAAAAATCATTTTAAAAATAAAAACTCAACGTCATTACCTCGGCAAACTCATAAACTAACAAAATCTTTTTGGATTTTTGATTTCAGATGATCCAGTGACGAGTTATGCTGGTCACCGCAAAATCTAATTTTTTTCCCGGAGTCTGAGAAGATTTGCCACAGCTGGCTCATTTCGCCATATTTTGCCTTCAAAATTTTTTTGTATCTTCGTCAAAACATACTTTATATATGTACTTAGTTTGAAAATGAATAAATTTAACCATAGATTTGAAAAAAAATCACAAAAATATGCTTAAAATGTGGTTATCAGACCCTACCCCCCCCTTAATTTACACACCTCGTACATTACTTAGAATTTTTAGTTTAACCCCTTTGAGTGCCGGCCAGTTTTTTTTTTTGTACAATTTTGGCAAAAAACTTGCTAAAATAAATAAATTTTAAAAAACCCCTTTCCGGTCCTTTAACTGTGAGATTTTGACAGCATTGAAAATACTAACTTGAAGCACATATTTCTTTAACTAACAATAAATATTTTGGCAAACCATTGACAGAGATCTTGACATCTGGTTGAAAAATTTTGTTAAAATATTTGAAGCACGGCGTAAATAAGAACAGAAGCCCGAGCGTCTGATGAACTCATTACCCATATAAACGGTTAAAAATAGATGACGCCACCGTCTATATAGACAAACTGGAGATTTATTTATGTTAAAGGATCATAAAGAAAACACACTTGATTCCAGAATTCTTTAAAATCGAAGAGTAAACATTTTATTTTTACCACAGAATAATTATTTCTTTTTTATTTATTTTGTATCTTATTTTCCGCTTTCAAAATTTGAAAAATATTGTGCTGGGAGTATTGAGAACTGACAATAACTGAAGTGACGCCTAGCAGAATATTTTGGAACTTAATAGGATTTTGCTGGATGTGGCTCATTTAATTGCATTGTTTGTATGAGTTAAAGTGAAGAAAACTTTAATAAAATGTCTTTAAAATCGCACCAGAAAATTAACTGCAATGTGAATTGTTGTGTATCAAATGGCAAATGTCAAAAATATCCTATTCCAATCGCCATTTTGTAAGGACAACAGCGCCTCTATAGGTAATGTTTATTCTCAATAGGGGATAAGCATGATTTTATTTTAATTTTTTATTATATTCCTCTTCTTGCATATAAATATAAAAAAACAGTTTTGCATTTTTTTTTTTAATTTGAAGGCTTAAAAAAATCATAAATGTATGTAGCGCGCGAAAACGACGTGTGACGTCATACTCCCTCTCAGTGACGCAGTACACTACTAGCCTACCCAGTGTACAGCCTACATAGTCTGTTGTGAATTTATTTGCTTATATAACTTTTATAGGTTATGTAAAGTTAGAGTGATTTTAATTAAAATAAAGTTTAATTCTATAAAAACAATTTATACATGTTTACCGAATTAAATTTTATATTAAAATATATAAAATATGGAAGAACCAGTCGAAAATATTGTTTAGTACCGATGTACACAAATAGTTCAAATAGAAATCCAAAAAAACAATTTATATCATTATCTGATGGTGAAAAACAACAGAAAAGGCGAAATTTCTGGCTGAAAGCTATGAGGCGAAATAAAACCGATATTTCAGAAAAAAGTAAACTTTATGTTGTGTGCATAAATGCATCAATATTGGGTAAATTATCACTTTGAGCCCTAACAAAATCTTTATCGGCCATTTTAATAATAAATTCGTGAAAAATTGTTTTAAAACAAATACAAAACTCTCGAACAATACAATATACATACGTAAAGATTATGTTGTAGCTGTATCTGTGACATCAAACCCCAGTCGTTTGACGTCATACTCAGTCGTATTTACTCGGCATTCTTCGCGTCGTGGTCGGCTTATTTCAATTTTACAATATTTTAATTAAAAAATTTGGCTATAATATTAATTAAAATGTGATTTTTGTTTTGTTAGGTGACATAACTAACATTAACATATCAAAAAAATGTAGTTTTAAGGAAATATAAATTTTATGCGTATCCCCTATTGGTTCAGTACGAATGACACAAGAAAACATTAGTAAGCTCAGACAAACCCCGTGATGGGATGACTTAGGGTACACGTTTGTATGTGTAAGTACGTTTGTCGTAGTTATACCAGACCGATAAACAATATTTTTTGACATGCTTCATTTGTATTTCTCTTACTATTTTGCCATTGTAAATGAGAGAGAAACACAGCAGTATGTTAGTTATTATTTCAGTCATATGACTTTAACTGGGCATCTCTGGATAATCGAACTTTACTTATCTTCCTAAATTGATCACTTGTATTAATGAATTTGTTTAATGTTATATTGGCAGATGTGTCTGGTGTGGGTGTGAGGTGTAGGGTATGTTGGGTGTGCCGGGAGCATCGTGCGATGGACACGCTTCCTCATGCCCACTTCGGTTATGCGGAGTCACCGGCTATGATGGCCGAATCAACGATGTTGTCTACTGCTATCCGACCGTCAAAGCAGACCATCATACAGCTGTTGTCTTCTTCGGCGGAGATGTTCAAGATTTCACCGAGAATATGGAGACCCACAGGTAAGTTAACAGCTATTTTTTACAACAGTTATTCAGCAACTGTTACGTAATAACACTGTTATATTCAGTTTAAAGCTCTGTTAACTTTGTTAAATATTCATTATTGTACCATGGCCAAAAAGTGGATCTTTTTCGTCCGTATCTAAATTTAATGGCCAAGGCAAAGCCCAGACCATTATATATTAACTAGAAGACATAACCGGCAATGCTTGCAAAAAATAATAATTTAATTCGGAAAAATAAATGATTGCTGCAGAATCAAAAAATTATTTCAATGATGGGTTAAATACCAACATATGTTACCATCGATTTTTAGTTAGATTTAATTTAAGAATGTTTAATTTATCAAAATAGTTTTATGTAGGGTTTTAACAATGTACGATTTCTCATCTATCGGTACGAGTAACGTGTAAACAGCACTCATTCGGCAGTAACAATATTTTTACTTTTAACGATTTCATTGTTGCTTAGGCGAAAATTCTATTGTGCATGTCAAAAACAAATATGAGAATGATAAGCAAAAGTTTAATAAAACACAATATTGAAGGAAAGTTTCGATGTTGGTATTTAATATAATCAATACAATAATATAGAAATAACAAATAATCAAAACACAATTTAAAATTTACTTCAACTAAGTGCAAATTGAATTTTTAAACCAGCAATTTTTTTACCCGCCTACAGACGTAGCGTCTACAATTAATTTATATACTATGATGTTCTTTCTGTGATTACTTCTCATCTATAAACGATAGGTACATGGGTTAAAAGGCTTTGTTTTTAGTAAATAGTCATGACATTAATTTTTCTTCGTAAATCTTTAAAGGCGATATTCCACAGTAAACTGAGCGTTATAATTTTCGCGAAAAATGAAAACTTATAAATGATAATTGTGAGTTATCTGTTGACCTGCGATATATGCTCTCCCGGACTTTTTTGTAGTATTATTTGCATCAATAAAAATTAGTCAATACCCCCTGTCGAAATAAAATTAAGCCTAAGCACTAAAAAAATATCACCCGGATAAGACGGCGGTTCATTTTCCTCTCTTCGTGTTACCGGAAAAATGAAGATACACCAGAAGACGAATAGAACATACCAACACTTGTACCATATAATAAGAGATAAAAAATTGTGCAACAATATTTTCCATCTGTATATTTGTCGATGATTTAATGCCATAAGATCTTGGATCAAATTTCTTGTCCGTTAGACACAATCAATGTGTTTTGGACAGTTAACAATAAACAAGTGAAAGTTACTTTAATGTGGGTGATGCATTCCCGATTTAATTCTTGGCATGTTATTCTTGTTTCACTTACATTTACTTTACCCACAGGTAACTCATGTTTCAACTGAAAATAAACTAAAATCGAAACTAGAAATTACACTAAATCTAAACAAGTACATTTTTTTAGTGCCTGTTAGTTAATAATTTTTCCTACGATTACTATGGAACTGTCTCATTTCGATACTGTTAGTTAACAGGATTATCTTAATGCGCATGTGCGTTGTGTGGGAAAGATTAAATTCGCAGCAATGCGCATGTGTAATTTCCGAGAATTTACATTCCCGTACTGGCTGCGCGCGCATTAATAGCTAATAATTTTCTCCAATATATTTCCCGAGAATCTACATTTTGAAACGTATTATTTTACAGGGACAACAAAAACTACCTGAAGTGGAATTTAGAAAATACTGCTGGTGTGATTCATGGTTACTTCCCGGATTGCCATGTAGTCGTCGTGAGGCCATCCAGGTCAGTTTGCCAGACTTTCCTAAACCCTGTTTATTTACTCACTGTTATCCGTATACATTACATATAAAAATTCTGCTCAAAATACTGTAGCAGAACTGTAAACCTTTACTCTACAATATAAAGATAAAAGAGAGATAACATTTTTTCAGTATACTAGTAAAAGCCGGCTAGAACTCATACGCGAAGCCGGGAGCTTCGCCCCTGGCCTGTTATATTACATAAAAAATAAAATAAATTGCTATTATTATTATTAGCTACAAGCTATTTAAATAAAAATTAATGTTATTATTATTATAAAATCACAAAACAAAACAAAATCACTATATTAGAAAAAGCCGTCCGTCTGTTAAGAGAAACCGTCATTTTGTCATCTGTCTGTCTGTGTTTGTCTTTCTGTCTGTTCGGTAAAAATTGTAGCCAAACGGCTAAACCTAGAGAGTTGAAATTTGGCATGCTTATACAACTCTTTGACCCGCACATAGGAAAAATACTAAAAAAAAATCACTATATTAGGAAAAACCGTCCGGCTGTTAAGAGAAACCGTCATTTTGTCGTTTGTCTGTCTGTCTGTATCTGTCTTTCTGTCTGTGTCTGTCTGTTCGGTAAAAATTGTAGCCAAACGGCTAAACCTAGAGAGTTGAAATTTGGCATGCTTATACAACTCTTTTACCCGCACATAGGAAAAATACTAAAACATCTAAAAGACATATCTCACTAAAAATATAAACAAATATCTGCTCATCGAAAAAAAATATTTTTTTAAATTCTCATTAGTTTATCAAATGAAAGCCCTTAGTACGTGGATTAACGATCAAAATTTTATTTTTGCAAAATAAATTGAAGCGAATTTTGCCAAAATTTTGCAAAAAAAAAAAATGTCCCACACCCTGTAGCCCTGATGGTTTAAATTAAAAATCTGAAAAATTTCTAAGTAATGTATATTTGTGTAAACCGGAATAGTACAACAGGAATTTTTTATCAGATTATGTTTATGAAAATAACGCATTTTTTATGTTTTTTGCTTGACCACGTAAAATATTTAATAACTTATCTAACACACTGAAGTATGTTTTGATAGTGTAATGGATAGCATGCTCTCGTTCTAATTTGCAAACTAAAATTCGCTCCGCTCTCCAGGAAATTTTATTTTTGTTTTTTTTTTGCATTTTTATTTTGTTTAAATTATTTTTTCAAGATTCTAATTATATTTGGGCAAATTGCATTTAATTTTTAAAAACGTAAATTTAATAACCAGTGGAAATTGTTGAAATTGAATACACGAAATCAGAGGGGCGGAGTTATGACTTAAAACAACCAATGGAAGCCATAGGCGCAATATTCAAAATCTTAATGAACCTTGCTATATATATAAAAAAATACTGCACATATTTAGAAACCTAATGGTATTAGGCATTCGAATTAAAATTAACAAAAAAATATTTTAACATAATTTTTTTTTTAAAGTTCTTAGATTAACAGACGATAAATTATTTTAAAAATATCGTTCATTTTGCCTTGATTACTATAAAGCAAAATTTGTCCTACACACTCAGCATGCCGCCTTCACTTATTATATATCTGCGAAACCCTAAATACATATTTAAAAACCTAAATTATGGTATTAGGCATTCGAAATAAAATTAACAAAAAAATTTAACATAAAATTTGTTTTGACATCCCAAATAATCATCATTCACTTACTAAATACCTGCGAAACCCTGAAATCTGTGAAAATTCACACTTCACATCAATTTTTTTATATATTTTTTTTGTGTAACTGGCTAGTGCCTGCGCTAGACTTTTTGCCGCCACAGGCAAAATGCCTCAGTGATAAAATAGCCACCCCAGTCATACAATAGTAACGACTTCTGCCACCCCCTTAAAGTTGTCGCTACAGTAGGTAGTACATAGGAATCACTAATAATTTTTTTTTTTTTAATTTTTGGACTTAGCTACTAAAGCCATTATCCAGGAAATGCATTTATTTTTGAAAAATCCGTGCCATAACCGGGATTCGAACCCGAGCCCTCATGGTCTAGAAGCCAGTGTATCGCTACACTAACCACTACCATGGTGACCGGCATCACTAGTAATTTAAATGAACCCTTACAATTGATCACAAATTTCTCGGCTTTAATGAAAAAATGTTATCTTTAAAAATTGATATTATAGTAAAACTATTTTGGTTTTACTTTAGTTAGTAAGTTAAATTTTCTGTGATAATACTTTGTGTGCGCTTAAAATAGTTTTGCTATAGTATGAATGGATTTTTAATGTTTTTCCGATGTTAAATGTTAAGTGTGAAGTCCGATATTGTTGATGTAAGCAATATATCGGACAAATTGTTAAGTGTATGGATAGCCCCATAACCGTAGGCTTGTAAACCAATGGTTAGTTAACTATTAAAGTTGAACTATTTCTTTATGCTCAGATCTACGTCACCTAAACTAGCTACATTTATGGATTATGTGGCTGCTGAAATGGATTTTTACAGGCAAGTATCTGTATCATAACATTTAAATATATATACGACTACTGGAGTCATGCTGGTTACGTAAGTCAATATTCTAAATCGAAATGTGCGACTTAGGCATTTAACTGTTAACGAAAATACAAACATATTTTTAATAAGTTACATTTAATTAAGTTAGTAGAAGCTGGGAGCTTCGCCCCTGGCCTGTTATATTACAAAATAATATTCTAAACCGAAATATGCGAGTTAAGCCTTAAGTGTGTTATCGAAAATACAAACATATTACATAAAATCATTATATAAAAATTAATATTAATATTCAAAACTTGGAAAATTGGACACACAACCTTTGGATTTCACATCTGTCTTGGCGTACACCATTGACGTTATACCAAGAGTTCAAAAAGAAATTACATAAGGGTTGGCTGTGGAAAAATAAAGTAATGTCTTTTTCAAGCTTTATATAACAATTGACTAATTTTCAATAGAAAATTATGACAACAGTGATTATAGTTAATTAATTGACAGTTAAATCTTGCAGTATTCATTATTTTATTTTTCCATAGCCAACCCTTATGTAATTTCTTTTTGAACACATATAGTAATGGCCAAATGGAAGCAAAGGATTCAATCAGATGGAAATAAATATATTTTTTTATATACTGGCTGTTTACGGTCTTCTTATTTGTTTGAATGGGTGATAGTACAGGTCAAAAGAAGGCGAAAACCTTAAAACACATTAGTAAAAGTTTTATAATAAAAGAGATATTAATTTTTTAAGTTTTTTGGGATTTTTCCGCTATAACTCTTCAAATATTTATCTAATCAAAAAAATGGATTTTGATAAAAGATTTTTTTTCTTATTCTTAACAATATTTGTAATATAAGTTTTTGCTGCTTTGAAAACAATAAAAAAGAAACAAAATATCTCTAAAATAAACTGTTATAAGAATGAGAAAATGTGTGGACAATAATGGTGGTTTGATCGAACATTTATATATATATATATATTTTTTTTTTGTAAAATAATTGTAAAAAGTAATAGTTTTTTTTCTAAATAGTCAAATAGTTTATTTTAGAGATATTTTGTTTCTTTTTTTATTGTTTTCAAAGCTTGCTACGTTCAACTTTGTAAAACTTATGTTGATTATTATTTTGTAAATAATTGGTCGCCATTTTGAAATGGTTAACATAAAAATATGATTTTTTGGTGTCATTGTAAAGCTAATTTAATGTACTTTTAGGAAAAAAATATAAAATTATCGATTCCCTATGCTAGATCAATAGTTGACATCATTTCCGGTGAAACCGGAAGTGCCTCAGAATTCTTAAAGTAACCTTTAGATGGGCCTTTTTGTCTAGTATAACTTTTGTTCTGAAGATTTTTTGTATCTTTACAAATAAAGGAGATTTTCGGGGTGCCCCGTTTCAAACAAACACCCTGTATATGTTATTATGATAGTTGACAGTTTTACTTTGAAAAGTTTATATGTAAGGTTCCACCAAATTAATTAGTTCTAAGAAATTGTCTTTTGTTTTTAAAATTTTACTGTAAATACTTTGGCAAATAAAATCATTTTATATATTATTTTTTTTTTAAATATATTCGAAAATAACAATTATACAACAAACTAACCTCAACGTTAAAGACAAAGACGCAACAGCTAAAAGAGAGAGAACACCAGTTGGCGCACGAGCTTTTTGAAAAACCTGGATAGAAAGACAGAGGAAGTGAATCATGTTCCATTTGCCTAGTCTTTAAAAGCTAGGTTTTTTTTTCATATCACACACAAATGACTCTGATTCGAATGCAAAAACTTTAATTTTACAAGTTTTTAATATTAACTCTAGTGTGATAAGGCCTTAACTTTCTAAAAATATGTTTGTATTTTAACAAAATATTATTTAAAAATATTGTATTTATCTTGTACATAGAGTAAGTTTCATGGGGCTATCCATAAATTTATTGTTTTAATTGTTTCAATGTTATTATATATTTTATATTTAATAAGCATTTTTTAATTCTATTAATATTCTGGTTACTGGTAACTAATCTATTGAAATATCTCATAGAAAAAACAAGAACAATATCTTGAGAAGTAACTGATTGAATAGTTTTTGCTGATATTTTAAAGGAATCTCTAGAACCTGATTTAAAATTCCTGTAACTGAATTTTGTATTTCAAATATTTGACATATAAATTCGAAACTACGTATTCTATGAAATTTTAATTTTAAAACTCGTTAAAACCTGTTAAAATTTTATATTACTCTCTTGAGTGTTCATAAATTTAATAATTTTTCAACTCGAAAGTTAAAAAATGCTTTACCAAAACATGCAATTTAATTTATGGATTGCCAATGCATGCTAGTTTGTGTATTTTTTTTTATCTGTATATTTTTAGAAGACATTATTTGAGTTTATATTTGTTTTCTAAATATATTTTGTCGTAAATCACTCAAGTTGTCATTCCTACAATTTATTTAAATCTCACCCATGCATTCGCATGAAATGGATATGATTTATAGTTTTTGTTACAGCACATTTAATGTTTTTCAGTTCATAAACACAAGAAATGTTTCAAACAATACATTTCTAAAATATTTTTAGTTATACTAGGAGAATACTAAAATAATATGGTCCTACTATGGGAAAAGGTTGGATACCACCGGTTTATATACGTATAAAAAATATACCTACAGTATATATGTACATATGTATGTGTTTCCATATTGTATATAGAAGCACATTCTACATAACAATGACGCATTTTAAAATTAACCAAAAAAATTACAAATACCTTTCCAATCGCTCCAATTTTGGTCTCCATGAAGTCCAAACACCTAAGTCCACATTATGGCACCCCTTTTTAAGTACTTCCTACACTTTTACCACTTAAAAATAACTTAAAACATCAAAAAATTACACCACTTGTCAAAAATATCGCGTCACTAAAAATCAAGATGGCTTACCGTGATAAAGCTCATTAAGGAATATAGTCATTAAAAATAAATAAATAAGGAACAAAATTGTTTAAAATAATTCTGAATGAGACTAAACACATACATTAATATTTTATCAGTAGTATACAACAGGTTGAAGTTGTATTTTACAATGCAAAACTTTTTTATTATTGAACATAGGGTACAACGTTTAATTTGAAAGTTTTCAAAATTATTCCCCACCCGTTCTCAAGTAATTTTTAAATATCTGGCTCCAGATTAACGGAACTATAAAAAAATGTAATAATTGTATACAGGGGTGATGGTTCGAAACGCCGCACCTCGAATAACTATTTTATTTTAAGAGATACAAAAAATTCTTCAGAAGAAAAGTTAAACTAGACAAAAGGGCGCACTTAAGGACTATAATGGGTACATTCGATTTGACGCTCCGAGCGTTCCGAGCACGTTCTGTACACTCAAACGTGTTCGATTTGACGCTCGGAGTACACTCAATTGCATTCGTTTTGCGATCGAGCGAGCATTTAGAGTGCGCTCTATGTGTTCGGGGTGTTAAGACCGAGCATATGGAGTACGACATAAAAAAGTGGGGGAACGGCGGGAAAGAAATGAAAGTTTAAAATTAAATTATAAATAAAATAAAAATAATAGCCTTAGACAAATACTAATAGACAAATAATATTGTTATTTGTCTATGGCTACAGAGTACGGCTATTTTATGTATTTGTGACGTTCTGTAAACAGCAAAAAAATTATTAAAATACAACGTGCATAAAATTAAAATGGAAAAAATTCATTAAATTAATTCATTAATTATTATTTAATTTTTAATTAATTTTATTTCTTCATCATTGAATCAAGGAAAAACCGAGGTATATAATTTTGATTCATGACTGACGTGAACTAATCTGACAGTAAAAACGCCGCCTAAAATTGTAGGGTTAGATTTTATAAGCATTACGTCACAAGAACGCTCGCTCCGTTAGTACTCTATTCATGACGTCACCATCAACTGTTCGCTCAGCGCTCGCTCTACTCTGTACAACTCGAATGCACCCAATAAGAATTCTGCATCACTTCCGCTTTCAGCGGAAATTGTTTCAACTTTTGATCTAGCATAGGGAATCGGTACTTTAATATTTTTTTCTTATAAGTACATTAAATCAGCTTTACAGGGATGTCAAAGTATCATACTTTAATTTTAACCATTTCAAAATGGCGATCATTTATTTACAAAATAATAAATAACATAAAAATCGTAGAAACTAAATTATAAAAATATATAACATTATGTAACTAGGAAAAACAATAAAACAAAATATGACTAAAGTTAATAATAAACTAAGGAAAATTTACAAATGTTCATATATCTCCCATATTTGGAAAAAACATTGTTTACACAAACATGTAAATATATTCGTAAAAATTATGACGCGCAGTTCTTTGATTTAGCCAGCAGAATCCAAGTGGATCGTTATTTTATATCCATCATATACTTTCAAGTTCTATTCGTTTCCTTACAGGATGGAGTTCAAGACTTTTTCGTGCTTCGACAATTTTGTACCTTGCAACAATTGCGGTGCACCGGACCATACGCCGACACATTATGCACTTCAACACCTAGAGCGACTACTTCAGGGTGTTTCCCAGAGACTGAAGGCTATGCCCGACCATGAGCTCATTTCGCATATTGCTGCCAGAGAAGAAGGTGCTGCGATAGAGACCACAACTAATCAGCAAGAACAACCACAGCAACAAACACAAAACGTAAGTATTTTCTACGTTTTTATCTTGGGTCTAGAGATGGGTAATGCGCCGTGTTGCTTAAACTCATTCCTCACGTGTTGCATACAAGTTTTTTTCTACAACCACACAGAGAGTCGAACCAGAACCAAACCGAAATTTACCGGATTTTTAACAAAATCGGAACCGGAACGTAAAATTGCTCAATTTAAAAACAGTTCAATTTTTTTTTTCAGTTAACTAATTAATCGCTTTCTTACTAAAACTTATATTCAGATGAATTCTGTAAAAAGTTACTACAACAGTTATCATGTAGCAGTGGTGTACCCAGGGGAGCCCCCCCCCAAAAAAGGAAGGAAATAAAAATAAAAACACACAAACACACTAGAAAATAGAGATGAGGATCATTTTTTTAGGTCATCATTTGTATTTTAGAAGTGAGGACCTTTTTTTAGATCATCACTTGAAATTTAGAAGTGTGAACCTTATTCATAATTTAAATAATTTTGTAATTATGGTATATAAATTTATAAAATATAAAAAAAAAAAACAAAATGAGTGAAGACATTTAAAAAAAAACGGAATGCAAAGACAAATTCTCGACAGTACAACCAGTGGCGCAGGCGGTGGGATTTGGGGGTTAGAACCTCCCATGAAGCTGGATTTTTTATTACTTCGATGCATTTTCCTTGTTTAGTCATTATTTCCATACGTCTCATTTTACAACCCTCCCCCCTCATGAAACGAATGCGTCGCTGAATAGAACAGTTAATTTTAAAAAAAAATATATATTTTTTTTTTAATAATTTAAAAAAAGACATTAAAAATGAGGAATTGGAAAAAACTTTTTGATCTTTAATATATTTCATCTCGTGCAATATAAACATTTACCTACACTCATACATATTTTATATATATTTAATTTATATAATTTTCTTTACTAATCTTCTTCATTTTCTATTATATCTAAAAATTACACTTAAAATCAAATGTCCACCATATTTATCTTCATAAGGACTAAGTTATTAGTTATAAAAACCAGCATTTGGTAGTTACTATGATAGGAAGTTTTATAGTAACATGTTACTAAATATTGAAGTAACTTTTGTCTTACGGAATACGAAATACCCCAAAGTTACTATGATAGTAACTGACTTTGCTCATAGTGACAAATTTAGTTACTATGATCATCGGTACTGAGTTACAGAATTGGTCTGATTCTCTACGATCCGCCACTAGACATTAGTAATAAAATTTATTTTTTAACAGGACTGCATAGAACCATCCTCTTTACCTACTGCTTTGTGGTGGAAAGACAACTTAAATCTAGACAAATCCAACTTAATACTACTGGGATTCAGTAAAGGATGTGTTGTACTGAATCAATTCATTTACGAGTTCCATTATCTAAAGACTCTAACGCCTGATGATGAAACAATGATGAGACTCGTCAGCAGAATACAAGACATGTATTGGTTGGATGGGGGGCATGCGGGAGGAAAGAACACGTGGATTACAAGTAGAAGCTTGCTGGAAACACTTACTAGGCTAGGTAAGAATTTGCTCTTCACTTAAAGACATACCTGTTTAATGACCGTTCGGACTTACGAACTATCCAGCGATGTGAACTGGTTAACTTTTTTGTAATAAACCAACCACGTTTAAGAATCAAACAAAAAACACCAAATTTATTTAATAAATCCAGTTGTTTTAAAGGATTCGTTGACTAAAATTTTAATATGCTTTTTTTATGAATAAACTTTTAATTCTACGAATAAAAAAGGTTCATCGCTGAACTATATGTATGTAACTGGTCATTTTTTTATATAGGTATTGGCATCCATATCCATGTGACGCCTTACCAAGTTCAAGATGAAAGAAGACCATGGATACGAAAAGAAGAGAAGGTGTTTAGCGAGCTTCTTCGTAGATTGGGAGCTCCTGTCGAACGAACTCTACACTTCGAGAACCAGCATGCGAACCTGTACACACACTTCGATGTCTTAACTGTATTTAAACAGAACAACACGTCTTCAGCTGTCACAACAAAGTGATCTCTACATATGAGCTACACTTAACTATAGGTTTGTTTTTATTTGTATTAAGTTCATTTCGATATATCGATTCTCTAACAGATTCTATTTAATATCTTTAATGAGATATTTCATTTGTACCATACCTTCGCTTATATCTTTAATGTTTCAAGAATTTAGAAGTTAGAGAATCAAAACTGTAACCATATATAACTATAAAGATTTCGTATTGCAACACAATGGTAAATAGATAACGCATTTATACGCATAAACTGAATATGTGCACTTAAAAAAGAAGTTAACAGCATTGAATATAAAAACTTATAATATTGTTTCTGTGTAGGCAAATTCAAAATATAAGAAATAATTTTTGACTGTTTAACGGCCTGCTAATATATTTTTTTACTTAAGAATAGGTATGAGAAAATATACGAAAACTAATATCAGAAATAACACAAAAGTCGAAAAAGTTTTAAAGATCGAACTTTTTATGTGTACAAAAAACTTTTGTTGCTTAAATAATGCATGTTAAAGTACAGTTAAGTGATAGTAAGATGTACAAATGCTTCAAAATTTGTAAATATTTAATATTAATAAATGACCAAAAAGTATTCTAAATGTATAAATGTTTTAGGAATTAAAATGTGTTTGTTTTGCAGTAATAAATTAAACCCTGCGTCAAATACAGCCGCATTTTGCAGTAAATCGCCAGGTAACGAAAGAACAAATCTATTGGTAACAAGAGTTGACAATGATAACAAACGGCTTTAAATATTCTTTCTAGTTTATTAATAAATTATTATTACATAATTTATTAGCAACAGGTAGGGAGATGAAGATGAATTTACCAAAATGTAAAAACAAGGGGGGGGGAGGCTGCCACCAGAATGTAACAGGCAAAAGCTATTAAAGATCTCTTATTTAAAAATTATCCCACCAGTTACTGATGGTTATCGAATCCGACCGCTGCCGCAGATATGTAACAATCAAAAAGCTACTAAAAGATCTCTTAAAAAATAAAATCCCAACTCTGTCACCAGAAATATAGCGGGCTAGAAGTACTAAAGAATCCTTTAATTAAAAATCCCACCGCTACCACCAAAATGTAACAGACAAAAGCTACTAAAAGATCCGGTAAAGTTCTCGGTAATATAAATGAAGGCGACATCTGTTTCAGAGAATCTTGGTCAAATGGTCCACTCTTACGGATTGTTTATATCTAGCTTTGTTTTTTTTTTTCATAATAACGTGGATGAAACACTTTAAAAAGTTAGGAATGTACATATGTATAAGCAAACTATGTTTCGTTAAGCCTCTATATTCAATGCTACTAGTTGATCCATATATTTAATACTTCTATATTGTTCAGCATAGACAAAAACACTTTTTCGCCAAAAGGAGATAAATTCTTTGGACACGTAATGCGATACGCGCTTACGACAGTTTAGACTTGAACAAGAATTATTACCAAATAAATAAAAACAATTTGAAATGTTATTTTTAATAATTATAACCTAAAAAATGAACTTGATATTTAAAGAGATTTAAATCAATGGTTTTAGGTTAGAATAAACATTTTCATTTCCTTAGTCTAGGGTTACACTGTATCCGTGCGTGCGGTAACGAGCGTTTACACTGAACGTTCTTGTCCTCTTCCGCGGATGAGTGGTTTCAGTACATACGTGCGACTTGTGTGCTGTTTCATTCAAATTAAACTATTTTATTTCAAATATCTGTTACTGAACAGCAAAAACATATAAAACAACATTATTTATAGTAATAAAACAAATTATTTTAATTATATGCATTTTTAGATGAATATTTGGAGAGTTACGGGGTTATCTTGAAACATCTCCATTATTGTTAACAGCAAAAATGTGTATAACACAAATTGTTTAGAAGAAAAAAACAAAAATTATTGTCCAAAGTACTTTTTCATCTGGATGAATAATAATTTTTACGTGAATCTCGGAAAAAACAGACAGAAATAAATTTTTTGTTGATTTTTTGGACACAAACAAACCTTTTTGTTTATGTAGAACTTCAAAGAAATTAATAAAACAAAATAAATAAATAAACAGATATATAACGAAATAAAAAATCCCCATTGTTATGCAACAGCATATTAACAATTCTATTCTTCTAATTTTGTAAAAACAAATCTTTGGATCAAAACTCATATTTTTGGCCTGCTGGACGCATAAAAAACATGTTTGTGCGTCGACGCAAGTAACCGCACTCAAGTATGCAAGTACTGTTCTCGTGCGTTCAAAAAATCGCACGTTTCCGCATCCAATGTAACTGCACACTTATGTTGGTAGTATTTTTATAAAACTAAAATTCCCTGTCATTTTGATCATGCGCATACATACATTCGTAGCAGTTTAAAGTGAGAGCCATTTATTCCGTCTTACTTTGTCGCCAGACATTTTGCCAATATAGTAAGATAGGAGTGCGTTTTATAGAAGTATTAAATATATGAGTACTGATTTAGTTCATATACGAATACCTGAATAATTTTGGTATCTTTATAGTTATATAACACTGTTGAATTTATGTTCATTTGATATGTTCTTAAAATTTACCATACAGAAAAAAATAGATTTACTAATTCATAAACTAAATTTAAATAATTTGCGAAAATTTCTTTATAATATCAGGGGTACAAATAAGTTTCAAATATTTTATTATTATAATTTAAATTAAAAAATCCCAGAGATTTTTTCTGCATTTCGTATCTAAAGTGAGTTTTACACAGTTCAATTTGTTGTTAAATATCCTCGATGTTATTTTAAACATCATCAAATGAAAAAATTTGAACAGTTTTTTATTCTTCATATTTTAATCATTTAAGTTGGAACAGTGTTATAGGAGTCAAATAAATAAAAAAATTTCGTCCGTTTTTTACAAATCACATTGTTTTGGAAAGAAAATAGACGAAATTTTACTCCTAATTTACGTCCTTTAAAAAACCTGTCCGAACATTCTCTTCAACTGAGAAGCCATTTGAAATGTGTCATTGTTTTAGCAAAATATTTTCACTGCTTTTCTTCATACCTGGACAAAAATATTCAAATTTCAAAGGATATATTTATCCTCACTGTATTTATCCTAATACCTGTATTTCAAGAAAATGTATAGTAAAAATACAAAAATGTAGACACGCCTAAAACAATGTCAGGCATAAAAAAAAATCGGGAAGATTACTTTTGAGCCTTTCGGCTTCTGCTGTCCAAAATTTTTACTAACTAAACCTAAAATTTCAAAATTTTTCATTGTATTTTTAATTATTTTTTTTTTACTGTCTGTCAATATAATATCAACAAAAATATGGTAAATATATTAATAAAAAATAAATATCTCTGCCTGAAAAAGTAGGTATTGTATTGTTTATTAGATAATTTACTTTTATTTTTCAGTGGAGCAGCGAAATTGGCACGAAAAATATCTTCAAATGATTGTATTATTTTAATTTTCATGACATATTAATTTGTGAAGTGTTAAAAAATTGTTTATTGTACTTGGATACTTGTAATATTTATTTCATTGTTTCATTTAGTTTTTAAGCTATTACCACCTTATTTCCCGAAACGTATAAAAACAGGACTATGTAACAACTATTAAGAAACTAATTTTTCAAAGACGTTATTTCAAAAATATACTACGTTATGTAGAAGATATTTTGATACTGCTGAGACTGAAAATGCAGAACAAAGATCAATATAGGTAAATTAATAGATTTTCATAACTTTTATAAATGGTTGAGAACGTCTTTTAAAGTCGGTTTACGATAACTATGAGCTGACGTCACACTTGGTTAATTTTAGTACCAACGTTATATGTTTTAACCTACATCAATCCATAACTCAGTACATTTATTTATTTAATGTTGGTACATTTTTTCAATGTTGCCAGTTTGAAATTGGATTGTTCCATAAATTTCGCGACAAATCGGTTAGAAAGAACTGCTGTGCATCATAATTTACATTAATTCCTTTCCTCCATAGGAAATAGAGGTTTTTAATATATTTTTAGAAGTTATTCGATATAACCTAACTTTTTTGAGTTTACGAATTGGCAACAAGGTGAGTTTTTCAACTGTGACGTCATTTCATAGTTATGGTAAATGGACTTTATTCAGTATTTTTACTATACAATTTAATAAGTAGAGGTTAACAGTTTTAAAACCACTGTTGAAGTAAAATAATTTCAATATTTGAAAAAATAATATTAATATAATATAATTATATTAAGTACAAGTATTTTTTCAAAAAAATGAATTTAAATTTAAAAAAATATGTTGTAAGAAAAGTAAAAATCTAAAAAAATGACAATTTTTCATTATTTATTTACTGTTGATTTTTTATAAATGTTAATTTATAAAAATAATTGTATATAAGTTATGAAATTATAAAAAAAAAAAATAGTGTAAATTTTCTATTTAATAGATTTTATTTAATATATTTTCATGTATATTAACTGTACATAAAAAAATATACAAATAAGATTGGAAGAATTGTTGATATTTCAACCTATAAATAACCAGTCTAGAAGAGAGATCAGTTGATTTTCTAATCAATAAGTTAATTTGGACACAAATTTGGACAAGGACTCTGGTAACGTCCTAGCTCCCTTTGTTTTGTATCTGGAACAAAGTTACAATTTATTTCTTTTAGCAGATTTTATTTGTAAAAAATTTGAGTGATATATATCCCTAAAAGTTTTTTTTTGATCAAAATTTTTTCACTCATACCCAGCGAGTGGCCAAAAACATCGTTATACGGGAACTGACGCGTCGATCGCCGATACTCTGAAATTTTCCCCGGTCAAATTTTACCAAAAAATTTTATATTTTTTTATTAGCATTAAACAGTTTTTATACACTAATTTTGGGATGGGGAATCTGAAAAAAATATTTAAAAAATTCCCCCTTGACTAGTTTTTGAGTTATAGCAAACTAAAATCAGTTTTTTTGAATTTACACAAAAACGGTAATTCTTAACTTCAAATTGAGGTTAATTTTGAGATCTACGGCCCAAAATACATAGATATACAATTTTTTAATTAAATCTGAAACAAAAAATTTTCGCTCGAAAATCGAAAAAATCATAAGGGGTACCCCTTACGATTTTTTCGATTTTTGGCCATTTTCAAGGGTTTTGTTTAACCAGTCATATAAATTCAAAAAATTGGGTGTTTAAGGCCTTATTTTTTTTCTAGACTAAACGAAATACAAGAATTTCAAAAATTTAAACCCCAAGTCTGTATCATTTACCGTTTTCAAGATAGAATTTTTCGAAATTCTGAAAAAAAAAAATTTAAATCAAAATTTTTCAAAAAATTTTTTTTCTTGAAAATGTAATCTAAGGCCCTTCAGGACATCAGGATTATAAAAATTCCAACCGCAGGTCTTTATCTATTATAGTTTTTAAGATACGGTCACGCGAATATAATTTTTTTTGTAAAATTCGCTAATTTCAAAATGATATAAATCAAAAATGGACATGACTCGTTAGGCCCCAATTTTTTTGCAAGTTAAAAAAACAATGAGAATTCCAATAAATCAAACCGCAGGTCTCTATCTTTTACCATTCTCGAGATAGAATTTTAGAAAATTGAGGATCCGACACTGGGTAAACTCGGAACCATTTTTTTAATCAGTTCCGGCAAGTTCAATTTCTGACAGCAATTTCTGGTAGTTAAAACAAATACTATTTCTAAATTCTAAATAAATAAAGTGAAGTATAGAGTAATAAAAATGAAGATTAATAAAATTATAAATGCATAAATCAACTGAACATACCTGTTAATCTAAATGATAAAACTACATGTGACCATTCATCAGATCCATCGCAACAATCACAAATTCCATCGTTCACCATACTTGAAGGTATGAAATTTCTTATTCTCCTTGTAATACTAAACTGCTGTTTCGCACAATAAAAGATTCCGTTAGGACAAGCATTTGTTCCTGGCTCATCAGTTCCATCAAGACAGTCGCAGTAATCATCATTTACTTTAGTAAAATGTATTTTTTCACCACTTTCCATACATTTAAACATATTTTCATCATCTGGTTCGTAAAAATAATCTTGACGTGTATGTGTACCACGAATTAGGTTATGTTTTCGGAATACATCTGTCAGTTGATTAAATAGTGATAACTGATAAATTATAAACAACAAACCAGCGATTATAAAAAATTTCAATCTATAACGAAAGAGTATCTTAAAAGATCGATATCGCAACATAATGTAATTTAATACTATCGTTTTATTAATACGATTATCGTTTTAAAACATATTGTTAAAAACATTTTATACGTTTAATTATTTTGTGCAATTCTACTAACCTGACAAATTTTAAACTCAAAAATCAGAAATCCAACCTAAATTAACGTTTTTTATATTGACATTTGAGTCACTATTATTCATAGAGTATTTTTAACTTTTTTAAGGCACTTACACAGTGTGTATTTTCATGTTTTTAGTTAGTTTTGAGGAAAAATGGGACAAAATTCTGCAAAATTTTTTCCTAAAAAGAAAGATGATTGTTCCGAATTTGTTGATAAATTACGAGAAATCGACGGGTAAGACAACGTAAATATTTAAATTATAACCTAATTATTATGTTTTACACAATATATTGAAATATTAGTCGGCTTAGATCATCAACAGACTTGTAATATTACGTGCTAAAAAGTTTACTTTGTTGCTTTATTATATTCTTAAAAGTTTGTGTGTTGTTTTTACTGTAACGCGATTGCAAAGAATTATGGAAAAACGTAAAATAAAAAAAGACAGTAGGTCTGATACCGGTTGTAAAAAACAAAGGAAAACTAGCCTGAAAGATAAGAATAAAAGGTATTTTAACCCTTGTTTTAATTAGTCCTTCATTGCGCGAAATTTTGGTATAATTATTTAAAGCCTAAATATAAAATTTTGTTTAATTAAAAGGAGTAAGTTAATTATATTTTCTATTGTAATTTCGCAATATTACACAATTCTGTTTGCAGTCTTTAGTTTTTAATCCTCAATGTAGAAAGTTAAAATTTAAAGTGTATTGATTAATTCATAGAAAAAAGTTTTAAAGCAAAATAGTTTTATATTACAAACACTGCAACATAATGAATTTTAATTTCAGTATGGCTTCGGCAGAAGAGTTAGAAAACAACGGTTTAATATTAAGCAATATTCTTTTACCGGAAGAATTATTAATTAATATTTTAAGTTACGTAGACCAGACAACGATATTAAAATGCCTCCTAGTCTGTAAAAAATGGAATGAAATAGTAAAATCTCCCCATATGTGGAGGTTGAAATGTGAAAGAGCCAATAAAATAGCTAAGAAGAAGTTACCTTGGTACGCATATTACGTCCTATTCTGTGATGATTTTTTTGATAAAAATTTAGTACTTAATAACTGCGGACAAAATGAATTCAAACATTGGCATATTAAATCAAATGGAGGAGATAGATTTGTCGTAGAAAATCCACCTGCAGGAGCTAATACTCTACCCGATGAACCAGAGTTTGAACATCGTACAATGTGTTTTGCAACATCTTATCAAAATTGTTCGAAGTTTCAGATTATTTCTTTTAAGAAAAAAAAATTCCATAGAAAAATATTTGATGAATTAAAACCAACTATTATTGTTAGTGAGTGGTAAAAGAATTAAAAATTGTTTTTTGTGGGCTACGTTAATTTTAAATTTTTATAGGTATGCTGGTCGTTTTGACTGTGGTTCGGAATATCAATTAAGCGCTTGGCTTGTTGGGGAAAATAATGATTTATTGTTAGCGAAGAACGTTGATGAAAGAGTTCAACAATGGGAAGGTTCGGCTTGGAAAAAGGTATGTTTTCTTTTTAGGGTTTTGTAGGTATAACCACCAAAAAATACTTATAACATCACTCACTCATGTGTCTGTTTGTCTGTAAGGTAAAAATTGTAGCCAAACTGCTGAACATAGTAATTTGGAATTTGGCATGCTTGTACAACTCTTTGACCCACATATATGAAAAATACTGAGAATTCAAAAAACATCAAGAGATATATAAAATATAAATATAAACAAATATGTAATATGAAAAAAATAAATATATTTTTTTTAATTTTAAGTGGATTATCAAATGAAACCTTAAGCAAATTTTGATTTTTGAAAAATATTATATTTTTTGTTCCTCAAAAATGTGTCAACTTTTGTCCCCCACTCTATTTCCCAGAGGGGTTGGTTTAAAAAATTTATTATTTTTATTATTATAAAAACTTATTGTTTACATAAAGTTATAGAATACATAAATGGTTATTACAGGTCTGTTTTGACACCACGTATTTCTTCATCACTGTAGCATTCATTATTTTTCATATATTCCATGATAATTTACCCAACATTGATGCTTTTATATCAATGTTGGGTAAATTATCACTCTGAGCCTTAACAAAATCTTTATCTGCCATTTTAATAATAAATGCGTGAAACATTGTTTAAAAACAAATACAAAACTCTCGAACAATACAATAAACACACGTAAAGATTATGTTGTAGTCTGGGCTGTCTGGGGTTTCACGTCTCAGTCGTATTTACTCGGCAACCTTCGCGCTGTGGTCGGCTTATTTCAAATTTACAATATTTTAATTAAAAAATTTTGCTGTAATATTAATTAAAATGTGATTTTTGTTTTGTTAGGTGACATAACTAACATTAACATATCAAAAAAATGTAGTTTTAAGGAAATATAAATTTTATGCGTATCCCCTATTGAGAACTGACACGCTCGGATACGCAGTCTGGTGGTCAAATATTGTACTACGCTATTATAGTACTGTTTGAAATTATTACATATGTTCTGGTGTTGATTTTTTGTTAGAACGTCGATAGATACATTTTCATAAAATAAAAATGTACTGTGCTTAAATTAACCTGTTCCCTGTTAGTATATTGACAGCTGAATACTAGACAATTTAGCCATTTTGCCATGAATTACTGCGCCGCCAACGGTAATGTCACTTCTCAATTGCAGCATAAATTTTGTAAAAATATATGTACCAGGGGCCAATAGCCAAGTTGGTGACGCCCCTTTTAAAAAACAAATAAAAAAAAACAGCATACTTACAATATTTGACTGACTGGAGAACTGGGCTTGATACGAGCACATCTAAAGTACACTCGTAAGTCTCTGGATAGAAGCACTTTATTTATTCTTTTAAGTTATCGAAATTATGATTTATTTTCCCACTTTTTAGGTTTGTGTTTAAAAACTTCCTTACTGTTATTATTTGTTTCAGGTTGAATTAGTAATCAACGATTACCCTAAAGGTTTATCAGACATACATTTTCACCATAAAGGTTGTGATACACAATTTTGGGCTGGTCATTACGGCAGCAAGATGTCAGGAGCGGTTGTTAAAATTTTATGGAGTTCCGTTGCAAGTTAACTTATGAATTTTAAATGATAGTTATGTATTTACTGTATAAAATGTTGTCTTTTATTAAAACTTAAATATGTGTTGATATAATTTTTTATTAAATATATTTTACTTATGCTTCTATGTGATTTTTTTTTTGTTATCCTGCTGCATTGATTCCTAACCTGAAAGCCAATTCAATCAGGTTTTGTGGGGAGTTGTCTTGGTAGCAGACATACAGCTCTCGAGGGTGAGGGTTGTAGAACAAACGACTAGAACAAAAATTGGTATTTATTCAGACTTTCATTCCAGGAAATTCTATAAGAACCCTTATAAAGGATGGTGAATTTTTAATAAATATGCTCCTACTTCCCTAATTGTATGAGATAATTTTTAAATTTCCTTGAAAGTAGTTGGAAATTAGTTTACTTACTTAACATGTAGAGTATTAAATTCTAAATAAATATTATCTCTTGCACTTTTTCTCTAAAACAATTAGAAAAGCAGAAAATAGCATATATATTATTTTACATGTTAAATCACTATGGCCGACAGGTCAATTCACCAGCTTGAATATAAATGTGAAAGTCTGTCTGTCTGTACGGACATAACACCAAAATGGCTGGATTTTCACGAGGTTTTCATCACACCTTAAGGGGAAAATTGGAAAAATTATAGACTACATTTAATTTAAAAGGGTAGGGGGTAAGGACAAATAAAAAAAATCAGCTGTGGCCACCACAGGACCGACCGCCATCACAAAGTACTTGTATAAAATACATTCTAGCAGCAGAGTAGAAATAACTTGGCCCAATATTTTCTAACAGATATTTATCATGATCATGGAAACGTTACATATAAGCAGGGCTTCGAACCGGAACTGAACCGAAAACCGAAAAAATCGTTATTTTTGTCGGAACGAAAACCGGAACTGAACCGAAAAAAAAATATCGATTTATTTCAGTTTAGATAATGTTTATGTGAGTGAATATAAAATACATTTTATTTAAGATTATTTTTTAAACTGATGAGCAGAAAAAAATCGTACTTTTTTTAACTGATAAGTAAAAAAAATTGCGATTCTATTATTTCGGGGGGGGGGGGGGGTAAACGCCAAGATTCCCCCCCTGGCCATGGTATGATCATTACAAAATAAGGAATAAAATGTTCTAAATTATAGTAGAAAATAAATTTCTAATACAAATAAAGGCATTTACAAATTTATCACTCGGAACTGAACCAAAAACCGAAAAAAAACGTTATTTTTGCCGGAACGAAAACCGGAACCGAACTGATATATATATTTTTAATTGAACCGGAATGAAAACCGAAACGAAAAAAATAACGGTTCGAAGCCCTGTATATAAGTATGAAAAATTTATTTAAATTTCGAAACATTTTTCAAATTTTTTTCGTTTTATCAAAAAATTTCTCAAATAAAAGTTGTTAGTTATTGCTTTTATAGCAACTTTTGTTAAATATTTTTTTTCGAAACATGTTTCTGTTTTGAAATATTCGCAAAAATCGACACGAGTAAACTCCCATTTCTAGTTAACCGATTTTTACCAAAAGTTGATCAACTCGTGCCATTGATGTCAAAAGCTTAAATATGAAGTTTCATAAAAATCCTTTTGGCCCAATTTGCTCTGCACGTGTATACAGACAGACGGACGAACATACAGACCGACAGACATGCTAAAAATAGTCAAAACGTTATATAGGAACCTCAATTCGTACCCTACACCAGTGTTTCTCAACAAGTGATCCGCAGAAAAATTTTAGTGGTCCTTTCTTGTATGTGTATTTTCCAGTTTTTTTTTGTTATTTTTTATGCACATTTTTATGCAAATAATTCATATTTTGTTTATTTTCAGTAAACTTTCTGTGATTTTCTACAAATGTATTTAGTAGCACATTAAATATGTATATTTTCTTGCATAAAATGAACCAATAATTATTATTAGTGGTCCGTGTTAGAAAATTATATATTTTACAGGTCCGCGGTGCGTTTTTAGTTGATAAACACTGCCCTACACCACTGTGCAGTCGGAAGAGATTGTCCCCCATTTTGAAATACTATGTACCACATAACTTCCAAAAAGAGCCTCTTTTTCTTTTTTATCACTCCGATCCGACTTTTTTTTTGCAGATATATTTTACAATAAATTATCATAAGTTTTTTAAAATTAAACTAATTGTAACTCTTCGATGACAAAACATTCCGTAAGATATTGACACCTGCTGCCCCCAATTAATATATTAAAAACTAATGATTATGCACTTTTGACCTTCATACACTTCAAAATAATTCCTAAATTTCTTCAACTCCTGCTGCCTCCAGTTTTAAATTCTGGAATTAATGCAACTTGCGGATATATACGAACATTAACGATCAAAAATTCGGTTTAAATACCAATTAACAGGATTAAATGACGTAGCATGTGAACTCATTAGTTAAATGGGTGAACTAATTCCATAATCTTAATCTGAGAACTAGACCAGATTAACTGAAAACTAGTTCAAATGGCTATAACTCGTTTATTTATGAACCGATTTTAAAAATCATCACACTTTTGGAATCGAGACACCAAGATGATTCCGTCTGTACCCTTAAAAGTCCAAAATTCGGACTTTGATAAAAAATTCTGCTCCAGTTTCGGCCGAAAGTGGAGCACGGCTATAACTCGCTTATTTATGGACCGATATCGCTGAGATTTAGCACAGGGGTGTGGATTTAGGTAATCTTTAAAGGTAGGTGCACCAAAATGGAATATATGCTGCAGAAGGGCCTAAAAAAAAAAACAATGTTGAAAAAGTCTATAACTCTATTATTTATTAACTGATTTGGATGAGATACTGTATCGGAGTTCAAAAATAGAGAGGATGTTGAAATGTATCCAAAAAAGTGCTCCAGTTTATGCCGAAAGTGAGACAGTGCCATAAATCGCTTATTTATGGACTGATGTTGCTGGATTTTTTGCTCATCACTTGGATTTTAGGAGGTGAGGACCTTTTTTTTGCTCTTCAGTTGGATTTTGGGAGGTAAAAACCTTTTTTTTTGCTTTTCACTTAGATTTTGGGAGGTGAAAACCTTTTTTTTTGCTTTTCACTTGGATTTTGGGAGGTGAGGACCTTTTTTTTTGCTCTTCACTTGTATTTTGGGAGGTGAGGACCTTTTTTTTGCTCATCACTTGGAATTTAGGAGGTGAGGACCATTTTTTTGCTCTTCACTTGAATTTTGGGAGGTGAGAACCTTTTTTTTGCTCATTACTTGGAATTTAGGAGGTGAGGACCTTTTTTTTGCTCTTCACTTGGATTTTGGGAGGTAAAAACCTTTTTTTTTGCTTTTCACTTAGATTTTGGGAGGTGAAAACCTTTTTTTTGCTTTTCACTTGGATTTTGGGAGGTGAGGACCTTTTTTTTGCTCTTCACTTGTATTTTGGGAGGTGAGGACCTTTTTTTTTGCTCTTCACTTGAATTTTGGGAGGTGAGAACCTTTTTTTTGCTCATTACTTGGAATTTAGGAGGTGAGGACCTTTTTTTTGCTCTTCAGTTGGATTTTGGGAGGTAAAAACCTTTTTTTTTGCTTTTCACTTAGATTTTGGAAGGTGAAAACCTTTTTTTTTGCTTTTCACTTGGATTTTGGGAGGTGAGGACCTTTTTTTTGCTCTTCACTTGGATTTTAGGAGGTGAGGACCTTTTTTTTGCTCATCACTTAGAATTTAGGAGGTGAGGACCTTTTTTTTTGCTCTTCACTTTGATTTTAGAAGGTGAGGACCTTTTTTTTTGCTGATCATTTAGATTTTGGGAAGTAAGAACCTTGTTTTTGCTTATCACTTACATTTATTTGCCAAGGGCGCCAAAACGCAGTTTTGCCCCTAGCGCAAGTTTTCCTTACTGCAGCTCTGTAAGTGATGAGCAAAAAAAAAGGTCCTCGCCTTCAATTTCTCCAATGTAGGACAAGGAACCCAAATGTAGGATATAAATTTTATTGGTAAAATTTGACCGGGGAAAATTTAAGAATTACCGTTTTCCAGTAAATTTAAAAAATCTGACTTTAGTTTGCTATAACTCAAAAACTAGTCAAGGGGGAATTTTTTAAATATTTTTTTCAGACTCCCCATCCCAAAATTAGTGTATAAAAACTGTTTCATGCTAATAAAAAAATATAAAATTTTTTGGTAAAATTTGACCGGGGAAAATTTCAGGGTATCGGCGATCGACGAGTCAGTTCCCGTATAACGATGTTTTTGGCCACTCGCTAGATATGAACAAAATGCAAATTTTTATTTAGACCAAGGATGATTTATAACTTAATTTTATTGTTACTTTTCTGTTTCATTGGTAGTTGTAGGACGTCTGGTCACTTTAAATTAGCATGTAAACCTTCTCCCTTTAGTCTTTTTATTAAATGATCATCCCTTGAGAAAATCACACCACTCCACTGCTCAATTTTATATAAACTGGAAAAAATTGTTTTATTTAAAAAACAACCGTAACCTATCAAAATATTAATATGACAATGACACATCCCCCCCCCCCCCTTCATCTTCTAATCACGCCATCCCAACCAGCAAATACCACCACTTGCATTTTAATGAACCATATAAGGTAAAACAAATGGGACCATACTGGACAATGCCGACCGACAAAAGTGAGATGATAACATGTTACAACAGGTCTCAACCTGTTAAGAACTTGCGGTTTTAGTTTATCAGTTAATGTTTGGACAGCAACAAGTTCAGTCGTAACCAGATTAGGAGTCATAAAATTACTTAATAAAATCTAGGAGTGTTAAATAATATTTTACATTTATCACATTTTGGAGGTAAGTAAATATTTTTAATTTGTAGTATTAATTTATTAAATATTTGCAAATTAAATAGATATTTTTAAGACGTGATGAAAGATGAGTCATACGATTATATCTATTTTAATTTCAAATATAGACAACAGGTTTTATGAAATTTATTCAGTTATTTAAAGTTTTTAATTTTAAGAAAAAAGTTTTTGTAATATTTTATCTTTTAAATACTGAAAAATAACTGAAGAGTTATTGAAATTTTTTTGGTATTCGTTATAATTATGGTAAATTTCGGATTAGGGATGCATTTTTTTTTATATTTAAAAATATCCAAAGATTCAACGTTTTCATTTTTCAAAAGATTTGACTTTTTAATCTTTCAAAATCCGGATATAGAAATACTGAAAGATAACTGAAGAGTTACTGAATTTTTTTTGGTATTTGTTACAATTATGGTAAATTTTGGATTGGGGATGCAAATTTTTTATCTTTAAAAATATCCAAAGATTCAACGTTTTCATTTTTCAAGAGATTTGACCTATTAAACTTTCATAATCCGGATATTCAATATTATTACTATTCAAAATTGAAGATTCCATTCCAAAATCCTAAGAATTCGATCTTTTTATCAATCAAAATCCGGAAATTGAACGTTTACATCTTTCAACATCCGAAATTAGATTATCATCTTTCAATATCTGGAAATTTGACGATTTTATCTTTTAAAATCCAGAGATACAACGTTTGCATTCAAACTCGAGAATTCTACGTTATCTAAGGTGACCATACGTCCCGAATTTGCCGGGTCAGTCCCAAATTTCCGCCTTGCGTCCCGAATTTTTTTAGAGGCAATATTTGTCCCGAATTCGGGTTTTTTATCCCGAATTTTAGAAAAGGTACTTATTTTCAATATTTATTTTAAATATATTTGAACTTAAATTATTTTACAAAACTTGAACTAAAAAAAAATCTACCGAAAGAGTATTTTCCTTGATAAACAGCTTTTGGACAAGTGACTCAACTTGATGTAAACATATTAAAAGCAATATTACTGATTAAAGTAAATTATGAAGAAAACTGTGCGGATTTTTATAAAACGCTTCAATGCAAAAAAGACCTACTTAAAAAGATCCGTAGTCGGAAAAATATAAAAAGTTTTCTACTGACTAATTTTAATGAATAAATAATAATCTTTTTTTTATTGACAATGAAACAAAAATAAATTTTAGTATTGAGAAAATTTATCTTATCATAACTGCGTACATCTGTATGTCCTTTTGTAAAGATAAGTGTTTTTATATTGTGGTTAATACGTTATATATTTTTGCTTAATTTTAATTTATTTCTTTATATATTAATTTACTAGATATTATCTAAACTGTATTTCAATATTAGTTAATATTTGGTAACATTTTTATTTTCCAAGAAACACAGTTCAATATTCGCCCAGTTTTAGTTTAGCCTGAGGCAAAATGACTCAGAAGCCCCGTTATCTTATGTACACAGACTACTATCACTTTTTTTCACTTTCTTTCTTTGTTTAATTAATTTTGGGTCTTAAGTATTGAGTAAATAGTTATTGTATGTTCTTTAATGTAAATTATGTTTTAATAAATTAGTTTAAAAAAATTAACAGTGAAAATATAATTTTGTATGATGCAACATTTTCAAGGACGTTGTTAGGTGGGTCAGTACTTATTTCTCCCATTTCCGAGTAACAAAATTAAATACATATATGATTAAAAAGATAGAGGGAACGCGATTTTTGTTAAAAATACGATAAGTGAGTAAATTAGAAAAAAAAATTGTATTATGCAACATTTTCAAGGACGTTGTGCGGGTTAGTACTTATTTTTTCAATTTTTGTGCAACAAAAAGAAATCATTGTATTCTCTAAAATATTTCAAAAACTTTTTTTTTAATTAATTTTGTTGAAAATGGAACTGTCAGAAATTCACACTATTATGAAGTATCAGTTCTTATGTGGAACTACGGCATCGCAGACCGCGCGAAACTTTAATAGTGTATTTGGTGTAATAGTGTATTAATAGTGTAAACAAAATAGGTCCTCACCTCCCAAATTCAAAGTGAAGAGCAAAAAAAAAAGGTCCTCACCTCCCAAACTCTCAAATTCAAAGTGAAGAGCAAAAAAAAAGGTCCTCACCTCCCCAAATTCAAAGTGAAGAGCAAAAACATAATAGGTCCTCACCTCCCAAATTCAAAATGAAGAGGAAAAAAAGGGTCCTCACTGAAATCTGGTCATACTAAGGTAACTTAAAAACCAAACAAAAAAAAACCTGGCTCATCGATCACAGCAGAAATATACTGCAACCAACTGGACGAAATTATACAAAAACTTAAAGAAAAACAGCCTAGTTGGTCAACAGATCGACTCCTATCTTATTGGATGATAACGCTAGACCACACACTACACAAATGATTGTGGCAAAACTACAAGAATTGGAGTTGGAACTTCTTCATCATCCTCCATACTCACCAGACCTAGCCCCCACTACCACTTCTTCCACAATTTGGACAACTTTTAATAGAAAAACAGTTTAATTCCGACAATGCTGTAAAACTGGCCTTCCAGGAATTCATTGACTTGCGTCCGCCAGGGTTTTATACCACCGGCCTGAACAACCTGCTGCTTAAATGGCAAAAGTGTATAGACCAGTGTTTCTCAACCAAAAACGCACCGCGGACCAGTATAATATATAATTTTCTAACGCGGACCACTAATAATAATTATTGGTTAATTTTTTTGCAAGAAAATAAATATATTTAATGTGCTACTAAATACATTTATTTTATTTGTAGAAAATCGCAGATAGTTTGCAGAAAATAAACAAAATATAAATTATTTACATACAAACTGTACATAAAAAATCATAAAAAAACCGCAAAAAACACATATAAAAACTTTCGCGGACCACTAAAATTTTTCTGGGGATCTCTGGTGGTCCGCGGACAACCTGTTGAGAAACACTGGTGGTCCGCGGACCACCTGTTGAGAAACACTGGTATAGACAATATGGATACATACTTTAATGAATAAAATAATTCCTTATATTTGAAAGTTATCAAACAACTTTGCCTTTTTTCTACAAATTTCATCCTTGACGACCTAACAATATTGGAGACATATTTTCGCGTAAATAGACGTGCCTATATTGGTTATTGGTCTGAAGATCCAGCCGTTTGGCTACAATTTCTACCGTACAGACACATGAGTAAAACCATAACATTTTTTTTTTGTCATACCTCAAAAGTCTAAAAAGCAAAAAAAATCACTTACCCAACAATCCAGTAGGTGACAGAGTTAATTTTCTTTCCATTTTCTTCCAAAAAACACTCAAACAACACTCCATGTTCCTTAATAGCAATCAAACTTTTATTAACTACTTGTTTAACCATATCCTGTGCCAACATATTCTTAAATCTGATTGTATTTTGAAAAATTTCATGTATGTTCTGACAACCTTTTCGAAAATTTTTCATGATTTGGTCCATGATATGTGAAGTAGATTCTTGAAAAGGAGGACACATTAGAATTCCTTCAGTAGAATCAAAATGGACGTAATGATACAACATGTTTTCTTCTCCTGCTGTTAATTTAATAGGTGTTAAATCAGAAAGCTGTTTTAAATCTGATATATCGAAATTTCCACTTATTTCACTATTTGGCTGTAATATAAAACAAATCTTTTAATAAAACCACGAGGGGGAGGCACTCTGGCATTTAGGATCCTATCCCACCTCTAATGCAAGTCTTAAAACTATTAGGTGTACCGGAAAGTTTTTTCGTTTTTATTATTAGTGCAGTATGCAAACTAGTCACGACTTATTCGTTAAATTAAACAGACGTCTTTTGCGTTTTGATTAAACTCTGTAATCTTGAGTACCTAATCATTGTTTTTTTATGTTGTAAAAAAATTGGGGCCTTACGAGGCGAGTCCATTTTTGATTTATATCGTTTTGAAATTGGCGAAATTTACAAAAAAATTGATATTAGGGTGACCGTATCTTAAAAACTATATTATATAAAGACCTGTGGTTTGAATTTTTATAATTCTAATGTCCGAAATGGCCTTAGGACAAATTTTGAAAAAAAAAAATTATTTTTGAAAAATTTTGATTTAAAAATTTTTTTTCATAATTTCAAAAAAATTTATCTTGAAAACGGTAAAAGATAGAGACCTGCGGTTTAAATTTTTGAAACCCTTGTGTCTTGTTTAGTCTAGAAAAAAAATAAGGCCTTAAACATCAAATTTTTTGAATTTATATGACTGGTTAAGCAAAACCCTTGAAAATGGCCTAAAATCGAAAATTTTTTGTTTCAGATTTAATTAAAAAATTGTATATCTATGTATTTTGGGCCGTAGATCTCAAAAATAACCTCCTTTACAAGTTAAGAATTACCGTTTTCGAGTAAAATTAAAAAATCTGACTTTAGTTTGCTATAACTCAAAAACTAGTCAAGGGGGAATTTTTTAAATATTTTTTTCAGACTCCCCATCCCAAAATTAGTGTATAAAAACTGTTTCATGCTAATAAAAAAATATAAAAATTTTTGGTAAAATTTGACCGGGAAAATTTCAGGGTATCGGCGATCGACACGTCTGTTGCCGTATAACGATGTTTTTGGCCACTCGCTATGAACAAAATGCAAATTTTTATTTAGACCAAGAATGATTTATAACTTAATTTAATTGTTACTTTTCTGTTTTATTGGTAGTTTTTTGATATTTCTTAACTTACCCTGTAAGCATCCCAGTCAGAATCTGAATCATCACTATCTTGTCTCTCTCTAGTAGCTCTTCGCCCAATGACAGGTTCATCACTGATTTCACTCGCTCCTTGACTTGCTGAATCTTCACTAGCTGGATCTTCACTGGAGAACAAGGAGCTTGACCCGCTTAAATTCACAGTGGTACTTGATTTGTTTAGCGATGATCGATGTTTTAAAATTGATGTTACCTCCGGTTTCTTTGATATTGGGGAAGAAGCTTTAGGTGGAGGTGATGGAGATTTTATGAATCCAATGTTACCTGTAAAAATAATACACCATATTAATAAATATTTCAAATTCTGAAACAAAATATTAATAATTACTTAGTTTTAATTAAATAAATACTAAAGATATTTCGATTTTCATATTATTTAAAAACGTAATCTATAAATATATCTTCGAATCCTTATTTATATGTTTATATAAACATTATTCTGTAATATAAAGTATCTAAGCTATATATATTAGTCATATTAGTGTATACTTATCAAAGATATGTATTTTTTGCTCCAAATATGAAAATAAACATAAAATTAAGGTAACACAAGTATTGACATGTATTTTAAATCAGCAAAAAAAAAAAATGCAAGGAAACCGTTGATAGATGGCAGCACAGTATGTGACGTCACACTAATATAGTCTAGTTCAGCGGTTCCCAACCTGTGCTTCGCGGAGCCCTAAGTACTCCGCGTGCAAAATAAAATAAATAAAAATTGAATAAAATCAAAAGAATTAGAAATAAAAAACAGAATCAATATAAGAAAACTGGAAATTACATTCTGAAAGAAAATTGGCCAAGTTGTATGTATGTTCAAGTGATTTCTGACTCTAGCCGGTTTATGACTCTATGACTAACTGGAATGTGATCGGCGAGATGCATTTTTGTTTGAATAATCTATTTGCTTGATTAATTCATTTTGATTATTTGCTTCATTTTATAAAAATCTGTCCATCTATCAATATGTGAAAGAGAAAAGTGAATTTATATTAACTAAAAAATCTACCCCTCACCATTACTTCTAACACCATTAATTTGTAAGACATAGGGTAGGCCTAGGGGCTCCGCCATAGAAATTGATTCCAAAAAGGGATCCGCAAGTAAAAAAGGTTAACAACCACTGCTCTAGTTAGTGAGTAGGTACTTAGTTAGTTTGTAACAAATTAGTAATTATATGCACAGTATTTTGGATACTAGTGTGGATTTTCATAGTTTTTCTAGAATTCTGTAAGAAATATTGTTTAAGAAAATATATGCAGACAAATTTTTGATATTGAAAGAAATCATCATACAATTTTCTATTTAATTCTATTTTTATTGGTATAAGAAATATTGTTTTAATAATATTAAATATAATAAAAAATTTAATTGATGTATTATTTTTTAGGTATCGCAGAACACATTCTTAGTGCAAAAAAAACAAAGAAATTATATTAAAAAGGACAATTCAAAGGACATTCTTTTTCTGTTTATTGAAGAGAAATAAAAATGGAAGCACCCATCGATTTTGAACACAGTCCGTATATCTCATAGGGTACGTTCAGTTAAACATGTAAAATATATATAAAAATTTATTTCTTTATGTTATCATGTTTTAGATTTCTTTCAACTTAAGAACAACACAGGGTATCATATATTACGTCATCAATTCTGCGCGAGAAAACAGCTGATCTCATTGGCGTACATAAGGGTTTTAATCAATTGTGGATACCAAACAAACAAAATCATGTGTTTCAAATACATTTTTACTCAGTTTAGTACACGGTATACCTTGAAACGTACGAGAAATAAATAATAATAACGGAAATAAACAAACATCGCACAATACGCGTAGTCAAAAACATATCAAAGTAAGTGACGCTACTGAAATGTGTTAAACTAACTGTTGATAACGAAATTTGGCTTCTGCGCATGGGAGCCGGTAACATCCGCCTGTGTTGTTCTTAATTTGAACGAACTCTAACCTGTCTAATTCTTTAGTGGGGAATTTTTTTGTACTAACAATGCTATTACTTACCTAAGAAATCCATTTTCTTATTTTGTTTATTAACTGTTGTATCCACAACTGCAACTTGTGGTCGTGAGTTTAGTGTAATCCATTTTTCGGCCAAAGCACTTATGCCCATGCCTTGAATATGCTTCAATGTTTCTTGAGCTTCTTCAACATAAAACACATCCGGACCTTGAAATTCTTCAGGTGAAGATGTACATCCTCCTGCTTCCATTAATACCATTAACATATCCTGCAAAGAATATTCAATTTAAGTCTGTTAGTTATTGAGAACTGACACGCTCAAATAAGTAGTCTGGTGGTCAAATATTGTACTAGGCGCTCTAGTACTGTTTGAACTTATTACATATGTTCTAGTGTTGAATTTTTCTAAAAATAACACTGCCCAACAAAATAAATTTTTTATCTTGGTGCCGGAAAAGTAAACTAATTTTGGATATTTTTGATGTGCTGATTCCAAAAATACCTGACTCTTTTTTGTAGCAGCTCTAGTTTTTGAGATACAGACTAATTGATTTTAATTTTTTATCTATAAACGGTAAACTTCCTCCTTGGATATACAAAATATCCTTGTTTTTTATATCTTTGGGACAGCAGAGCTAAGGATCAGCACTAGGTTAACAAAAATTGGGTGATTTCCATTAAGAAATGTCATAATTCAAAAAAAACAAAACGTCAATGAACCTTTGGTTGCGAGAGAGAAAATTATATTTCTACCCTTGCATATCAAGTTTGGGTTTATGTAGCAATTTTTGAAGGCTTTAAATCGAAATGGACTTTGTGTAGGCTACTTGACACGTAAATTTTCTGGGATAAAACTGAAAGCCAGAATATTTGATGGTCCACAGATAAGGCAACTTACTGAAGATCCACAATCCAATCCAACCGCATCAATGAACGAGATTGAATCTAATTCTTGGTGTTCATTTATTCAAGTAGTACAAAATTTTCTTGGAAATCATAAGGCAGAGAATTAGTGGAAAATATGCTTTCCAACTTTAATATTCTTGGTTGTACTATCACTTACCAGAAAACTGATTTTAGTGAAGAACCGGGGGAAAGATTCCATCAGGACATAAAACTATGGAAGATAGATATCAAGGAAGATAAGATAGCCACATGATGGCCTACTACTGTTGGAGTCTTCAGAAAGACTGTTCTGGTAAACTCCATGCTAGAAAGTCGTACAAAAGAACATTTTAAGTGATAAGTGATGAATGTATATTTATCTACTTTGTGAAATAAATACCTTTGTCTCTTTTGTGTTTGTAACTGGCAGTTGGAGCAAATAGTAACAGTAATAACGTGAAAAATACACAAGTTAAAAAATAAGATATTTTATTGTAAAAGAGGCCAATATAGCGTATCTCAAAAACTAGATCTGATAGACCAAATCTGACGGCTATTTTGGATTCAAAAATTACCTAGACAGTTAAAAACTCGCAGGAACCAAAATGTCTGTTGAGCAGTGTAATTTATTTCTTTTTGATACAAAAAAAAATTACCTTTGCATTTCCAACAATAAGCAAAAACCATCTGCCTTGTGGAGTTTTATAAGCTCCTTCTTCTGCTTCTCCTCTGTTGCATGATGACGGAAAAACTTCTCTCCACAAGACCATAGTCCTGATAGGCTCGGTACATGACAGATGCAGTATTCCTTGCTGTCTACAGTAGCAATGGACATCCACTAAATCCTTCCAATGTAAATGAGAAGCCAGCATGTATCCGTTATGATAAAAACTACTTCCAATTATTGTAAAAAGTCTTTGACAGTTTAATGGATCTTCATTCTAAAAAATAATAGACAAGTTCTATAATAATAGAAAAAAATGAATAGAATAAGATTCTATCTAGCGATATTATGTTGAACTAAGTTAATAGACAATGATTGACATCTATTAAGTCATTAAAACGACATCCCTAATTATTAGTGAAAATAAAATATGTATATTACCGTTATTACTTACCCAATCTCTATAGTCGCTAGCTTCTAATTCATTCAACGCATCATCCAACTGCATCTGCGCTTCTCTCGGTAAACTAACAAACTGTGCACCACCCAACAAATTTTCAAATTGCACCGGAGCATGTTTTACAACCTTTATACTTAATTCTTGCAACTCAACTTGTTGAGGCGCACCATACCAAGTTCCACTCGTTAGTAACCGTGCAAAAAAACGAGAAAAAAATCTATCAAGCTGCGATAAATATCTTTCCGTTGTAAAACATTTATCGATCGACTGATAACAAAATTCTAAACATCGTATAAGTTCTTTAGATGTTTGTAATGCTTCGTAAGATGAACAACGGATATCTGGTATTGATATTAGTAACAATTTGTCATTTTCTGATACGTAAATAATATGAGTTATTGTTCCGTTGATAATAACGGTTGTTATTAAAGGTTTACTCTTTATAACTTCGGGTAGTAAGTGATTTAAAGTTATAAAAGTTCCTCGTGAGTTACAAAGTATATTTCGATTCATCGGTTTTGGATAACAATATAAAACACCATCATATTCCGGTCCATTTTCTTTTAAATCTTCAGTTTTTAAATAAATAATTCCAACAGTAAAATTACATAATACTTCACATAAAATTTCTTCTTCGCTTGAATTTGGATTCGTTAATTGTCTTACGAATTCTGATTGATTAAATAATTCATTTATAGGAGGATCTTTAGTTACTTCTACCGCTGCTATTCGTTGTAGAGTTAGTTTTACTTCTTGCGGTTCGGTAATGTATTCGAGAAAATTGTTTATCGTTTGGTAAGTGATGTCGTTTCCGTTTAAAGATTTTAACCAGTCTCCTATTTTTATGTTACGATTTTTCATTGCTTCACTATCAGGTACAAAGCCTGCTACCATTATTCGGTTTCCATCAGAAAATGTTGTTATATTTAATCCTGAAATTATTTAAAAAATTAAAGTCTTCTTATTTTATTTTTAATGGGTGATATTACAGGTCAGAAGAAGGCGAAAAACCTTAAAACACAGTTAAAAGTTTATAATAAAAGATATTAATTTTTTAAGTTTTTAATTTTTGGGGTTTTTCCGCCGTAACTTTACAAATATTTATCCAATCAAAAAAATGCATTTAGATAAAAGATTTGTCTTTTTATTCTTAACAATATTTGTAATATAAGTTTTTGCTGTTAAGTCAATAATAAGGGAGTAATTTAAAGTTTTAATTTTTAACCCCAAAAATTAAAAATTATTGTTTATAATAAAAAGCAACGGACCTACGATTGAACCTTGAGAAACTTAAACTCCACTGGACTGTTAAAAAGGTATTATTTATACATGAGTACTATCATTCGCGTATTGTTTTGGTCTTGTTTGCTATTCAGTCGTTAATGTATATTATAAAAAGCAACGGACCTAAGATTGAACCTTGAGGAACTCCAAACTCCATTGGACAGTTAAAAAGGTATTATTTATACATGAGTACTATCATTCGCGTATTGTTTTGGCCTTGTTTGCTATTCAGTCGTTAATGTATATTATAAAAAGCAACGGACCTAAGATTGAACCTTGAGGAACTCCAAACTCCATTGGACAGTTAAAAAGGTATTATTTATACATGAGTACTATCATTCGCGTATTGTTTTGGCCTTGTTTGCTATTCAGTCGTTAATGTATATTATAAAAAGCAACGGACCTACGATTGAACTTGAGGAACTCCAAACTCCATTGGACAGTTAAAAAGGTATTTTTTATACATGAGTACTATCATTCGCGTATTGTTTTGGCCTTGTTTGCTATTCAGTCATTAATGTATATTATAAAAAGCAACGGACCTAAGATTGAACCTTGAGGAACTCTAAACTCCATTGGACCGTTAAAAAGGTATTATTCATACATGAGTACTATAGCTCAGTCGATGAAACAGCGCAGTTCGTCATTTTGCGTCATAACTTCAATGACAAACTTAGTGGCGAAAAAATAACTAAATCAATTTTTTTTACATGTGAATTATAGACATATTGCTCTTTACTCTTTTATTTTACTAAAACATAACTTTTGAAGTCATATTTAGTTTGTGTTCGATAGTCATTTTGAAGATTTACAAAATTTAAAAGTGTTTATTTAATATAGGGACATTTGTATTGGTATCCCTGAATAAAACGATGTTTACATTTGTCATTTAATAATACGTATGTTGTGTTTTGATACTGACTTGTGTTCAAATATCTAACTTATAGTAATTTCTAAAAACCTTTCTTATTTAGTTTGTTGTTTATTTAGCAGTTTTTCGTTTAGTTATATATTTTCTTATAGATTTTCTTATTTGATTTTGTGGGTCCTGCATAGTTTTTAGGTTATATTCAACTTATTTTTATTTTCCTTTCTTTGATCATATTTTTGGATCACATCAGACCTTTGTAGAACTATTTTGCCTATTAGAATAGTTTATTTGTTTCTATTCTGTTCTTATTCTTATATTTTCATTTCATTTCGATACAAGTGACAGCGTACAAATATTACATTCGTTAAATAGATGAATACAAACGTACTAAACCTGACGTCACATTTTTTTGTGACGTTTCAAGTGACGCAACTGCACTGTTTCGCCGATTTCCCTATATCATTCACGTATTGTTTTGGTCATGTTTGCTAGTAAGTCGTTAATGTATATTATAAACAGCAACGGACCTAATATTGAACCTTGAGGAACTCCAAACTCCATTAGACCATTAAAAAGGTATTATTTATACATGGGTAATATCATTCGCGTATTGTTTTGGTCATGTTTGCTAATAAGTCATTAATGTATATTATAAAAAAACAACGGACCTAAGATTGAACCTTGAGGAACTTCAAACTCAATTGTACCGTTAAAAAGATATTATTTATGCATGGGTACTATCATTCGCGTATTGTTTTGGTCATGTTTGCCGGTATTCGTTATTACTACTAAATATGCATAGTATTTTCTTACCTAAAAGTGCTTCTGTTTGTGTAGATCTTCTACCATACTTAGTTCTGTTTTGTGGGTCAACCTGCAGGGTAACTTCTCGTACTTCACCTTCCTGGAAGTCATGAAATGTCACTTTATTGCTAGAAGGCACTTCTGATGGGGCATAGGCATCGGTGTAGCTTGAATAGGAACGGTTACTAGCTCGTTTATTGTCGCGCCGTTTTATCAAACGTGAGAGTTTACCTAGAAAATTAATAGTGTTCCCATTATAACCATAACACTGCCGAATCAATATGTTTATAAGGATTTTATTAACTAATACATTTGATTTCCTCATAGAATGATTATAAAATAGTACTAAGCACCACTATAATTTATTTAATTAAATAAATACGGGTCGAGCCCAAATTGCTGTAAATAGTTATATTTATAAATAAAGAGAATAGAATAGGTCCGATATGCGAGCCTTGAGGTACTCCAGATGTGCCGAGAATTGTTCTAGACAGATAGATTTTGATGTATTGGGTACGACCAGTTAAATAAGACTGAATCCACAACAAGAAGAAAACGACCAAATTCTTATTAGATTCTTACTCTATCAATTAGTTTATTTAGATATTACTATTAATTTTTTTCTATTCCATTTATTTACTGAGAGATAAAACAAGTTTTCTACACATGAATAAAAAAAATTCACAAACCTCTTTTGCTTCTACGTGTGACAGTTCTCGTTAAAGTATCTTCTTGTTTAATTTGCGGTACTTCCTCCTTAGGCTGTTGCGCAACTTGCGGATGACAATCGATATACAACAATTCTCCGAAAGAATCTACCAACCCTTCCCATTCCGCTACTGAACTAAAAATTAAAAATTTACATTTAATATTATTTCACATTAAAATAATAAATATTACCTTCCGGAGTCTGAATATTCAGAACTACATGAATCGGACCACTCTTCTTCATCGCAGGATGAATTCATTTCATTTTCGATGTAACGATTCGATTTATTTAATAACGTATGAGTTTCAGAATTTTTATCCATTTTTATAATTTAAATGCATGTATTAAATAAATATAATAAGAATTAGTCTAATAAATTAAATAAAATTAGGTTGCTGCATAAGTTTGTAATATGTAAAATATTTAACAAGCGATTTATTTTTTTACGATACATTACGATTCGATTTATTTAATAACGTATGAGTTTCAGAATTTTTATCCATTTTTATAATTTAAAAACAAGTTTTGTATTAAATAAATATATTAAGAATTAGTCTGGTAAATTAAATAAAATTAGGTTGCTGTATTAGTTTGTAATATGTAAAATATTTGACAAGCGATTTATTTTTTTCCGATACAACAATCAAAATTTTTAGTAAACATATACCAGGTTTATACAATATAGTAAAGGCAATAAAAGCAAATATAAATTACAAAATAAATTAATATTACTGTTTTTTATTGTTACATGCTATTTTTACACATAATTATTATAAATTTTTAAGTATTACAAATGTGCAGGTTATGTAAACTTAACAATGTTTAAAATTTTAAAATTGTATGTGATAACACTAAATTTTACAAGAAATTAAATTATTATTGTTTTGTTATAAACAAAATTAAATTGATTACCTAAAAACAAGACAGATTTATCAATTTTTTTAATTTATTTCAAAATTAACTTTATTTTATACAATTAATACAATAATAGACAATTGAAAAACACTTTTTAATTTATGAAATAAAACATTGTGAAGTTAATAGTTGATGATATGTTAGGATCTTGAAATTACTTCTTTTTTTATTTTATTTTGTTACATGATTCACTGGAGGTCTTGAATTTTTTAAAGAGTGTACCTCCAGCCATGTTCTTTGTGCGTCTAGCTAGGTAAATGTACTTTATGGTCAGGTATATGACCTTGGTTTACATTCCTAAGATTCCATTTCTTTTTATTTTATTTATGCCGGCATTTCCAATAATCCATTGACTAGCAGGCAAAAGGATTAGAACATATTTTCTTTTATATTTTAATAAATATGCGAAGGAGTGTGTACATGCATTAATTTTAAGGATGTACTCTTGAGTAATAGAGCATAAATCCGGCTATTTTATTGTTCTTGTGGATAATTTTAACCTTACATAAAAGCCTTGTCGGCTAACGTCTGTTCTTAGTTGTTGAAGCCGACAACGTTGAAAATTTATAATAAAATGTCTTTCATCTCAAAATTATGATCTATGACTATGGTGACCATACATCTTTTATTCTGGAGGACAGTCCTTTATTTTAGAACGTTGTCCTTTAGATTTATTTATTTCTCAAAAGCACACTTTCCTCCTTTGTGTTTTGTCATTTGAAGTACAGAAATTTCGATTTAAAATCATTAGGACATTGCGTAAAAATTAAAATGCATCCTACTGTCAAAAATTTCGTTGTGGACGATTGTTAAGGAAAATGTTATTTTTATTTCAAATAGACGAAATTTGAATATTGATACTGGGGAATTGTTTAATGAAATTTGCTTTATTAAAAATTATGTTAGGTACTAATGAAAAGATTGACGAATGGCAATAAAATGATGAAATAATCTGCCAATGTAAATATGCAACATCGTCCAAAAAATCGATAACTTTTGAAATAATTATCAGATCAAAAATTCCTTTTGTACTGTTCCAGTTCACATTAATATGCATTACTAAGAATTTTTTCAGATTTTTAAATTAACCTCCCTGGCTTATAGGGTTTGGGACAATAATTTTTTAACACATTTTTGGCAAAAATCATGTTAAAATAAAAAATATTAAAAAAACTCATTTTAGTTCCTTATTCTACGTCTTAAGAGCTTTCTTTTGATACCATACAATAAACTTTTAATAAATAATTACTTGTTTCAACAACACAAAAAAATCTATATTTTTCGAAAAACTAATCTGATCAAAAATTCCTCTTGAACTATTATAGTTCTCATCAATATACATTATTGAAACAATTTTCAGATTTTTAGATCACCCCCCCTGGGAAATAGGATGGGGAACAATAGTTTTTTGACACATTTATGGCGAAAATGCCACACAAAAAATTGTTTTTTCAAAAATAAAAAATTGTTCGTTTATCCACGTATTAAAAGGTTTAATTTGATACTCCACTCAAATTTTTAAAAAAATATTTATTGTTTCATTAAATACATATTTGTTTATATTTTTTCCGTGGTGTGTTTTTTTGAACTCTAAATAATTTTCTTATATGTGGAAAAATGAGTTGTACAAGCATGCCAAATTTCAACTTTCTAGGCCAAGCCGTTTGGCTACAATTTCAAATGAACAGACAGACAGACACATAAGTGACGATGTAAGGGATTTATTGTTATACCTACAAAACCCTAAAAAGATTCAAATATCATAACTGACTGTTTACATTACCCATATTAATTTCGCTTCCAGAAATAAGATAAAACTGAAATATTTTTTAAAATTTATACGCTGTTTAGATTGGTGCATTTGCACTTAAATTTTTAACACGTACGTGGAACGAAAATGACAACAGGGAAGTATGGAGAAATGTTGCAAACCAACTTATTTGTTGAAAACTTAAGGAGGAAATTCATATCCAAGTGATACTGAATCGGAATTTAAAATTATCATAAGTAATACTTCTGTTTTTTGTAAATATTTTGAATAATTAGCTTAGGAATGTAAGAACATTGAAGTTATGTGCATTTTTATAATTAAAGGTAGTTGTTTATCACTTTGGAATCTTACTTTCCAATTTTGTTGCTATGGAAAGTAAAGATATAATTAATGCTGGTGGTATAACGTTATTTACTCGATGTTGCAAAGAGTAACTCTTCAAAAACGTAGTTGTAATATCTTGTTTCTTCCTGCAGGAAATGTGAAATCAAACATGAAACAGTAATTTAATTTGTATTTAAATAATTATTCTAGAAAGCATCGTAATAATTTTTGCAAATTTAATTTAATATCTTAAATTAATAGTAGGAAATAATACTCCCTTCGTCCGAATATATTATTACTTAAAAAATGTGGGATTAACGAAAGTAATATTATCTTCATTTTTTTTTTTGTTTTTATTTCTAAATAAGTGGTTGCTAGGCAACTAATAAACAAATGGCGCGCAAATAGTTTTGTATATGTCAAAAGTAATTCACAGAAAAAAAACGCGTATTTTATACAAATTAAAGTGACACCCGCTGTTAACAAAATGGCGAATTTGGATCAAAATTGTGTTGGATTGCAACGAACAATTTTCGGACTGAGGGAGTAATTCTTTGTAGATTTTCTGCCTTATTTTATCAAATATATCTTGTAAAAAAACGGCTTTTTTTTAAATGTTTTAATTTGTAGTTACGAAAAGTTTTTAAAAATGTTTCTTGTTGTTTGAAATCATTTAAAATTCGCTTTCTCTTTAAATTGGGTCAAAATTTCGTAAGAAATCTTCAAATCAAAAGTTACTATGTTTTTCTTTTTAAATTTTTAGTATAGAAAATTATATGGATGTATACTAATACAAAAACCATCTTTTTTTATATATTTAACACATTTTCTTGAAATTATCAATGACATTTCTTCAGTGACAAACTTGGTACACAATTTATACACTAATCAAAATTAAAAGAATTTTTAAAATCTGTTTAGTAGTTCTAAATATATGTTCTCTACGGCAGCGGTTCTTAACCTGGGGTCCCGAAATTAAAAGAAAAAAAAATATTTTTACCAGTTTTTGCTTTTAAAATTACAATAAACTTAATTATTAAACAATAAATTATTAAGAACATTTAAAATATTATTTCAAAAATTTTCTTGGGGGGTCCAGTCAATATTTTAGGCTAGTTGGGGGGTCCCGAATATAAAAAGGTTAAGAAACGCTGCTCTACGGTACATCCCTTGTTTTAGTAACAATTTGCATTTTGCTCGTACCTAGCGAGTGGCCAAAAACATCGTTATACGGCAACCAACGCGTCGGTCGCCGATACCTTGAAATTTTCCCCGGTCAAATTTTATCAAAAAAAAATATTTTTCTAAATTTGAATCAAATTGTTTTTATACACTAATTTTGGGGTGGGGAGTCTGAAAAAAATATTGAAAAAATTCCCCCTTGACTAGTTTTTGAGTTATAGCAAACTCAAGTCAGTTTTTTTGAATTTACACCAGAACGGTAATTCTTAACTTGAAATGGAGGTTATTTTTGAGATCTACAGCTCAAAATACATAGATATACAAATTTTGAACTAAATCTGAGACAAAAAAATTTTGCTCCAAAATCGAAAAAATCGTAAGGGGTACCCCTTACGATTTTTTCGAATTTTGGCCATTTTCAAGGGTTTTGCTTAATCAGTCATATAAATTCAAAAAATTGGGTTTTAAAGACCTTAATTTTTTTCTAGAGTAAACAAGACACAAGGGTTTCAAAAATTTAAACCGCAGATCTCTATCTTTTACCGTTTTAAGGATAGAATTTTTTTAAATTTTGAAAAAAAAATTGAAAAAATTAAAATTTTTCAAAAAAAATTTTTTTTCTGAAAATGTAATCTAAGGCCCTTTAGGACTTCAGGATTATAAAAATTCCAACCGCAGGTCTTTATCTATTATAGTTTTTAAGATACGGTCACGCGAATATCAAATTTTTTGCAAAAATCGCTTATTTCAAAACGATGTAAATCAAAAATAGGCAAGGCTCCTAAGGCCCCAATTTTTTTACAATATAAAAAAACAATGAGAATTCCAAAAAATCAAACCGCAGGTCTCTATCTTTTACCGTTCCCGAGATAGGATTTTCGAAAATTACAAAATTTTCACAAAAATATTTTATTCAGGATTTGTCTCAAAGTAACACCTAACGCCATCTAGGACCTCAGGATTCCAAAAATTTAAATCATGGGTCTCTATCTCTTATAGTTTTTGAGATATGGTCATAGGAAAATAAAATTTGGCGTATTTTAGCAATAATTAAAACGATCATTTGTAATAGGCCTAAATGAAAAAGGCTACAATTTCTTCATGAGCCGAAAAAACAATAAGGAAGCGCAAAAATAACACTATCGCTCTTTACCTCTTATAGTTTTTGAAATATATCATTCAAAAAATTTAATTTATTCCTATTAAAATTTACAGTATTAAAAAAAATTTTACTTACAAATCTTGTCGGTAAAATAATGAAATAAGCTACCCGCACTCCTCAAAGGGGCAATCTCCCGCACCCCGCCTGGTGGCTTCATAACAAGTTGCCCGCTTTCAGTGTCTATGTCATATAACTTCATTGGGTTTCTCTTTTGTAAGGAAAAACCAGATCTGGTTATTTTTACATTGTATTACTGACTTTAATTGTTGTTTAAAAAATATCTTACTGTAAAACAGACTTCAGATTTTTTGGTTATGATCATTTGTCAACATGACATATGTTAATCGAAATGACATATTAATAATGTGACATTTTTACTTTTGGAATACCAACATGACACACAATTTCAAAATTGCAATCAAATGTTATATAACATTGATTAAATATATTTGTTCTTTATAAATAAACAATTAAATATTTTTATATTAAATATTATTAAAAATTGTTTCCATGATTTTATTCCCATCGTTTACTTACTTTCCTTCAAATTATTGCTGGATACTTCTTATATTCTGTTTAAATAATATTTATTAAGGTATTAATAAAACAACAATTTTATAATTTAATTTAAATTAATTAAATAGTTTATTGTTAACCAACAATTGTAGGTACTTCAAATCAATAATACACTGTATCTCCAAATACACGAACTAAATAAAATTACAAAAAAAAAAGCAGAAAGCACACTTGTTACTTAATCTTCTAATCTAGTACTCTAATTAGTGCAACAGGTGATTTAATTTTAGAATAAATAGCCTTAATAACTAGTGACAGCGCAATATTCACAATATGTGTTTAGTTTATCAACAACTTATACTTTATTCAGTCTAAAGTGCTGTTTCATTAAAAACTATCTATTGTTTCATATGTTGTTTTGTCGTATACGCAAAAACAATAACTATTTTGCTCAAAAGCTAACAAAAGTGACATACCAAAACGTTTTATGAAGTCAATGAAGCATTGACAAATAATTAATATGATAGGTCCGAGATGGGAGCCTTGAGGTACTCCAGATGTAGTTATCTATTCCATTTAGTACTGTTTTAAAACGGTCATTTGCTTAAAGAACTGTTACAGAATTTTGCACGAATCTGAAACGCTTTGTTGACTTTATAAGGGTTCTCAGCGGGTTTATAACAGGATTTGTTGTATTAAAGGTAATTTAAATATTTTCCATGAATTTACTATTGCTGTATGTAGGTATATATAAGATATTCCAAACGTTTAGAGTGGAAAATCCATAAGGATTTTCGTAATTGCTCCACTCCCCCTGTCAAGAAGTATATTTATTTATCGTGCAAAACCCTATAACTATCAAGTTAACTGAGTTGATAGAGCACAATATATTTAAACTAATGCTACCAAGTATAGTTAACAAATCTATGCAACTACTATTGTATTGATATTATCACAAATTTATTAGCAGCAAGTTATAACAAGTTTTTACAACTCTGTTATTAATCTTTCCGTGCTATATCTTAGGATGATGCTTATTACATGTTTAACATGTGAATTTCTTTTTATACATTTTTAAAATATTGACAGATTCAGTACTTCTGTTCCTGATCGGGAACATTCGGTTTTAGACGACGATGCTACAGTTTCAGATCGGATATATTCGGTTTTAGTCGATGATGCCACATTTCCGGATCGGAAATATTCGGTTTTAGTCGACGATGTTGAATTCCAGATCAAAAACATCCAGTTTTAATCAACGATACCACAGTTCCGAATCTGAAACATTCGGTTTTAATCGACGATGCGCTATTCCAGATCGGAAACTTTCGATTTAAGTCGATGATGCCACAGTTCCATATCGGAAACATTCGATTTTATTCGATACCACTGTTCCGAATCGGAAACATTCGGTTCTAATCGACGATGTTTAATTCCAGATCGGAAACATTCGGTTTTAGTTGATAATGCCCAATTCCAGATTGTCTGAAAGCCAGAAAGTCTGTTTTAGACGACCATGGGCAATTCCAGATCGGAAACATTCGACTTTAGTCGACGATGCTTAATTCCAGATCGGAAACATTCGGTTTTAGTCGACGATGCTCAATTCCAGATCGGAAACATTCGGTTTTAGTCGTCGATGTCGCTCTTCCCGACCAGAAACATTCAGCTTTATTCGCTACGTTGTGTGGAACAGAATTTAAAAATATTTTAAACTAAATTTTAAGCAATGTATGTCTAAATTTGTAATACGGTAAACGCATTTTTGGTGGCCATACGAAAAATGGTACAGTGACAACGAAGCTGTTAATAAGCGGTAAAAAAAAAAAAAGACCACACTAGTAACTACAAACGTTTAAGCAAAACTAACGGAATAGTGTCATTCTGATAGTTAAATGGTAGTTAACGTAACACTTCACTCAATAAGTCTCTGGTCTGACATATATATGTCAACAATGTTGACAGACCCATATTTCTGGATAGTACCAACCTTCAAACGATACGTGTGAAAATTTCATGACATTCTGACAATTAGTTTAAAGGTTACAGTAGTTTTAGTGACTCCAGTTTTGTAAATTTCAAAGGATTGAATAAAAAAGAATTTCGTGTGTTGATTAAACATTGTTTTTTGATGGGAAAAAATACTGTTGAAGCCAAACAGTGGCTTGATAAGCTTTATAGATACTGCACCAGGCATATCAACTATTACTGATTGGTATGCTGAATTTAAATAAATTAATTTTAATTTTTAGAGCGAAAAAAGAAAGATATTGGCATACGAATTGAATTTGAGGACCTTTTTTTAAGTCGTCACTTGGATTTTAGAAGTGCAGAATTTTTTTTTAAGGTCATCACGTGTATTTTAGAAGTGAGGACTTTTTTTTTAAGGTCATCACTTGTACTTATACAGGCAAATGAACTATTACTGATTGGTATGCTGAATTTAAATTTATTAATTTTAATTTTAAGAGCGTTGGCATGAATGTATCACTCTTGAAGGAGAGTATGTTGATAGTAAGTCGAATTTCTAATAAAAAAATTGTTTTTCTTAGACCGGAATTTATTGAGCGACGTGGTACAGTTTCAAAAGACATCTTTAATGACTCATTTCTTGTAGAAAAATATTCCTTTCACATGAAAGACTCAGATCAATTCTGTAAAAATTTTCTGTGTAGTAACATTACTACAAGATAAAATATTATTAAAAGTAATGACTTTCATTCATGATAGTAACTGACCTTGCTCATAGAAACAAATTTAGTTACAAGGATCATAGCAACTGAGTTACAGAATTGGTCTGACTATTAACAACGCCTTGTGAAAATGTCTGTTACCTAGTTTCTACGTTCCCTTTTATATAATCAAAGAATTCTGTTCTGGAAGTAGACTTCTGGAAAGAATTCTACAAACAATTCTTTATTGAATTGTAATTTTTGTTTTGTCACTTTGTTAGCTGATGTGCTTTTGTCAGTTCAGTGTTATGCATTAAAATTATGCGAGGCAATGCGTAAGATAAGGTGAGTTTGGTTGTTTTAACAATTTCTGAGGGGATAAGTCGTGTGTGAGAGGTATTTTAAGTTAGTCAACAGCCTTTGATAGGCTCAAAAGGAGTTCATTAAATTAAAAATATAAATATTTCTGAATAATTACCCTCATAACAAGAGGCTGTCAGAATTACCTTTAGACTTCTTTACGATCAATAAATGCAACTTGTATGATCGTAATATTGTCATACTCAGATATGTCTGGTTTGCTAAAGGGCTTGAACTAGTGCCGTTTATCAATTAAGAAGCTACTAACTATACATATAAAAATAGATTTTTTGCTTTTTTATCAACGTACACATACATCCTGGACTCATTATACAGTAGAACCCACCTTATTAGACCTTCTTTCACTCCTGGTTCAACAATAAACATATTTAACACGATAAAAAATTAAAAAAATTTCAACAAAACAATTTTCGGGGTATGTTCTATATAATTCCACCAATTTAAATCAGAATCAAGCTGAAAAAAAGTTTAGAATATTGTGTAAAGATGAAAACATATTTATAAAACCCGACGCAAACAAAACGCGACGAGTGTTGAATCAAATGTTGTTATTTTCAATTAACTATGGATCAGAAACATACTATAGTAGTATAACTATGTCATAACTGTGACACTTTGACCTTGAGTAATGCGGTTGGCTTTGTTCATCTGAGACGTGTCGATTTTCACTGAAACCAGATGTAATAATATATGGAATAATACTTATAATTTGTCCAGTTTTTTACAATATAGCTTTTATATAACTATTCAAATCAAGTCTCCAAAAATATCACATCTTTTACATCTGGTTTCAGCTAAAATCGAACGAAGCCAACCGCACTACTCAAGGTCAAAGTGTCACAGTTATGACGTAGTTATACTACTATTACGACCAGATCTGTGTTGTCAATGGGGGAGAAAGCATTCCATCGCGTTTTGACCAATGTGTTACTAGTCAAAACGTGTTCTGACGCATCTTTTAATAAAAGTCATCTTTAATACATATATATTTCCTCAAATTTGTAAATACAGGCTATTCCAAACGATTAGGCGGAAGTAAATGGAAATTTCGTTCTTTTAGGTTGTCACGAAAAGGGACATTGCTTGGGTTATTTAATTTTTCAGGTTTGGTATGTGAAAATTTAAAATTCCAACAGTGACACCATGGAAACGAATGACATGTCAAAAATTTTAATACATTTTTCCATATTTTGAATACAAATAAATGGGAAATTTTTATTAATGACAATTAAAATGGGATGAAAAGGACATTTTATAATGACAATCAATTTAATCTAGAATTTGCAATGTGAGTATGATTTACGAAGTTTAAACAAAATGACCAAAAGTCCGAATAGATGAAAATTACTAGATTTCAAAATCTAGTTCCGCCTAAACCTTTGGAATAGCCTATATATTTGTAATTGTTCTTCTTTAAGTAAATCTTTGAAAAGAAAATGAGTTTCTCCAAATGAAACGAAAATATTGGCATAAGAATTGAATTTGGGAACCTTTTTTTAAGTCGTCACTTGGATTTTAGAAGTGCAGAATTTTTTTTTAAGGTCATCACTTGAATTTTAGAAGTGAGGACTTTTTTTTAAGGTCACCACTTGTATTTTAGAAGTGAGGATCTTTTTTTTAAGATCACTTGTATTTTAGAAGTCAGGACCTTTTTTTTAAGGTCATCACTTTTATTTTAAAAGTGAGGACCTTTTTTTAAGGTCATCACTTGCATTTTAGAAATGAGGACCTTTTTTTAAGGCCATCACTTGTACTTTAGAAGTGAGGACATTTTTTTTAAGGTCATATTTAAACGTAGCAACGTGGAAGAGTGGTACCAACATGTAGTAATTAAATGTAACAACTATGTAATGCTTTTGTTGGTTAATTTACATTCTGACATTGGTAATAAAATTAACCAAGTGACATCATCTCATATTTATCGTGAATGGAGATAAAAAAACTTATTTAGATTTCAGTTTTGAATAAAATTTATGGAAATGGAGAACCGTAAAAGAGATGACAATCCATTTAAGCCAAATCTCATTCTAAAACTTGTAGTTTTTTTTTTTCTAGCTATCTTCCAAGTAGTTGTGGTGGTATTATTCGGAACATATGCCCAAAATTATTATTTATTATAATTATGATAACAAAAATACAATTAAATATAAAATGAAAACGAAACTTACAATTATTTCAAAAATTTCGAAATGAAAGTTTATTTTAAATGCAAAATATTTGCTTAAATACCTCGGAATGTTATCAAGGCCAAATAATTTGAGTTCTAATTAAATTACTTTCATTCCTTGTCACTTTACACCTAACAGTTCTCTATTAATTCACTGCGATAACATGCTTTTGTACATGAAACATTAAACAATGAATTATAACTGATCTCGGGAGTATCTCCCAAACGAGGTTTCCGTAACACCTCTAGATATGTAAAGACAGTGAGTAAACATTAAATACATTACCCCCTGGTGTAACTGGACAATAAAAAATGATAATATCTAGCACCCGAAGAATATACAATCTTTCTGTAAATAAACATACGCTCTTAATCTCACGTCAAATTTCGAATAATGCCAAGCGTCATGGCTTGAACGTAATGTTATTAAAAAAACAAAAATAATAAATTAAGATGTGGGTGTGATTTATTATCATTTTATATTGTATGTTCTGACTAGATTAATCTTGAATCAGGGGTCGATTCAAGATAAGAAGGCTCTGACGGTTGCGGCAAACGGTTGTCTACAAACAGCACACGTACTTAACGAAGGCGCACACTTAACGCACGCTACAATATGTCCACACGGGAGAAAAACAACTCCCAACTCTTCTGCGTAACAAATTTTGCACAGACGACCATCATTAATAGGCTCTCTTTCTTTCTCGCACTTCTTTTTGTTATTTGTTACAGTAACAGGTTTAGAACAACTTGTTGTACTCGTACTACTCGAGCTACCGCTACTCGATGCTTGCTCTTTGTCTTTGCTTGAACAGCTGGAAGCTTCACCTTCAACCTGCGCACCTTGTTCACTGCTAAGCACTGGAGCCGATAGACGATTAGCGACTTCACTTATAAAAGAACGACCTTTAACCATCGTAACAAAAGAGCACTTGCTAAACCACTTGGCATGTTGCTCCCATGGTTCATCACTTGCATCCCAGTCTTTAAGGCCACCACCGCATGAGAAACACACTGTTTGATCACCTTTTCCCGTATAGAAAAATCCAGCGTCAGATAATTCATTGGGTTCCTGCCTCATTGATTTCGGCCATTCCTGGAAAGTTCGTAGCCTTGCTTCTTTAGTAGCATAATTAGGAAAAGCTGGATCTCGATGTTGGTTGATTCCAAGTTTACTAAGTTCATGACTGGCACCTTCTGTGCGTTCAGCCACGGAGTTGGGTCGAATTTCAATGCCATATCGGCCGCAGGTATCCTGACTAGCTCTGGTTATTGTTATAGTGTCGTTAGGATCAAGTGGAACGTTGCCTACATCTACACCACGAAGGAAAGGACAGTTGTTAGACCATCGCTGATGATCAGTCATGGCACTATCCCCTACTTCCCAACGACCAATTTCCACCCGACAAAAAGCACAACGCACTACGTCTTCTAGGTGGAAATAGTAGAAGCCGGCTTTAGCCAACTCCCTTGGATCCATAAATGCACACGGCCAACCTTCGAATGTTGTTAATCTATCCCTTTCGCTCTTCATATTTAGCCTGATTTCGCTCGCAGAGTCCACCGGTATAGCTGTTGCACGGTTGCCATTATCTGTTTCTGTTGTGTCGTACTTCCTTGAGGGAATCATATGCGACGTTTGTTGCAATATGCTGCTCATACTGCTTGTGTCCAATTCTGAAAAATAAAATAATAACAATGAGAGTCGGCAACAACTAGCAAACGGGTCACGATGCGGCAACACCGCGTGCGCCTTTTCAGGCCATTGAAACATTCCAACCACTCCCCGGACGCCCTCCCCCCCTTTCCGAACCCAGCTGTACCACATTCCAGATAAATCTGAATGAGAACTAACAAGCAAAAAAAAAAAACAGCCGGCCATATTACAGGATGTAAGCCGATAATGTACAAGTTAGATATTAAACACTGCTAAAACACAATAATATACATTTCAAACACATTTGAAACACGAACGTTACGTATAAAATTGATTTCTGCGGCAAACACGATCACATATGGAGATAATACTACACAGCAGCCATACGTGTCAAGGAAAAACAAACAGTAATTACGTAACTAATACTGACCTTCGGTTAATTTTGAGTTTTGATTGTTTGAATATGAATTTTTGAAGTTTTTGTCTATTGATTTTGATGAATATTTCGTTTTATAACACACAACTACAATTCATGCTGACGCACTTATGTTCCAAGGCACACCGCGACCACCACCACATTTCTGTTGCGAAAGCGCCGGTCGGCGAAAGGCTGAACTAACTTAAATTTTTTAAAGCGGTAAAGTGCAAAAAAATCAAATTTAAAAAATTTGGATAATAATAGTGTTTATGAAGAATATTATAAAACAGTTAAAAACATGAAAATTTCAGTATTATATTTTTTACAACCTTTCTAATCCGACCGGCACTTTCTAAAGTATTTTAGAAGGACTACATACCCTGACTAGCGAACCCAATCAGTCGACCCATTTAACTAAGTTCTTATCATTTTTAACTTGAATTATATGTATGACTTGTTATCAGTCCACAGTCTTCTTTATGAATGAACTTTGCAAGGCGCATGATGTCATTTTCTAATTAAATTTTCATTAAATTTGCAGTGATGACTCGTGTTTCACATGTCTAATAACGTCAATGACAAGGCCATTCTTCACACGTGTAATGTAAATGCATTTTTCTTGTTCGTTCAGTAAAAAAAACTTCTCAACAAACAATCCTACACTCTTGCATACCGGGTCCTACAAAACTGCGTAGTTTGCACTACAAAATCAATAAGTAGGCTGAGTTGCTACGTCCTCAATTGTTGAAACTTTCACATCGGTTTTTACAACAATGCTTCAAACGACACACTTTCGGGAACCTTCGGAAACAAATAAAAAAACGTATTACGTAATGAATGTTTTGGCCACTCGACTGTTTCTGTTCGACTGTTTGGCCATGGGGACTGATTGTTGATCTAACAATTCGCGTTTGTTTTTCACGAAGTTACGTTCGGAAATTTTCGGCCGGCCGGATGTAATCTTTTTCACGAGTGTACACCCACCTTTAATTATTTAAATTATGCTTTTGTTTCAAGAATTCATTGTTCTAATATGCCTAATTTGTATTGTACCATTACACCATAATAAAATTATGCAAACGTAGAGAGTATTTTATAAAGCAATAGCTATAGTCAATGTTTTTTAGCAAACGACGCACCCAGTAAACAAATTCATCCTTATAACAATGCATTTTACTGCAACTTACATCGTCTGCTATGTAATTCAGACTAAGTTAATTACAATCTTGTCAAAGATGGACAAAAAATTTAACAAGCCTTGTTCAAAAATATTTTTACAATCATTCTTCATTTTAAAAATCTTTTGTTGCTGCCCAAGCCATATAATATACATTCGATTTTATTATTTTACAGATATACAAGCTGTTTACGGTCTTATTCCTTTTTTAATGGGTGATACCAAGGTCAAAAAAAGGCGAAAAACCTTAAAATATCTTTGGGTTTTTTCGCCACCACTCTCCAAATATTTATTCAATCAAAAAAAAATGCATTTGGATAAAATATTTGTCTTCTTATTCTTAACAATATTTGTTATATAATTTTTTGCTGTTAAGTCAATAATAAATGAGTAATTTAAATTTTTAATTTTAACCCCAAAAATTTAAATTACTCCCTTATTATTGACTTAACAGCAAAAATTTATATAACAAATATTGTTAAGAATAAGAAGACAAATCTTTTATCTAAATGATTTTTTTTGATTGGATAAATATTTGGAGAGTTATGGCGGAAAAACCCCAAAAATTAATAATTTAAATTACTCCTTTATTATTGACTTAACAGCAAAAATTTGTATTACAAATATTGTTAAGAATAAGAAGACAAATATTTTATCTAAATGCATTTTTTGATTGGATAAATATTTGGAGAGTAATGTCGGAAAAACCCCAAAAATTAAAAACTTAAATTTTTTTAAGGTTTTTCGCCTTCTTTTTCAGTATCACCCATGAAAAAAGAAATGAGTACACCCTGTATTTTAGTAGTAACCAATTAAATTTAACGAACTTTTGACCGGAAGATAGATCTTTCTTTTTCTTTATGATCTTTTTATGTATAGGCTTGTTTAGAAAATCAACCGGATGTTGTAGGCTTTGTGGGTGTATTCACAATTGTTTAATTATTAAAATGCATCCTTTGTTACATCGGTCAACTTCGGTAAACTTCGGACAACAATATACTAATAAAACAAAACGGTATTTTTTTAAAAATAAGATTCTAGTTTCTTTGATTCGAGTAGAATTAAATTTTTAAAACAACTTTCAACATTTAAATTACGGTGTTGGTAAATTTGTTTAATAAAAGCCAACTTCAAGTAAGCTTGTGACAACAAAATTCCATTTAGATTCGCTTAAACGTTTGGAATACATTACTAAATTTTTCGATTAAATAATTAATTCGTAATTTTGTTGTAGAATAAATTAATCTTTGTTTCTTAGCTAGCCGGATGCTTTATAAGAATTTTTAGGCGTAGTCTGACTTTTATTAAATAAAAAACATCGCGATTTTTACGAGACTTGTTCGGGAATGTTCGGTTAAGTTTTTTGGTCATTTTTTCTAACGTACTCGGCCTTGTAAGCAATTGTATAATTTTGTTTTTGCGTCGTATTTTTAATAAACTTGAAACGTAGCTGCGATGGGAAGCCGCAAGAATTTGGGAAAGTTTTTTATGTGTTTTTCCTTGACTTAAGACCTTTTCAAGATTATTTTATAAAGTAGCTTTTGTTTGAGTTAACAATGAATTAGTCTTATAACTTATCAGATAGTTCTTAGTAATATTGACTTAGCATATCTTTGGAATTACAAATGACGTACTCGTCATTCATTCTCAAAATGTGAGTCTTATATTTCCTGTAAGATTTTTAAGTTACAATTTTTTATTTAGAACTTGATATGATACAGCTTGTATAAACTGAATTTTTGTAAACTACAGTAAAGTCTACAACAAAAATTCACATCCAAAATAAGTCCAAATCTAAAATGGCGACCTTTTACAACAAATTATGACAACCATATTGAAAATTTTTGTTATTTAAGAATTAAGACTAATATATTGAATCAATATTTCCCGTATGGTTTTCAACATTTTTATATATTTTTATTTAAAATTGAATATGGTACAACATAGTATTAAATTGACAATTTGTATCTTCAGTACTGTGAAGTCAACATCAAAAACAAGTCCAAAACAAAAATGGCGACCTTTTTCAATAAATTATGGCAACCATATTGAAAATATAATAACAATTATTGTTAAATATTGCTACAAATATTTATTTTAAAAAATATAAAAATACAGATACATGCTATACTGATAAAACTAACAATCGAGTTTTTATCTCCCTATTTTTGAACTTATCAACTATTTTATCACATTTCAAACAAAATGTACAGTCAAAAATAAATTTACTTAAAGACATGAAGATAATTTTCAAAATTATGAATTTAAAAAAATAAAAATAGTGTTCATTCGTTTTAAGCGGAACTAGATTTTGAAAGCAACTTAACGATTGAGGCTTTAGACCAATGTTTCTCAAATGAAAAGGTGCCGCGGACCAGTATATTTAATTTCCTACCGCGGACCCCTAAAAATAAATGTACTATTAAACCAGTTGTATATGTAGACTACATATATTTTAGTAATAAAAAATTAACAAAATAAACAGAAAATAAATAAAAAATCATAAAAAATAAATAAAAAATCTCAAAAATAATAATTTATAAACTTTCGCGGATCACTAAAATTATGCCAAGAACCAGTGGTCCGCGGACCACCGGTTGAGAAACACTGCTTTAGACCATTTTGTTTGACATTCAATCATTAAAAATATGGTCTTAAAAGAAAAAAAAATCCGTTTAAACGTTTGGAAACAGACCATTCCAAATTCCAAACAATTTAGCACGACTAAATGATTTTTTTTTTCAATTCTATTTTTTTTTTTAATCTGTTTGTCCACGCAATATTCATGTGATACATTTTAAGCGAAGCTAAATAGAATTTTAATTTTTGTTGTCATGAGCTAACTTTTTAATCATTGTAGAGAGCTTTTGTTAAAAAAAAAAACATCAAAAACCACATTTAACCGATAAAAGTTAGTCTATCAAAATCTAGTTCCGCCTAAACGAAAAAAACAGGCTATATCACACGATAATTTAAAAAATAATTTACTTTTTAACCATTGCAGAGGGCTTTTGTTAAAAAAAAGACCAAAAACCTCATTTAACCGATAAAAATTAGTCTTCAAAATCTAGTAAAACTTAAACCAAAAAATATATATCACACGATAATTTAAAAAATACTTTTAATTAACAAATTTTAAATTCAAAATGTGTTAAACAAATGACCAAAAGCCACAATTAAAATTATTTTTCAAAATATAGTTCCGCATAAACCAAACAGGACAATTTTGAATATACTTAAATCATAAATTACAAAATAAATTCAAAATATTTTTACTATGCTAATTTTGTGCACAATAAATTGAGTAAATACCAGCTAAAAAATAAATTTTAAAATATTCAAAATGTGTTTGCTTAACTAAATAACCAAAAGCCTCAAAATTATTTTTCAAAATCTATTTCCCCATAAACCAAACAGGACAAATATTAATTGTTGAGTTAACGTGAAGTTTAGGATAAGGTAAACTTAAAGAGATTCTTTACTTCACAAATTATTTTATTTTCACTATACGTACATTTCGGCTACTTTTATTCAACTACTGAAGATGGCTACTTCGTAGCCGAAATGTACGTATAGTGAAAATAAAATAATTTGTGAAGTAAAGAATCTCTTTAAGTTTACCAAACAGGACAATTTTGAATATACTTTAATTATAATTTACAAAATAAATTCAAAATATGTTATGCTAATGTGTTCACAATAAATGTTTGTTGAGTAAATATTAATTAATAAATAAATTTAAATCACCTTTAGTAAAAATTATATTTAAAATCCCATAATAAGCGTTGTATCCATGGAAAATTTAGTCATAAATCACATAAATTAGCACAAAATAAGTTAAAACTGTCTGAACTGTACAATATTGTTGTAATATTAAACTTAAATCCACAAATTGTTATAGTATTAACGTAATCATTGCCAACGGCGTATATACCACTAAAAAACCGGCGAAATACTAAACACAGGGCGCCTGGTTACTTACGTGGCGACATAACTTGCGCAAGTGAGAAACTCACTACGGTCGGAGCCGGCTGATTATCTGTCCTTTTCTACGTATAGAATGCCGGCCTGACGGGTTAAAACGTTCCCACGCTATAGACTGGTGTATATAGCACGATACACATTTCACTTGAGTCGCGCAGTTACTAAAGGAACGCAGCATCCAACGTTGGAGATCGGCATCTTGTTATGCGCAATGGTCAATGAGTCACCGGCTAAATCTCTACACCCCTCTCCTCTAAACCGGCGAGCGGCCGGAAAATAAAACTCATTTGTTTTTAACTATTTCTACAAGGATATTTCTATTTTTGATTGTTGTAGGAATGTTAATAACAATGTACTGAAGCCGACAGGCGTGGCGTAGTAGTAACACACGTCTCAGGTTCGAATCCTGTTCAGAACACGAAAAATTATGTCTTTGCTTAAAAATATTATTCGCGATATCGTCATACATTTTTCTTAACCTTTTGAAAACAAACGCCCCTTTCCAGTTAAACATATTGCTATCCCAATAACGCAACCAGAGTATGGAGGCAATCTGTAACGGTCTAAGCATTTGGAGTTCCTCAAGCACAATTTAAAGCCCTCTCCTACTAAATATTTTCAGGTATGGAAATTACGGGATAAAAATGAGTATCGTCCTGGCTAATTGTCTCAGTAGCAAGGTCATAAACGCGAAATAAATTTAAAAAACAATGTACTGAATATATGAAATTAGATTTTTAGTTTTAAATACATTTTTTCTACAAATAACTGTGAGTTTCTTATACAAAACTAATAATCTGAAATAAAATTAATAAATAAATTTTGCACCGAATTTTTATCTATCTAATAGGATATTTAAAAAAAAAATGTTACGGCTCATTAATTTAAAACGGCGCGCAACCATAAAGTTCTCAGTAGTATCTTATACAAAACTTAAAAACGGAAATAAAATTAATAACATATTACAATTTGCAGGAAATTTTTATTTATCTCAAATCAAAAATATCACTTCTGGAGTACCGCAAGGTTATAACCTTGGTCCTTTATTATTTAATATATTTATTAATGATGTAAATAATTGTTTTCAATTCTCTAATTTCATAGATCTCAAATCAAAAATATCACCTATGGAGTACCACAGGGTTTACCTTGGTCCTCTGTTATTTAATATCTTTATTAATGATATAAATATTTGCTTTCAATTGCGGCCATACAAAACTAACAATCGAAAATTAAATTAATAACAACCTATACATTAAAATTTGCAGCGAATTTTTATCTATCTCAAATTAAAAATATCACCTCAGGAGTACCACAAGGTAGTAACCTTGGTCCTCTATTATTTAATATCTATATAATAATATTAATATATAATATCTATTGTGTAATATTATAATATAATATTAATATCAAGTCTTTAGTGATCCTATTAAGGTTTCTTGGTTGTATCTCCAAAACCCTAACAATAAATGTTTTATTTTAAAATTATTTTACGGTTTAACAAACAAAAATAATTCTATTATCTTTAGCTGCTCATCCTGTTTTTGTGATTTTAAGATTAGAAATAGTAAATATTAACAGAACGTGTAGAGTTGCCTTAAATAGTCTTATCAGCAATAAACTATACATATACTTTTATCTGATATATGCAAATAAATAATATACTCTATGGAGCCATACATTTTGTAATCTAACGTAAGAACGTATTTTTAAAACGATTAACAATATAAAATCGTTACATAATTATTAAAAACCATAACACAAATATTCATCTAACTGAAAATTCTGTTAAATGATCAGTTAACTTTTTGGCATTCTGCGTTAGTAATCATAGATGCTGTGCGAAATAATAACAGCGTCTTTCTTAAAAAGATACCGGGAAAGTAAATAAGGTTTATGTTTATGAGTTTTTCATTATGAAAATATTTTGTTAAATTAAAAACATATGGTAGTCTATAAACCAAAATTTTCCCATGTTTTTAATGTCTGTTACGTATTTTTTTTACAAAACACATGTTGCTTGAGAACTTATATAAGATACAGTGATTGTCAATCGATGTGCCGCTACACATTGGCAGGGCCTTAACAAATTTAGCGCCCTGGGAGAGATTTTTTTCACCGCCCTCTTCAGACGATCATATATCAAGTCATCATAAAAAAAAAAAAAATACATAAAATTTACAATCGATCCAATTGTTCACAGATCAGAATTAAACCTTTGCCCCGGTTTTAACATCTCATAATGATTCCTTTATAGAGCCTTCCAGATCGAAGTTCATCAAGCATAAATTTCCTGATTTAAATTTTTTAAACCACAGTTGACATGTGTGTACACTTACTTTATCACCAACAGTGCAAATGTTTTATGTAGCAACTGTAGCAGATTTTTTTAGGGTACTCAACATTAAACAGCTAAAATGTTTTGATGAAAATTCTTCCGCCATTTTAAAATGCAAGGGTTTAAAATGAAACGAAAACAATAATTAGGTACTCAAGATTACAAAGTTTAATCAAAACGCAAAAGACGTCTGTTTAATTCAGCGAATAAGTGACTAGTTCGACTAGTTCACTGTACTAATAATAAAAACTAAAAAACTTTCCAGTATACCTAATATTTGTGTAAATGTACCACGAAATGAAAATGTTGTGAACCACTGATGTAGGGTAATACTAGACAGACTATAATTATTCATTCTCACTTGGTTTTATTTTCAATAAAGGTTGACCATGAAGGTCGTTATAATATCTGTAGACTTTTTACTACTTTCCATAGATTATTTATTTAGTTGTGTTATTTTTTTAAATTCGTAACTCTTTATGCATTTATAAGCAAAGTCGAATTTTTATAACTTTATGGCCCGGTTTTTGCACCTTCAGGTACTCCTCTAGATTACTATCTGACAGATAAGGTTATCTGGAACTTCATCTACTAAATAAATATCAATACCAATCAGAGAATTCAACACATTAGTCTCATAATCGGTTAGATAACTATCAGATAGATAAATTTGTATTGAAAGACGGAATGACATTTATTCAGCACAGAAAGTATCACATAACCTAATCTGTCAGATAGTTACCTAGAAGTTTACTTGAAGATGGAAAGACGGAATTAAATAAGAAATTTCATTTTGCTCATACCTAACGAGTGGCTAAAAACATCGTTATACGGCAACAGACGCGTCGATCACCGATACCTTGAAATTTTCCCCGGCCAAATTTACCCAAAAAACAAATATATATATATTTTTTAGATAGATAGATAGTTACCTAGAGGTTCACCTCAAGGTGGAAAAACTGGGCCTAAATGACAAAGCAAATAAAGGAAAAAATTCGGTTTTCGAGAAATAAGTAAATTTTAAGGACAACGGTCTAAAATAAAGGATTGTCCTCTATAATAAAGGTCAGATGGTTTTTTAGAGGTTTACCTCGAGGTACAAAGACTGTTTTGCTCCAGCTAGTCGTTACTAAAATATTATTTGTTATGGAATATTGGGAACAATATTTCTTAGAAAATATTTTGAAAATCAATTGACAAACAAATAGTTAGCTTAAATATTTACAATTGATAAGTTCTGAGAAAAATAGTGTAAGTCTACCACGTGATTTTAGAGTTAATTTACACAAGAATGCATAAACAAATTCATATCTATAATAACAATTGTTGAAAACATGAGAGGGAGAAAGATCGTGAGATTTCTTGTATGTACAGTCGATCTTTCTTCAGTAAAGTACAGTTCTCAGACGGTTCTTTGGTGCTCGGCAAGCATTCCATCGACCAATTACCAAACAGGAAGCAGATGGATTTAAAAAAAGATATTTTATAGACCATAGGATGATTTAAATAAATCACAAAAACAAAATAGGTTACCTAACAATGAATAGTTTATTAGGTATTAGTATTAATACATAAACAATTGAATTGATTATTTCAAAACAAAGGAATAGGAATTTCTGAACCTACCCCTATAAAACGTTATTTCCAGTATTTTTGGGGGTAACAATTATGTCTGGCTCTTAATTGAAGCGACAGACAACGAGATAAACAACAATTCCGAGCAATCATCTGTTGACTTTTAAAACTAATTGTTGGTATTTAAGTTTTTTGGGCGTTTTCAATGATTGTGGTTATGTGGGTAGCCCATATGTTTATTATCAAGGAGTGACGTTCAGAATGATATCATCCCATATGGACTTTCCCATAAAATAAAATTCCCAAGATAAATATAGAAAAGCGACATATTTAATTAACTAGTTATGCATGTAATAAATATGCAATTTAAAATTTCTTGACTTTATAAGTACATGTTATACAAATAGTAAGCATGGTCTTATTTGGTCTGCTATTATATTCTATAGATTTAGAATATCTGTAACTATATTTGGTGTTATATAAAGGCAGAACTACCAACTGCTACTAAAAAAATTGATGTGAAGTGTGAATTTTCACATATTTCAGGATTTTGTAGATATTCAATAAGTGTAAGGAGCCAACATAATACTGGATGCCTAGGAATACAGTTGATTCCGTTTAATCTGTACACATCGGGACTAGTACATTTTGTCCCGATTAAGCGGCTTGCCCAATTATCCGAAGTTCGACAAAAATTACAGGTAATTAATTTTTGTAGTACATACTTACTACATAATAAAAAATAATATAAATTCTGAAACAATAAATTGCATAATAAATTCTGAAAGAAAAATAATGTTCAAACTTAAATTGAGTTATGTATTCTGCAAAAATTTTTCCAAAGTGGTTTTTCTTTTGTTTTTTTGGATTGTAGTTGTACAAAATCAGCGCAAATTTTTCTGTATTGCCTGTAAAATATTAATTTTCTTCGGCGCCACGGGAATTCACTCTATTACTGTCCCGATTAAACGGAATTTTGACCCGAAAAAGCGAAATAAATTTGTGTTATTTCCTCGGTTCTGTTTCCGTTCTTTAGAATTTGTCCCAAATAAGCGGCTGTCCCGATTAACCGTTGTCCTGATTAAGCGGAATCGACTGTATTTGTTTTATAATTACATAAAATTACTTTTATTCATTATTTGATTACTAAGAGCTTCCATTTAATTTTTTTAAACAAAATTTAAATAATTTGCCGAAAATCACAGCGTTTTTTCTGCATTTGCTTCATATTCAAGTCTTCATTAGATTAAGTAATATTTTGATAAATGGCTAAAAATGTCATTGAAAATTTGTCAAATACTTATTTTGTGAAATATTTCTTGGTTGTGAAATATTCGTGAAAGACATAAAAGTGACATCACTAAACTATCTACTCTGATGGATTTGTACCAAAACTTGATCAAATTGAGATATTCATCGAAGCTTAAACAGGAAATTTATTAAAAATCCCTTTAACCAGATCTGCTCTACACATATCCATCAGGCTAAAAACAGTTGATTCATATTACAAAAAGCAAAATTCGTGCTTATCTATAAAAATTCAAAATTAGTATGAATAATACGTAACTCTTTTTTTGTGACGGTTGGTAAAAAGAATTTATTCGAGTTAAAATTAAAGTCATTTCAGGCGCCAGTGACTTATACCCTATGATTAACTATGTGTAAATATGCATAACTGTCTACCTGATAAGAAGGCGTCGAATTTTATGATTAAACAAGATTATAAAAATTCGTTACAAAGTCCTTACATTGTGCAATTCACTACTACCCTTAATCGTCGGCGCCTTTTCAGAAGATAACGTAACAATGCCTAATATTGTTTGATAAGATAAGGATAAAAATTTTGATGAATGATATTGAGAAAGTCACGTAGGACAACAAAATTATCTAATTTATTGTTTTATAGCTGTTGCCAAGTGGGAAAAGTCTTAAGTCGAAGGTTTGTTATTAAGGCAGCGTTTACAGCTCTTAAATTAGTCGACTATAGGCTATGACTTGTGCACTGTTGATTGTCACTACAAGTTTGTCATATGGTAACGCGAATGACCGTTCACAGCTCTAAATTTAATGCATTATGCTTGTCGACTGTAGTTAGGAGCTATTTTAATGAGACAAGCATATAAAAACACTGTTGATATTTCATTTTTTCAACTAATAAAGATTAAGGTTTCAAGTAAAGTCAAGTCAACAAAACCAAAATATAAAGCTAGTATTGTTCTAATATACAAACATAATTTTTAGGCTGAGGCTAAATAATAATGCGGTGACATCATGGCGTCAAGCTTTCATATAAAATACTTATGCTGTAGCAGTTCTTTTCTGGCTATGATTGAATAAAGATGTTTAAAGCCTATGTATGATTTTTTATTTAACAATCTCCAAAATATTCCATATTCCAACATATTAGCTATCTCACTTTACATAACCTAAAAAATCAGCAGTGGCCACCACAGGACTTACCGCCATCACAAAGTACTTGTATAAAATACCTACATTCTAGCAACAGAGTAGAAATAACTTGGCCTAATATTTTCTAACAGAGATATTATTTATCATAACCATGAAAACGTTACATATAAGTATGAAAAAATAGATACTCAGAAAAAATTTCAAAAAATTTTTAAGATTGACTAAATTTAAAAATAGCACCAACTATTCTTATAAATTTATTAACACATTGCCAGACTCCTTCAAATCCAATAGTTTTAACTCATACCATCAAAATTTTCCTTATCAACCATGCTTTTTATTCTATAAATGAATTTTTACAACATAAATTCTGAATCATTTTTATAGCATTTAAAATTGTAGTTGATGATATTTTGTATTATTTTATCTAATTCTCTATTTTATTACATTCTCTAAGTACACAATTACTACCAACCTAAATGTTTTATATTGTATATGTATAGGGTGACCATTTTCTTAAAAAGGCAATGCGGGACGGAGCAAAAAAAAAGGTCCTCACCTCCCAAATCCATGTGAAGAGAAAAAAAAAAAAAAAAAGTCCTCACCTCCCAAATGCGGGACTTTTGCGGGACGAATGGTTACCTTATATATGTACCTACATATTGTTTGCCATATTGTTTCCTGTGCTTTTTATTGAATATTACATTTACGATTGTACTTACTGATGTAAAACAAAATTATTGTAATTTAGTCAATAAACAATTATTATTATTATTAAAACCCTAAAAAGATTTACTTCAATACGATCCTGTAATTTCCATATATATCTTGTGAATCCCCCCCTGTTGTTTATGTACTTGTTTATGCATGTTTTTGACAATTGACCTCATGGAGATGAGTCTGACGCTGTCGATATGGTTGTTTTGATTCTTTAAGACAATTGTTATTCTATTTATGGAGAAAAAAGATGGAACTCTGGACTTGTCATATGCAACATAGTCTCACCCTGTGCTTGACTGCCTTATAGTTTGTTTTTCAAACCATCAACTTAGTTTATTTTATGATTACTGACGCACTTTAAAATTAAGTAGATTTACTTATTACTTTGTTTGTTAATATAAGAAGAGCAAATGTGTTTTTATAATTTAAGATAATTTATTAGCATACTTCAAACTTTTAACTACCAATGAAATTTTAAATCAGTGGTTTCAAAACAGACATCGTTCTTTCGTAAACAAGGTATAATTAAGGAGGATTTACTTGACAGTTAGAGTGACCAGATTTCAGTGAAGGAAAACCGGGACACAGGGGGGAAAAAAAAAGGTCTTCACCTCCCAGATCCAAGTGAAGAGCAAAAAAAAAAAGGTCCTCACCTCCCAAATCCAAGTGAAAAGCAAAAAAAAGGTCCTCACCTCCCAAATTCAAAGTGAAGAGCAAAAAACAAAAAAAATAAATAAACGGTCCTCACCTCCCAAATCCAAGTGAAGAGCAAAAAAAAGGTCCTCACCTCCCAAATTCAAAGTAAGGAGCAAAAAAAAAAAAAAGCTCCTCACCTCAAAAACCGGGACAATCGACCGTCCCGAGAACATTTTTCGGGACACCGGAACAATTGACCTAAAACCGGGACGGATGGTCACCCTATAATAAGTGCCGGAGTGTGTCGGACAAATTTTGCTTTGTAGTAATCACGACAAAATGAACAATATTTTTAAAATAATTTATCGTCTGTTAATCTAAGAGCTTTAAAAACATATTTTATGTTAAAATATATATATTTTTTTTTTTCGATGAGCTCATATTTGTTTATATTTTTAGGGGGATACATTTTTTAGATGTTTTAGTATTTTTCCTATGTGCGGAACAGACGAAAAAATGACGGTATAAGTGTTTTTTGGTCATACATACAAAACCCTAAAAACATTTCCAAAAAGTCAAAATTAGCATAGCATGCTTCTTATTTCTTAATTATTTCCTGGTTCAAACTAAAATATCTTTGTATATAAAACGAATTTAATGAATACATTGGTCGCTCTAAAAATAGATGTAGTCAAGCACAAAGGCATTTGAGTCAGTAAATAAGCCTTAATTAGATCACAACTAATAAAACTTATTAACAATGGAACAGAGAAAGGATCTTAACTGAAAACTAGACGGTTCTTTAGTTAAATATAACGTAATATTTTCCAATATTAGGCTAAGGAACTCGTAAAATATTAACAATTGATGATAAAAAGACATAATAAACAAAAGGTGCTAAAACGTGTCGTTAAATGAAAAACCATAAAGTTTTGTTTCCAAAAAAGATGAAAGATAAAAAATCGAAATATCTGGGTACAGGCTATTCCAAACGTTTAGGTGGAACCAATGAGGTTATATAACATAGAGACTGAACGAGGACGAGTTGTTATGAAGCCAACACCTCTTTAGGGGGGGGGGGCGAGGAGTACAGTTTGCATACATCAATGTTTTGCCGATAAGAATGAAAGTAAAAATATATTATTAATACTGCCAACTGCAAATTTTAATAAAACAAATTTCATAAATAATATTAAATTAACCTGAATTTATTAGTATATATTTAAGATAATTACTAGATTTCTAAATTACATACATTTAAAATACAATATGATCGAAAAAAAAAGTTTGGTAGGCCCTGAATTTAAAATGATAAGTGGACAATTCTGTTAATATAAAAATAAATGAATTCTATGTCTATCTAGACACCCTTTTTCTCGATTATATTGTATAGCAATGCTTCAGACACTTTCTAAATTTAAAACGGGCAGATATTATATTTATTCCATGATAAATTAAAATTTATCTGACAAATTATAAAAATGTATATCTATAATCAATGCTGAGTAAAATAATTTTCTGATGTATTCGAAGTACTGAATACAAATACTTTTTTTAAGGAAAAACTATATGTAACATTTTAATTAAACATTACTTTTTAGTATTTAAAATACTACATAGTTGAATTACAGTTCAAAACTCTTAAAATGCAATTTATGGCAATATTATTAAAAGTTAAAAGATGATGGAAAGGTAAAATAGTAAAATAGAAAAAATAACACAACAAAACAATCATAAACACTAAATGACGCCGGCGATTTTCCTATCGATAGCTGAACAAAATAAATGTAAATTAGGCAACTTGTTATACTCCTCGGGGCGAATTCCCCTTTCGTCTCCGCAGGGTCTTTGATTCATAACAAACAATGCTAAGGCATAGAGCGTGCTGAGTGTAAATTTCTAAATGTGAATTTCGTTCTTTTAAGTTGTCACGAGAAGGGACCTTGCTTGGGATATTTCATGTTTCAACAGCCTTAAATTTCATTGAAGAAGTCCCCACATTTTTGCAAAAAATCTCCGTCTATGATCCTAACACCTAGCATTTGAAATAAACAGTTAGACCGGTAAGATCACGGCATCAGCACCGGCATTCACCGAGCAACGAATGAGCACAAGCTCATTGCCTTCTCTTTACTTCACATCAACCCAGTTAACACGACACCCAGACCATTATTATAATGTTTATTAAATGTACATTACCTACGTCAGCAAAAAAAACAAACTCTTTAAACAATATAAATTAGGTTAACAATCAAACTAGGTCGACAACAATTATTTACCAAACAAAGAAAAACAACTATAATTGTTAATAGATGGGTATTATGAAAATATGATTTGTAATACTGATTTTGTGTATTTAATTTTGTTACCGATTTAACAGAAACTAAAAAAGCAGCTGTGGCCACCACAGGACCAACCGTAACTATAGTTTAATAAGCATAAAGGAAAGATTCAGAATTTCATTACGATTTTAACCTTCAAAACACAAACCCGTGGTCAAAATTATTTACTAAATATTTGACTAAATAAACTCAAAACTTTTTTGATATCCATTTTGCTGATTTATACAAACAGGTACTAACTGGTACCTGTATAATTCAAGTGTTTCAACTATCTATACTTTCCAGGTGAACGACCTCCCCCACTTTTTGCCAAAATATCACCTCAAAATGTTTAATTCTACGAGTACATTATTTTTAATTACTGGCAGTGACTATTAATTGACAATGAAATCTAATTATCAAAATTTTTAATCTATTTCATTATCTGATAAAATTGTAATCTTAATCTTTAACTTATGCAACCATCAGTACAAACTTTGTGTAGATGGTTGCCTATATTAGTTTGCCAAAAATATTTTTATATTTTGCATTGTAACCATCTTATATAATATTCGCTGTGTCTGTTGTTTTTCGTGTATATGCGGAACTGTTCGTATGTACGAGTACAAGGATAAGAGAAGCGTACGGTGCGGGGGGGGGGGGTATTATTTACTTCTTGTATCACCTACTATTTAAATATGTTACTGTATTATTGGATTTTATGTTTATAAATTACTTTGATTTTATGTTAGGGTGACCATTTTCTTAAGAAGGCAATGCGGGACGGAGCAAAAAAAAAAAGGTCCTTATCTCCCAAATCCAAGTGAAGAGCAAAAAAAAAGGTCCTCACCTCCCAAATCCAAGTGAAGAGCAAAAAAAAGGTCCTCATCTCCCAAAATCCAAGTGAAGAGCAAAAAAAAGGTCTTCACCTCCCAAATCCAAGTGAAGAGCAAAAAAAAGGTCCTCACCTCCCAAATCCAAATGCGGAACAAAAAGTTAAAATGCGGGACGAATGGTCACCCTATTTTATGTTTATAATAATAGCTAATAAATGTTTATAAAAATAAATAAGATTGAAAACAATATATATAGGTAGGTATTGCATTAGTTAAAAAGTAAAATAGTATATTATATCTACATTTAAAATAATATAGAAATATAGTTTTATAATATCAATTTTGACTAAATTCAATATTAAACATCTAAATTATTATTTTAAAACGTTTGACCTTAATATTAAAAAAATACAGCCTATTGTGGCTTTTTGCCTTGAGGTTCCAAAGAAATATCATTTAAACTGTAGGGTTCCACAGATGTAAGAAGGTTGAAGACTACTGATATAGACCATCCTCAATGTTAGAGTGATACAATTAATTTTTTAAGAGATCGTAAACTCTTAACAGATTTTCCTTTGAGAGTTGCATTCCGCAAATAATTGTTTACCGGGCCTAACGCTTTTCTCAGGACTGAAATAGATTAAGAAATACAAGAAATATATATATAAAACTTGAAACTGATTCCAATAAACGACTGAAATACAGTGAAACTTATTCCTTTGGATCCTTTCAAGTTTGACTCCATTAAAGTCGTTGATTTTAAATATTATAAAATGTTACTCCTATATTTAATGTGTAAAATGTCCAAATCCAAAAATCCATTAACCCCAAATTCATAAGCTTATAGTTCTCATTCAGAATATTAAAAAAATTATAAAAATGCCCCAATAAAAATTCTACGGTTATGAAGTACCATACCTGAACGTTGTCCTGTAGTTCCGTACATTGGACTCCTAGCAGTAGTAGCCATCTTCTGAAATGCAATAAGATCTCTTACAAATATGTACTTTCACAACTGACACTAACTAAACCAACAAGTTATCTATAATGTCCAAGTTAGTACACAACACTCTGTGTCAGAACATTAACTGAAGACTTAATAACTTAACTCTCTATATACATTACTTACAAACCAATTTCATGAAATAGATTATTCTTATCTTTTATCTTTACAGTTTTGCGAAACATTTGTTATTGTATTTGTGGATTCTATATTTAAAAAATTATAACATAAAGGTCGGTAACGTTTTTTTTAAGGCAAATCTGTGTTACATGTCTCACAAATAGGTTCTTCACCTCGAAGGAGGTGTCTATGGGTCCACCAACAGTGGAAATTATGATCAAATATCACTGAAAATACTGCTGGAAGAACTCCATGGTTTAAGGAGGGGGGTAGGGTCTGATAACCACATTTTAAGCATATTTTTGTGATTGTTTTTCAAATCTTTGGTTAAATTTATTCATTTTCAAACTAAGTACATATATAAAGTATGTTTTGAAGAAGATACAAAAAAAAATTGAAGGCAAAATATGGCGAAATGAGCCAGCTGTGGCAAATCTTCTCAGACTCCGGGGAAAAATTTAGATTTTGCGGTGACCATCATAACTCGTCACTGGATCATCTGAAATCAAAAATCCAAAAAGATTTTGTTAGTTTATGAATTTGCCGAGGTAATGACGTTGAGTTTTTATTTTTAAAATGATTTTTCAGTTTTTAGCGTTACTTAGACGACAAAAAAAAATTAATTCCCCCTAAAAAACCTAAAAATGAGTATATTTGTGATTGTTAAATAAAAAAAAAACATGAAAAAAAAAATATCTCAACGTCATTACCTCGGCAAACTCATAAACTAACAAAATCTTTTTGGATTTTTGATTTCAGATGATCCAGTGACGAGTTATGCTGGTCACCGCAAAATCTAATTTTTTCCCCGGAGTCTGAGAAGATTTGCCACAGCGGCTCATTTCGCCATATTTTGCCTTCAATTTTTTTTTGTATCTTCTTCAAAACATAATTTATATATGTACTTAGTTTGAAAATGAATAAATTTAACCATAGATTTGAAAAAAAAATCACAAAAATATGCTTAAAATGTGGTTATCAGACCCTACCCCCCCCTTAAAGTCTCCTTTAATCTGTCGTTAATTTTGTATGCTATTCCATTCATGTTGCCATTTAACTAACATTGATGTTTCAGATGACTTTGCGTCATCTGGAAATATGAAACTCACATCATAGGTCTGTGGGAGGCGGCTTTTGTAGCTACACCAGCCGCTTTATTGCTTATACCAACATGTCCCGGCATCCAAAACAATTCAAATTATGGAGTAGCAACCAGATCTTTAGTACAAGAGGATGCACTGGATCTGGATCTTGGATACTGTTCAGAGCGCTTAACGTATCCGTCAATATGACACTTGAAATTTAATAATAAATTATATGGACACCGTCACGTTTTTGGCAAAAACCTGTTTCAAGATTTAATCTTACTTATTTAATATTTCAACCTTGCTCATGTATAAAAAAAAAATGTTTATAAAATTCATGCGGGTTTTAATTTGACTTTTGACCTTCAAAGATAACCTTGTCAAAAACGCCACATCACTTATTTACCAAACACAGTTTTTGGAACTATTTAAATCGTATAATTTAAATACAATTACCTATAAATTTAAGAACGGATATGACTGGTAAATTAGCAAAATTATTACGAAGTGCAACATAGCATGACCAAGACGAAATAAAATTAAATTGCGAGTCAAAATTTTATATACACACACCGGAAAATTTAAAGGAACAGACATAAAAATCTAATTATTTTCCTTGTAGTATACTTATTGTTGATATCTCTCAGGTAATCTTCTAGTACGATGTTTTTTGGAATAATGTTCAATCGGGTTGAGGTCAGGGAAGCACCAGAAGCAAAAGGACCCAGTAGCAAAACGCCCGTGGAGCGTTATTGGTTACCGATATTGATGATACATCTAGTATTTGTTCTCTCTATTTACTATATTTCTGTTTAGAAATATATTATTTATTTCTCTTTACCGCTAATGAATACTTACTTTACAATTGTTATTTTGAAAGACAGCTAAATGAATTAACATCTCTGCTATAATGGGAGTATGTCTACATGGCGTAGTTCTTGCATAAATGTATTTAAGTGATTTTAGAAAGTCAGAGAAAGTTCGAAAATGATCACGTATTTAGCTAGAGAAAATGTCAAACCAAGAAAAAATATTAATAATACTTCCTCTTAAATCCACTTTTCAAAAAGAGTAAAAATATACAAGAAACTTTGCAATATATGAAAGTACAGAAAAAAATGTGAATTTTCAAACATATCTGGATTTTGTAGGTATTTAACTAGTGCACACTTTGTATTATTATAATTTTATTTATATTATTACTTTTTTATTTATTATTATTATTATAATTATTGTATTATTATTATTATTATTATTATTGTATTATTTTTATTAATATTGTATTTGAAACATATTGTAATTTGACTGACCAAAAACAATATTTCTTTTGTACCTTGGTCAATAAATAAATATTATTATTTTACTGATAAAATAGATCATTAAAGTGGATTTTACACGATTCAATTTATTGATCAATAAATTGAAGTTAACCTTAAATTTATTGATGTGTATAAAGCGTTCAAATTTCAACAATAAATTGAACAATTTATTGACGATAAAATTGATCGATTTATTTTGAAAATAGTTCTATTTTTCATAAATTTTCTAGAGAATGCTATGTATATTTTTATCTGTTTAGTTATTTCCAACTGTTGTAGCATAACCTAGAAATATATAGATTATGTATTTCGTTTTCAAATGTGACAGAACTGCAAACGTTCTAATTCACCATCATCTATGCTCTATGTCACCTTAGAAAAATGTGTGTAAGAAGATAGGAGCTGTTTGTCCTTGCTTTGGATTGGTTTAGAACGTCATCCCTATGACACTGTTAAAATATTTTTAGTCCAAGTTGACAGATGTTCAGTGTCGTACATTAGAAATATATATGATTTTATTTTTTTCGTATATTTAGTTATTATTTACATATTTAGACTTTTATTTATATTCTTGGCGTAGATTTTATGGAGAAAATTCTCCATGCAATTTGTTTATACGTAGTTATATATTTTTTAGGTTTTCTGACATATAAATATTTTTTGACACTTGACAATTAACAGATTAAGATAGAAGACTAATGTGAGGCCAAAAGACAGCCCAGCTGATTGTGCCCAAAGAAGAAGTTACTGATATAATTTTTAGACCTTCATATATACATATATTTTTAATTTTTATTTACAATAAATATTTAAATAAGAAACTTTAACTCTGAAGATACATATATTGTTCGTTTCATTGCTTTATTTAAACTATTTTAGCCAAATCTCTTTTTATATAATTTTTAAAAATTTATATTTTTTTAACTTTTTCATATTTCCCATTAAACTGAATTTATGTCGTATAAATAACGTAATTGTATTATCTGCCTTGTTTATTTCAATATCTTAACCTTTTTTTAATTAAAAAAAAATCACTTGCTAACCCAGTTGTAGTAACTGGGTTACTACAACTGGGCCCATGCCCTAGTTGTAACTTATTTTAAATTTCCCGCTATACTATATTTGTCCAGTGTAAATCGTACTCGGTTCGCAGCGCTATCTACTTTTTTCTAATTTGAAATAGACCATATGTCGATGATATATACCTATATATATATAAGGTTGGTAATGTAAAAGTTTTCAAAAAAAATTGATAAATAATATTATTAATAATTAAATTATTGATAAATAAATTGATGTATGTAAAGTGATCCTTTTATTTTCAAGGTTGTCAATAAATTGTTCAATTAATTGCAAAAAAATAGATCAATAAATTGTTTAAAACCACCTTTTAATTTTGATTATTTGAGAAACGTAAAATCTGCAAGGTGATGCAATATTTCTAACCATTAAAAAAATTCCCCACTTTAAAAAAATATGCAACCATAAAAAAAATATATACATTATAATACTTAGTAACAAAATAGAAAATTATAATGTATGTAGGGCGTAGAGTCATATGCAAATTTATTGTTGACACCGGTTGACCGTATACAGTATGTTAACGATATCTCATGTGATATCTTTATGTTAATGGTTCGATAGTCAAGGCATGGTAACTCAAAAGGAACATCCGGTATACCTACACAGCACTTCCTGTGTTTATATGTAACTGGAATACCGCCCACAACACAAAGAACTCGAGGAAGTCTTCAACAAATATACAACCTTTTAGATACCAAACTTCTAGTGAAATTACGTTTTTATGCATTGGAGGGTGACTTAATTTTATTGTTAATAGTGATTTCTGGTTGTATTTGAATATTTATTAGTACATTTAGATCGTAATAGAATTCTCAAAATAGAAAATAAGCTATTAGAATCGGGGCCGTTCTTAGTGGAGTCTACATTACCCTTACGTCACATCGTAACGGATACCATAGTTCTATATTCTCTGTAAAAATTGGGATATTGCCCAAAGCTGTGAAATTAGCACTATGGCACAAGTACTGCATCTTACTGAGTACGCGTCAATTACTGAAATGCAAATAATTTCACAGCATTTATAATTATGTTTAATTACCAGAGTACGGACAATTTTAGGCAAATCTGCACTAACGACATTATTAATGAGTTCATAGACGTAGAAAAATTCACATCATAATATAAATAAACGTAACGTAAATATCAAAAAATATCTTAGTAATACAAATACTAAATAATTATCATTTGGTTAAAAGAGGAGGATAGACGATGTAGAATGTGCAGAGAAGAAAGGGAGACGGTTGAACATATGCTGGAAGGATGTGAAGAAAAGAGAAGCAAAGGAGGAACGAGAGAAGATATTTTAAACGGAAATGGCTGCGGATACACATGGATGAAAGAGGTAATAGAGAGAAAGGAAATCAAAGAAAAAGAAAATAATAAGAAATAATGCAAAATAGATTTCAAGCCAACAGGTAGAAATTAAATTTATATTTTAGTTAATAATAATAATTTATTCACCAAATTACATATACATCTATTGTTTTTAGTCAGTCATTATTAGGTAAATACGATTAAAATTATAATGTAAGGAATATATAGATATAGAATAAATTGTAATAGGTAAATCAAAGGTAATAGTATTAATTAAAATAAATTGAATTGATTGAATTGATACTAAATAATTATCATTGTTAAGAAATGTTATTAAGGAAAAACATTTCTTTTGACGCAAACGTCAAATACATTCAAACCTGTAATATTTTGAACTGTTATTTAATCTGTATAAACTTTGCAAGTCAACTATTAGTTTTATGAACTGTGAGTAGAGCTGAACAATAATTCGTATTTAGATTTAGAGCATATAGTTTCAAACATTTCTTGAATCTGTTTACTAATATTCACTTATTTACATCAGTAATAATTATAGCATTTTTAAAATATATGTCTCTATGAAAAAAAATTTGTAGACATTTTTCTTATTATTGCATTTTATATATTTATTATTTTGGAGATTTTAAAATGGCTGAATTAAATTTTTTACTGAACAATAATTCTTATAGTTATTTAGATTTATAGCATATACTTTCAAACATTTCTTGAATCTATCTACTAATATTAACTTTTTTACAATAATAATAATTATAGCATTTTCAAAATATAGCTCTTTCTGAAAGAAAAATTTGTAGACATTTTTCTTATTATTGCATTGTATATATTTATTATTTTGGAGATTTTAATGCCTGAATTAAATGTTTACCAACAGAATTTAACAGAATATGGCTTTATTGTCAACTGACAATAACTGAAGCGCCTCTAGTGAGATTTTGAGAAACTGACGGTTGTAGGATAGTCGAGTTTGTGACAAGCATGGGAATATGTTCTTAGAAGTGGAAAGACAGTTAAAGACCATTTTAGAGTGTGTTCCCGTGTGTTTCAATAAATATCACATGAAGATACCATTGAACCTGTCAAAAATATCCTACCAAAGTCAGCCATGATGTGAATGCAGTAGCGCCTCTATCGGTAGTGTCAGATGCCAATACATATATTTCCCAACAAACAGATGCATAGATACACTTAGTTGATACATTGTACTAAATAATTGCAATGTTATTGTGTTTCAAAATAATTAATTAATTAATGTGTCAGCCATTTCCGTCATTCGCTAAAATACTGACATTAATTTTTCTAATAAATACAGTAATGAAATAGATTTATCATTCTGTTATTACTCATACTGCAAAAAATCTAGGAAAGCTTTATCAATGGGAAAATCGCTACATACCCATTAAATATTACATTTTTGTTTCCTCGATGTTGACATAATGTAAAAACATATTTTTTTATCAGAATTTTAACCCCAATACCACAAAAATAATTTCTGATATTTGATTAAGATTTTGCAAATCTAAAAAATTTTCCGATAAAAAAACGCGATAGTCATATTGGCATAAAATAGTTTATTCGAAAACTTGTTTTGAAACGCATAACATATCATAATAAAATATTAACATAAAGAATTACGAATTGGAATAACCCAAACATAACTTGCAAATGTGTTTACAAAACAATTCCTGAAAAAAAGATGTTTTAAATTAAAAAACGATTGCTTTAAAGAAACGAAATTTTTATGTCACCATTTTTTTATTTTTAAAAATGAAGACTAAACATTTTCTCAAAGAGTCTGTTCATTGTTTAAAAAATAATGCGGTTAGTTTGAAAAGCGCAAGTGTTGAGAATGAAAGAACAATGGCGAGGAAGGGGGGGGGGGGGGGTTAAACCACTCCGCGAAAAAAAACTTACGTATTATTATAGTTTGCACAGACGTGGAAAAGCAAAAAAAAAATAATGAGACAAACGTTTAATTAATTAATAAATTTTTAGAAAGTTAAATTTTTAATTAATTATTTAGTATAAAATCTAATTTAAATAAAATCTGTTATATTGTACCTGTACTTTTATTATTATATAAAAGAATAATAAAAGAACAAAAGTTTATAAAAAAGAAAATTTAAAAAAATATATATCAACCCCCCCGATTTTTTTTTTTTGCTACGACACGAAAGAATATAGAGTGAAGACAGTGCAAAGCAACTACTCCTCGTCCTGTGGGAAGACCTCGCCAAAGATGGAGGGATATGTTTATACGTTGATTGCCATTTTCGTTGTAAGGGTACGAAAACGCGCTGAAAATTGTATCCGGCGCCTATAAGAGCTTGCTAATATGCGTCGATCAGCGCGAATAAATATCCTTTCTTTCAAATGTACTCAGATACGTAGAATGTTGATACTTGTCGTTGTATGCACCATGCCTTCATAACCAAAAGAGCTCGTGTATTAAAAATAATAATAATAATAATGACAAAGGACTACAAACGTGCCCTTGAGAGACTCCAACTCTTCACCATTCAGCACTAATAATATTTATGGAATACTTATAATATTTATGGAATACTTATAATATTTATCCCCTGTAAAAAGAGGCTCGAGAATTCAAAAAAAAAATATCAAAGGGCTACAAACGTACCCTTGAGAGACTCCTATTCTTCACCACTGCTTATAATATCGAGAATATTTTATAAAATATGTTAAATATATGCTAAAACTGCAAGAAAAATATAAAAATTTTCGTCTATAAAAACAAACACGTCCAAAAAATATCTTTGGCAACCCTCCACATCTTTTGTGACATTTATAGTCCATATGAGTCGTCCTTAGTGACGTATTCTGTTGTCATATACAGGGGGATGCGTAAATAAGAGAGGGGACTAACATCCCTTGCGATTATGCATCACTTGAATATATTGTAAGTTTGCCGGGTGGAAAGCCGGTCCTAAAAGCAAGGTTCGACTCGCAGTTCTTACAAAGAGTAATCGATAAACTGGACAGAGTTTTAGGGATTCTTTAATTAAGAAAATTAGGGTCTCGCGTGTTTTGCATAATTTGATATGGTCAAATCTAATAAAAGTTTCTGGTTAAATTACAGAATTAATACAAGTTTATTTTAACAAAAGCGAACAATGAAGAAAATATTTGCGTACTTTTCGCTACGTGCTATTTAATACGCGTTTCTAGGTAGTTGCGAAAAAAATAAGTAAACATTTAAGAAAATATTGCAAAATTTACTGATAATGAACGATATCAGGGCACGAACTAATTACGTTAGATTGTTTTAAAAACATATTGCAAAATTTCGATAAATATTTAAAGATATAGAACTAAATATAACTTTGACGACTCCTCTCTTCTCAATTTCTCTCAAATAAGTCATTTTCACACATTATGGGTCGGTTTATGAAAGCTTAGTTAACTATAACCAAATATAAGGATAAGGGAATTTTGTAGAAAGCGAAACAAATGGTAGTCGGAGCATATGGTCCAGACATCGCACCATCCGACTACCATTTGTACTGCTTTCTGCAAAATTCCCTTAACGGAAAAAATTTCGCATCTTTGGACGATATCAAAATTCACCTCTACAGATTTTTCGAGAGCAAAGACGGAACCTTCTGGAGAGATGAAATTATGAAACTGCCTGAGTGTTTGTCCAAAATATTAGAAAATAATGGACAGTACATTTGACAATAAAAGTTTTTTTTAGAATGTATATTTTATTGAATAAAAAGTGAAAAAAAAAACGAACGGACAACCCAATAGAACAAACTTTATACAATTCTTGACAAAAATATGCTAGTATATTTATTTGGTACAAAATCAAAAAACATTCTTTCCCCCTTCAGTCTCTCTACTTCCCCAGAAAGGCATCCGAATGGCGCCTTAAATAATCATTGTTTTACAAGTAAACAACAATAAAAACTAGATCGTATCATACAGTAAACAAATAAATTAATTTCAACATGTTATTATTTCACAATTTTACGTTTGTTTTACTTAAAATTTTAGGCACAACTATATTTAAAATAATTTCAATTCTACTCGGCTACATACCGTATTTTTAACTGAAATAAAAGAAGTTTAAAAGACAGACAAAATAAAAACAAAATCTGGTGTCAGATATATATAAAATAAAAATAAATTCTAGAAAAATTCCAGACGTTATAATACAGTATATATAATTATCTTAATAGGAGACATTTATTTCAAATTAGCTAATCACCGAAATTTAGTAAATAAATAAATAAAAATACTTTTACTAAGATATTTTACACAAAAAATACTAGTTTATTTGGTTTAAGCGGAGCTAGATTTTAATTAAATACGTAAAAATAATTTAATTGTTGCAAAATATATATATTTTTTTGAATTATTTATAAATTACAAGAAAAAAAAGTATCTATAATAACTTAATTTTTATTAGGAACAATAAAAAGTTTCCAAACTTATGGCAGAATAACTTAATAACAGACAGATAAAAAAGGTTGAGACATAAATATATTTTTCTAGAGTGTAAAGTTGCCTATGGACTTAACCAATCAAAAACTATACTACTATGCAAAAAAAACTATACTATCTTGCCCATACTTTGTTCTTAAAAAAATACTTCCATACTTCTGGCATAATAACTTAATAACAGACAGATAAAAAAGGTTGAGACAAAAATATATTTTTCTAGAGTGTAAAGTTGCCTATGGACTTAACCAATCAAAAAACTATACTACTATGCAAAAAAACTATACTATCTTGCCCATACTTTGTTCTTAAAAAAATAAAGTATAAATCCACTTAAACATTTGAAATAGCTTATAATGTTCAACACAATAAGATATTATTAATATTTGTTTAATAATTTTGAATAACAAGTTATTGTTCTAAACTGGTATATGGTAGTATTAAACATGAATATGTATTTATAATTTATTTTTGATTATTGTTTGTATTTTAGTTACATTTCTTATCAATAAACACTGAATATACAAAAATATGGTTGATTTATTGTTAATACACCCCTATTATGATTAATTCTGTTTAAAAACTGATAATTATACCCTTTTTAAATGAAAATAATCAATAAAAATCTTTCAAAAATACCCGGCTTCCATTTTACCGGTAAACATAACCTCACTAAATTACCACCCACAAAACAAACAAAATTTAACAAATAATTCATGTAAAATCACTAAATACAGACTTAAAACTACTAATATTAATTAGTTCATACCTCTCACTTATGATTTGAAGGTAATTAACTCACTAAAACTTGAAATTAAACACAGTGAATGTAGCACGCGCTAACAGCTCGAGTGTTATTCGGTAAATAAGTATTCAAGTTGGCTGCTGCTTCGTTCGGCAGATGTTAACAACAGCTTTGCCAGCAGATGTTTAAGCCTTTTTTTGACTTTTTAATTTTATTATTGATTTATTTTGTAATTTAAGAGGTGTATATTAAGTTCCTTGTTTAGGATAGTATTACGTATTGTTTATAAAGAATTTAACACTTAAATTTTGAGTGTAATTTAGTTTTAAAAGTACTTTGTTCATGAATTCTTGACTCAAGATAACCATGGAATTTTTTATGATTAGTTTAAAGATAGAAGAAACTGTAATTAACAAGACTTCATTGTTTTAAGTACTGTACACTAAAATAACTGTTGATATTTTTTTGTATGTCCATCGTTATACTTCGAGCGTTCGTCAGATTACTGTTCATCTGATCTGAACAATTAAACAAATATAAATATCTTATTGTGTTGAACAAGGCGTTATAAGCTATTTCAAATGTTTAAGCGGATTTATACTTTATTTTTTCAAGAACAAAGTATGGGCAAGATAGTATAGTTTTTGATTTGTTCCATGGGCAACTTTACACTCTAGAAAAATATATTTCTGTCTCAACCTTTTTTAAATGTCTGTTATTAAGTTATTCTGCCATAAGTATGGAATCTTTTTCTTTGAACATCAATTTTCTATTAACATAAATTTGGCGCTTTTAAATATTTGACAAAAATCTTACGTGCTGAAAGGCAGAGAAGTGTTCTTAAAATTTCTAGGAAAAGCTAAAAATGTTGGGGTGTGCTGTCTACCTGCGTCTGCATACCCTTGATAAAAATTTTAAACATTTGACCCTTGAAGCGATTCGGAGTAGACGCCGAACACTTCATAAATCTTTATCACCCGAAACATTATGAGAAAATATTACTTACAAGATAAGTTTCGGTTTTCTTTCATCTATTTATTTTATATTTTTAGCTCAAAGGCAAGAGCTTGTTAAAAAAGTAGTTAAATATTCACTGACTGTCTATAACGTAAAGATACAAGAAACTAGGTTATCTAGAAAATAGGACAGATTCTAAAGGAAACAATTTAGTTCAGGAAAATTCAACTTGTAATTGTCCGCTTTAACAGTTACCCTTTCATATTGTTTCTCTTTATTTGCTTTGGGAAAATATACAGTTTTGAGAATATAATAAGAACTACGAGCTGCGATAAACCGAGGGCTTCGTCCCTGGTTTAAGTTTTTTATTCAGCTTTTCCTAAGTAACACTACACTACTGAGAATATATAAAGTGTCAACTACGATTAGAATACTTAAAATAGCTGTCCTTATTTCGATAAACTGGGTGGTCCACTTAACATACCCCAGATAATTCATGTTCTTGAGTTTCATTAATATATATTTTTTTATTAGGTTGTCTTTTTACGTTTTAATTTTCCTATGTCACCGTAGGACCTTGAGGTAACCGACAAAAATCAAATTACCTACTTCCTGTTGATGAGAAAAATTACAAACGTTTATGGAATTATTTATATTTATAATGACTAACATGTTAGGTATGTTGTGATTGTTTATTTTAATTCTTTTTACCATTCACAAAACGTTCAAGAACTTATCCTTTTAAATCCTAACTTATATATTTGATATATTGGAGAAGACGGCATTTTTTGATACCAGGTAGATTCTGTTGATAACATCTGTATGTCTGTATGTCTGTCTGTCTGCAGAGCCGTAGCAATGTTTTTGGCGCCCTTGGCAAATTAAATTAAATTAAAATATCGTCCTTTTTATCTTCTTTCATTTTATTTAAAGAGGCATTTATCTACATAGTTTTTGTGTTTTTGACAATATTAATTATTTTTTTAATTCATGGCTAAATTATGGCTTGTAATGTTATGGATTTTTTATATTTATGGCTAAGATGGTGTCTTTTTATGAAATTAAAAATATAATAAAATTTTTTTAACAGCTGAGGACCGAATTTTAAACAGCACACCAACATATTGTTAATATTCGTAGTCATCCAGTATTATGTTGGCTTCTTACACTTATTAAATACCTACAAAACCCTGATTTGTGTGAAAATTCACACTTCACATACATTTTTTATCAGTCACGTGCAGAGCCGCAGTAAGGAAAACTTGCGCTAGGGGCAAAACTGCGTTTTGGCGCCCTTTGCATATAAATGTAAGCAAAAACAAGATTCTCACCGCCCAAAATCTAGATGATGAGCAAAAAAAAAGGTCCTCACCTCCCAAAATCCAAGTGAAGAGCAAAAAAAAAGGTCCTCACTTTCGCAATGTGGCGCCCTTTTCGCCCCCCCCCCCCCTACTGCAGCTTTGGTCACATGGTTATTTGACTCGGCTAACGCCTCGGAAAATAATATCCACAATTCGTGATAAAAAACTTGACTTCATTGCCTTGGTACACAAATAAATATTGTTTTTATAAGTTTATTTGTTAATTCTATATTTTTAACTTGTTATCACTTTAATTACTATTTTTATTTATTCTTTGATGTGATAAAAAATTATAAGTATAAATATTTATGTATTTTATTCTTTACTTTATCTATTGTTTCATCATTTATATAAATATTAATTATAATTGACTTTATTAATTATTAATAATCAAAAACAATTCTAGAAAAAATATTTCCTGTTATTATTACTATAAAGTAATTAAAAATGACGTATAAATTAATACTTACTTTTGGTAAAAATCGGTTAACTAGAAATGGGAGTTTACTCGTGTCGGTTTTAAGATTTTTGCGAATATTTCACAACTATGTTAAATAGAAATATTTCGAAAAAAATTATTTAACAAAAGTTGCTATAAAATCTATAGCTAACAATTTTTATTTGAGACTTGTTTTGATAAAGCAGCATAAATTAAACAAGTACTTTTTGATGGCAGTCGATTCTGTGGTGGCTGAACCAGCTGATTTTTTCGGTTTTACTTCTAAATAAGTGGTTGCCAGGCTAACAAACAAATGTTCGAAGTATTATGCGGAAAAAAAACGTGTATTTTAGACAAATTAAAGTGATGTTCTAACGCTGTTCTAATAAAATGGCGAATTTTGATCAAAATTGTGTTGAACTACAAGGAAAGTCCAAAAGAAGTTCTAAATCGACTTAAATCACAACCGCCAAATAGTCCTGTATTGGATCTTGGCTTTTTCAATTCTATACAATCAAGTGCATTCAATATACCCTTGATAATGTTTTTCTACTATTACAAACTTGTCTAGAAGTAACCATGTTAGCAAAATGAGGGAATTCCTATAATATTCCGCACATTAATAAGGCAAAACTTCATCGTAAGGGACGATTACAAACAACATTATCATGTTCCATACAAGCTGTGGAGACAGCCACGTCCTTGTTAGATATTTGTAACTATTTCATAAATAAAATCATTCTAATTCCTATAAGGTTCCGCACATTAATAAGGCAAAACTTCACCGTAAGGAATGATTACAAACAACATCATGTTCCATAAAAGCTGTGGAGACAGCCACGTCCTTGTTAAATTAAAACTTTTTGTATTATTCTTTGTTTTAATACACATTTCTAACTATTTCATAAAATCATTTTAATTAATTAAAATTGTTAATGTATATCATATTTTCGGATGGAGGGAGTGAATTTCTTTCGCAGATATTCTACACCGGGTTAGCTAGTTTTTAAATAATAGTATCCAAAATTATCTTTAATTGGCTGACCGATTTACAATACCTCCCATGGCTATATAGCTGGAAGGTAAAACGGTTCTTTATGAAATAACACTGCATACCTCGAGTGGTAATCTATAAAAGAATCTGGTAGATCTTGCGGAAATAATTATACATCTTCCTCAAAACAACTGTTCTATTATGTTTCTAAATTTAATATTCTTTGTATTATCTTTCGTAACTTAATATTAACTATAAAATTAAATGAATTTTATTAACACATTTAAAATAACACCATTAATATAACCAATCTAAATTCCTGAGGTGAAAAACTAAATGAAATCTTTGTAATGTAACAGATGTTTCGAAATGTGACGATACAACTGCAATCCACTAGCACAGTGGTACTAAACTTAACCAAGACGGTCTTGGTTAAGAAAAAATTCTATTCGGTCTGTATAGAATTTTTTTTTGTGAAGTGTGAATTTTCACACATTTCAGGGTTTATTTAATAAGTGTAAGAGGCCAACAGAATGCTGGATACAGTGCTCCGCGACGAATTCTTCTCGTGAAAAGTACTCCGCGGCTCAATAAGTTTGCTAAACTCTGCTCTAGTCATTTAGGTGGTCTGTATTAAATACAAATAGCCATCGTTGCTGTGCTCCAATAATTTTAACTAACATCAAATCGTCTCCAATGTCTAGCTAAATCTAAAGTCACTAGATTATACAAAGTAGCGCAACGGCGGCCATGCTGGGGCTAAAAATGTCGCCAACACAAATGATGTTCAGTGATACCAACATTACAAAAATAAGAAACTAGTTTTTATTTTAAACATTGTAATCACGATTTTTTTTTTTAATCAAAGATGCACTATAACAAAATTGTGGTGCAATTTCAATTATTTTTTTAATTTTTATTAAATAAAATGGATATAATATATACATTTAAATTATACTTAACCTTAAATATTCAAACCGCTAACAAAGAAGGTTATTAAATGAGAACGAGAGAGGGAGATGTGACAGCGCAGACGTAAACTTAAGAACGTAAAAATTGCTGCTTTAGTTTGCTTAATAGGGGAAGCAATGTTGCCAATCAAACCCTGGGGTCTGTCGGCTTCTTCAAAGGCTTGCGCTACTTTGCAAAATCCAGTGACTTTAGCTAAATCTATCTCAATGGCTAACAATTTTTTTTTTTATCGTTTGGATCCATAGATTTTTGGATCCGCTAACCACAGAGCGAGTTCCTGGATTCATCAGCAAATTAATCAATTTATTAAATCGATGCAATATAATTAGCATTGAAATCTGGAACGATTTGTTGTATTGTGTAATATTTACCTAACCTAAAATTTTTGCTAACGTCATGAAGCTGTTATTTTCAAAATAAGTGTAAAATTAGGGTGGCCATTCGTCCCGCATTTTGACATTTTGTCCCGCATTGTCCCGCATTTGGATTTGGGAGATGAGGACCTTTTTTTTGCTCCGTCCCGCATTGCCTTCTTAAGAAAATGGTCACCCTATGTAAAATGATACATCCTCTACGTCTGATTCTGATGAATTAAGTGCTTCAGATGAAGAATTATTTTAATCAATACAAAATTATGAATTATGTAGCGAAAAAATATGCAAATAAATAAATATTTCAATGATGATTTCCAGAAACATTTTAGGATTACACATTAATCATTGATAAACAACGGGATATATTACATTTAAATTACCCTTCAATCATGACCAATTTTACCTCTCGATAGAGTTGGTCTTGCTTCAATCAGTTAGTCTTTTCATCCAATTGAACCTATTGCTCATCGGATTTTACATCGGTAAATTTAGAAACGCATTAATAAAATCGATGAATTAAGAAACGGTTTGATAGATTTTTGATGCAATTGATGAATTCTGGAACTTGCACATAGTTTCAGTATCGCTGTGCTAACGGATAAAAGCAATGCGAACGGCTGAAAGCACTGAATGGTTAGTTGGTCGCTCGCAGGAAATTTCATCATGGTACATGGTGTACACAGCGTGACCATAAAACAATGGAACAATTGTACACATTGCGATATGTTCATGTGAAAATCCTTGTTTCTCTCTCACACACTGTTGTGTACATTTTGGAGGATATTAAATGATTTTTATCTCGTGTGGGCTGAAGGAATAACATGTTTGACTCATATGTTTGTAAACAATTTTTAGAGGGTCTTATTTTGGTCTGATGCAGGCGACAACTTTACCACTCATAACAGCAAGTGGTTGTTTTTTAAATGGTTATTTCTATGACAAAACAAGATCCTTTTTCGTTAAGATCATCAGTTCTGGTTAGTTAACGAACTTATTTTTAGCAATGACTTAGTAAATTAACACCAACTACAATGTCTATAACATTGTAATATTTTTTAGAATTTTCGATAGATTCATTTGTAGGCTCTCGTTGACACATATTGAATAACAGGAAAAGATAACTTACAAGGTAAAATTATATGAGAGAGAAGATTAAAAGGGTTTAAGAAGAGACCATCTAAACTCAACTTGTTCATTCATGAGATTTCTAGACCTAGAAAACGCTTTCTTAATTTCAAATACCTCTAATAAATCCTTTAGGCTGTACATGTAACTTTACACAGCTTCAGTAGAAGCGCTTCATATTCAAAAACTAGCGAGCCAAATTGTGACAGAAATAAAGACCCAGAAATGAAAGTGGATAAGACACTGAGGAAGCCTGACAATATCATCTCCAAACAAGCACTTGTATGGCATTGAGACTTTTAGAGGTTTTTGCCCCTTGCCCCCTTACTACGGGCGCCCATGGCTGCCAGTATTTATAATTTGATAATTTGTCTGTCCAAAATGATGGCAGGTGCAGGTCTTTAATCGGATACTTTCCGGGCAGACAGGTGTTTTCATAGCAAATGAAGCATTACTTACCCACATAGCTGACTTTTGCCGCTCAAAAAAAAAAAAAAAAAATATATATATATATATATATATATATATATATATATATATATATTCTGTTCTAAACCAAATATATATTAATAAAATTGGAAGATTTTTCAATGTCTATTTAAATAACTTGTTATATCTCAACATTTCCTTGATGATTCTGTAAAATTCCATTTTGGTGATACCATGATGACTTCGCTGAGTCAATAAAGCAAAGCGCGGATAGACTGGCGAGCAACGTGGTTGGCTAAAGTACACTGGACTATCATATCGGACAGTTTTAGCTCCAAAACAAAGATTATTATAATGAGCCAGTGAATAACACTAACTACTCACATGACTTGACCAACACAATTGTTTCATTGTTCACTGTTTGCTTGTTTTAATAAGAAACATGTAAAAATACAAAGGGACTTCTTTATTTTTTAAAGAAGCATTGAACTGAACAAATAACAAAAGAATTAGAAATTAGAATAGCCGATTTTTATATGGTCTCAAAGAGGAATAAATCATTTATAGTAATGAAATACTTATAAAACAAATAACACATTGTTAATAGTGAGAAATACGTTTCTGAAATTGAAAATAATGAATCCATTTATCAATATATTTCTTATTAATCTAATGAAGACTTGAATACGAAGCAAATGCAGAAATAACAACGCTGGCATTTTGGGCAAATCATATAATTTTGTTTAAAAAAATTTAATGGAAGCTCTTAGTACTGAAATAACGAATAAAAATGATCTTCAAAAAACTGTTGATTTTGATGTGATTATAGAACAAATATTCCTAGACATCCAGTATTATGTTTGCTTCTTACACTTATTAAGTACCTACAAAATCCTGAAATGTGTGAAAATTCACACTTCACATGAATTTTTCATTTATTGTGTTTCGTCCAAAAATCTCATTAAAAAATTTAAAAAATATTTGACGAAGTTAGCTCTTCTTTGATAGAATACTTTCTTAACAACAGAATTCAATTCATCTCTGTCGATTCCAAGTCGACTCATCTTCCATTCGATATCGGTGTTCCACAAGGGTCTATTCTTGCAGCATTACTATTTATTATATACGTGAACGACTTTTCATCCGTTGTAAATAATAAATGTGTATTATATGCTGATGACACTAACATAATAATGACATCTAATTCCTTAGAAAGTACGATTAGCAAAAATAACGGTTGTTAACAAAGATAAACTGTGGTTTACATCAAACGGCCTCATCTTAAGTGATAGCAAAACTCAACACCTCCTATTTGCATTAAGAAACCATAATTTTGACAACCCAGATTTCGTAAATTTCTTGGGTGTTCGACCCCATCTGTGGCCTTTTTTAGGTCTTCACTTGAAATTTAGAAGTGAAGGTGAAGACCTTTTTTTTGTAGGACTTCACTTAAAATTTAGAAGGCTTATTAAGTTAAGAAGGCTTATTGTGTACCTTGCCATATATACATATATATTTTTTATTTATTACTAAATTATGTTTGAGGAGCAATTATTCAGCTGGGGGATTTTGGATATCCGAACTCTTTGGGTGTAAAAGTATTTTACATTTGTAATCAGTAAAAACTATCTTCACACAAGTAAATAATTTTTGCTTAGAACTAATCAATATCTTTCTTGCACAAAGGTAATAGTAAAATAGCCTATTGTTAGCAAGAAACTGAAATGAGTAAATTGTGTTTGCTCTTGTTATCTAGTTAAATTTTTGCCCTTCCCGGATCCAAACTTATCTAAAACGATTAAATATATTACTTTTAGCAATATAATTTTTCGAAGAATTATCTTGAAACTGTGAAGTCATGAGACTGAATCATATTGTGTTGAATTAAAATGCGTGAACTATACATTACATTCCATCATGGCGTCTGTGGAGAAGTCAGAGTTTCTCAAAATGTCTCTGTTCAAAGTGTCCTTACTGACTCAGCAATTTTTCTGGCAAACTTAGGCCAAAATATATATCTCATTCAGTGTCACTGAATACAGTAATTATATATTTATAAACATGTAACAACAGTGTACATATTATCAAAAATAAAAATACCACCCTTATGGTGGAAGATTTAATATAATATATGATTAGGATGAGCACCTCCCACAGTTTCATCCAAAGTTTCAAGCTAGTTAAGTTTGAGTTCTTTGTTTTTTCTAAGCGAGTTTCAAGTAGATTAAAATAATTTCTTTTTTCGAAACCACTCTATTCTATATATTTTTTCGAGATATTAAGGAATCCTTGACATCACATTTCACCCCTTTTCACCCTTTACGGGTGAAATTAAAGAAAAAAACTATCAAAACTGTTTTGATATATTTTAAAAAGACAGCTATGTGCCAAAAAGGAATATTATAACTCAACAAACACAGGAAATACAACGGGATGTATAATTTACCTCGATTGTAGATTCACCTCTTTAGGGGTTGGAACAAAATCCTGAAATAAGTTTTTCGGCATTTGTATGAGTAATCTTTGTTAGGAAAAACCAAGTCGATATATTGGTCTTAAGAGATATTAAAGAATCCCTGAAATCACATTTCACCCTTTTTCCCATTTAGGGTTGAAATTAAAAAAAAACTGTCAAAACCGTTTTGAAATATTTTAAAAAGACCCGAATGTGCCAAAAAGGAATGTTATAACTCAACAACACAGGAAATACGACGAGATGTATAATTCACCCCGATTGTAGATTCACCCATTTAGGGGTTGATTAGAACAAAATCCTGAAATAAATTTTTCGGCATTTGTATGGGTAATTTTTGTTAGGAAAAACCAAGTCGATATATTTATCTTAAGAGATATTAAAGAATCCCTGAAATCACATTTCACCGTTTTCCCCCTTTAGTGTTAAAATTTAAAAAAACTGTCACAACCATTTCAAGATATTTTAAAAAGACACCTATGTGCCAAAAAGGAATGTTGTAACTCAACAAACACAGGAAATACGTATTTGTATGGGTAATCTTTGTAATCAAAAACTAAGTCGATAAGTCATCGGTCTTAAGGGATATTAGGGAAACCGTGAAATCACATTTTCACCCATTAGGGGTTGAATTTCGAAAAATCCTTTCTTAGTGAGTGCTTACGTCATGAAGGGAATATACTCTCCAAAATTTCAAGTTTCTAGGCCCAGGGGTTCGGGCTGGGCAGTGATGAATCAGTCAGTTAGTCAGGACATTGCCTTTTATATATAAAGATAGATAAGAATAAAACTATTGGGTTACGTGCACAGTACTCCTGTGCGTTTATCGATATGACCTACGGATCACGGCCTATTAGTTGAGAACTACTGAGCGAAGGCATTCACTTGAACTCGTAGCCGCCCATTCAGAAATGTTATTTAATAAACGCATAAGTACGTGGCAAATTAACAAAACAGAATTTTATTTTACATCCAGTCACGACTTACTCATATTTCTTGTTTACTCTTTTGATAAAAACCTTACAAGGCATTGTTATAAATTACAAGATCTTTCCCAGAATTAAATGCACAAGTTAAAACTGATTATTGGTTAATTGCAAGGAAGTTTTCTTTTATATGGGCGATAATTGCTGGCAATTATTGCTTGATCATTTGTAATTTCGAATCAAATTATTAACAAAAATATAAATAAAGTTCTCACTTCTAAATTAATGATCTAAAAAAGACACCTATGTGCCAAAAAGGAATGTTGTAACTCAAAAAACACAGGAAATACGATGTATTTGTACGATGTATTCTAAAAAAAATCCTCGTTTCTGAAATACAAGTGATGACCTAAAAAAAAAGGTCCTTAACTCTATTTTATCAAAAACGCCTTAACAAAAAACCACATGTGTTTGGAGCATATCTGAAACTAGCTGCAGAACCAATTTCAGTTCATGATGATTTGTTAAGTTATAACATTCAGCGGCCAATAAGCGAATCGAGCTAGGCCGAAAAAGATTTACTTTTTGGCTGGTACTAGATGATAAAAAAGAACTGTTTTTAATATGGACGCCCAAAAAATACTATTACCATTTCTGTTTTTAATAATTTTGTTCGCCAATTTTTTCAATGAAAAACAGAAGTAGTAAGAGCAACTGAGCCTAGTGTTATCGTGCAGCAAAATAACCTTTTGGCTTCTTTGTCCTTTACCTGGTTTTTTCTGCTTCATTTTGTCTACCAGTTGATTGATATATTGGGTTATTTAATATCTAATTCATGTTTAAATCTTATTTAATGTTTCTTATCAAATTATAATTTAGGCGTATTATGTCCTGCGCCATTGCGATTGCGTACCTCGCGCTACCAGTTTTTACTAGAGTATAATTTTAAGAAGTGTTTCTTATTAAAAAAAAAACAGAAATATTAATATGTGTATAAATAAAAATTTTGCGATATTGTTTTAACAAAAAAAAAAAAAAAGAAACGATACGATACCGGGTCAAATGCACTGATGTTAAGAAAGTATCGAATGATTAGTATCGATACTAAAATCGCGATATCGAATGAAAAATATCGATACTGGTATCGTACCAGTAATATCGGAACATCCCTAATTATGGACATCAAGAGGGAAGAGAAAATAAGGAAACCCCAGAAAAAGCTTGATAGAAGGAATACAAAAAGAGATGGACGAAAGAGGACTACGCAAAAAGCAATTTCAAAATATATTTAACATACAAATATCTAAATTTCCCCCTATGTTATTAAACGCTTGAATTCCTACAATTTCAGTTAAAATGACCATGGTCAGACGAACATTCTAAAAATTAAATTGTCTGAAAACATGTCCATTCCCTTAGAATGTGACCTATGCAAATGTCGTGGGAGTTACACCTCACATTCTAAACGAAATACATCTTAAGAAACTATACCTAACTACATACAATTTTCTCTTCCCCACTTCACTTAGAATGTGATTCATGTAATGATGGAGGTGGGTGGAATCACATTCTAAGATGACGTAGCAAAGGTGGGATGTATTTTTTTATTTATTGTAATTTAAATCTGTATATGGGATAACAGTTAATAATAAAATAAAAATAACTTGCTTACGACTTTATTAAAAACTAACTGGCACGCCCGTGTATATTATTGTAGTAATCTAAACAATAAGAGATATTTAAAGCTTTTAAGTAACGATGCCCCCCAAATATTCATGCAATAAAAACAGAATTGATTTAAAAAAATTGTTTCTTCACTCTAAACAAATTTTCTTATATACATTTTGATGTAAAAAAATAGTAAACGGAATAATTTAAGATTTTAGGGTGATTTCAGGATATTTAATGTTTTAGGACCTCTCCTCCTAATTCGCCATATATTTATCCAATTGAAAACAGGTATAGTAAAAAATATAAGACCGAAAAAATTGGAAATATAATAAAAATCTACCATGAAAGAAATTACATGAGTTGGCTATTATTGAAAAATAAAATAATATCTACTGCAAACTTTATATAACAATTGACGAACGTTTAGGAATCATTAAAATTGGAAATTATAATTTGTTAACTAATAAACTTTATTGTACCAATTATAATAAAATCAGCATGCAATTTTTGGAACAATTACTGGCACATTAAGTAACTTTGTTCCAAAGAGTTGCTTTTTTGTTGCAATATTGCTGCATGGCGCCAACAACTCCAATGTTTATTTACTGCTTGTAATCAAATATAATTTTGCTGACATTTCTTTTCCAACAAAGTCTTCTATTATTTTGTTCTTTCTGATACAGGCTGCATGAGATACAGTTATAATCACATGTACAGTATTCAGTATTTTGCATATCATTATCGACAGCACATTTATTTCTTCAGCTCATAAAACATTAACTTCTTTTAAAGGGATTTTTAAATACTTAGACAGAAATGTAGCTTGTTTCTTCAGCAAATTATACCTTTATATACTGTACAGGCATGCGTCCGAAAATCATAATTTAATTTAGTTCCTGTAATTATTAAAAATGAATAACCTAAGTTGCTGTTTAACATGAGCAGTAGCTCCAGATTAATTTCTGTTTCTGCAATCTGTGACGAAGATGGCTTAAATATTGGCTACCTGTTTTATCAATAAACGTCACCAATGTTCTAATATTGTACCCAGCGTTTCTTTTTAATTCGGTGATTGCCTTTACCCCGTCGAATAACGGGCTTTTCTCCTAGTCTAGAATAGAATCCACAATATTTTCTCACTAGTTCCTTAATTCAAAATTTATTTTCTTTTTTTATTGAATTAAAAACCAATAATACAATAATAAAACTCAATTTATTCGTCCAATAAATTAATTGTCTTCAATAAATCGTTAATAAATATCCATTTTATCGTCTCCGTTGGTAGAAAACATGTTTCTCTTCTCAATATCTCGATTACTTAAACGAACTACATGATTTTGGTTTCGTGTAGTAATCTATAAAACCGTTCACCCTCCTGCGAGGCCTAAAACAATAGTCTGAGTGCGAGTGTACGTACATACGTCAGCGACTGTAGAATGTGACCTCAACGCTAGGTCACATTCTAAATGGAATATTCTTGAACCCATTGTTAAGTATATGAATGCAAGAATTGTTTTTTGTATGCACAAACGAAGTTTGTTCAGACAAATATGTATGACTGAAATTCAAAATTTTGTACAAAATTAGGATACATAACACACGCCTTTACAAAGGTTATTAAAGGTGTTTATAAATGATCACGCGAAAAATACCTACAGAAAAGTGCGCAGTCATAACTTTGAACACTAGCATCTCCTCGAACGATGCTTAAACCCTTTTTCCTAGAAATGCTACTAGCCCTCTTATATAAACAAGGGTAGAAAGTATTCGGCCCGGTTAGCGTAAACATCTAAGGGCCGAGAGTTCCAGTTGCTAATAAACTGTCCTATAAATTTATTAGCAACATAATTTTTTTTCCGAGAGTTCCACCCCGAAATTAGGTTGCTAATAAATAGACTTATTTGTCTAATAACTTATAGGCAACATGAAGTACTTAATAAAGTGTCATATAACCAAAAACAAGTTTGCAAAATGTGTTAATATTTTAATTTTAATTGAAAAACAGTATAATTTTAAAAGAATATACAAATGTATAGTTTTTATACATCCATATTTTTCCTATAATGGTGATTTTAGTGTTTTATATACATTTTAGTTGTATTTTAACGAAATCGACGGTCTGTTTGGATGAATTTATAAATTATAGACAACCGTTTTTAGAATATTTTGGGCATTTATTGTAAATGTGGTATATAAAGAACAATATATAAATATATTTTTTTAATAAACATTGTCTTTTATTTTTACATATGTATTTCTTTCAATTACGATTACAACGCATTACAAATAATACTTTAAGCATTACTATTTATATAAAAATGAAAGAAAATAAGAAAACAGACGCAATTATTGGCAGAATAATAAAGATGTGTGGCTGAAAATGGTCGATAAGTTTAATTCATATTGTTTAAGAAATGTATAATTTAAGTTTTATTTTCAATTACTTTTTCAACTCCTCTTCTATCTATATTATCCTCGTTTTCTGTGGTAAAATTTGTTGAACGCCGTTTAATTGTCATTTTAACAGTAACACAAAAAATATACGTAACGTCATTGAATGTAAAGTCAAACTATTTAATGTCAAAATATTTAATGTCAAAATATTCAATGTCAAAATTTCATCTCACTTTAGCTCTACAAATTTACGTATAGCCCTATCCCTCTTGCAACGTGTTACTATCTTCATAAGAAATACCAATACAAAAACAAAATATTATGTTGCTAATAATTTATTGGAAGGATTTTGTAAATTGGAAATCACCAATAAATTTATTAGCTTCATAAATATATTATGTGTCTAAAACTATTAGCGTGTTTATTAGGAACTGGAACTCTCGGCCCTAAGTTGTTGAATTCTTAAAGGCACTGTGTCGGCATTCTGGTGGTCTACCCGATTCTATTTGTTTTAATCTTTTCATTTTTTAAATACCTATATTTTAAATCTTTCAAACCTAATTTTTTAAATATAATTTTATCCTAAATAAGCTCAATAATTTTTTTTTCATTTTCTGGACACGGATAAAAATTATGGTGCTGGCCGTATGCGGCCCTCGTGCCTTATTAACTTTCCTCATCATAGAGATAAGCATCATAAGTTCCCCCATAACAATGAGTTCTGTATAATTTTTTTATCTAACCTACTCATATTCTGATTCTTTGAAAAATCAACTTGGTAAATTTTGTCAACTCATTTATTGTAACAAAATCTATATCGAACACCCTAATTCTTTTATTAACAAATATCAAAATTCAAACAAATAATGTGTCACATATTCGTGAATCACTTATTGCAAACATTAATCACAAAAGTTAATAATAATAACGTTATCGCATAAATAAGGAAATGGGAGCAACAGCAACACAAGTTGAATAAACTTAAAGTTCATGTGCCAGATATATTGTTGCTAGAGAGACTCTCCGGTTACCATGGTAACAGTATCATGTGCAACTTACATCTTGAGATATTGATCTAGACGTCATGCTTTTTATTTAACGCTAAAAAGTGTGCTCAATTTTTTAACGTCTCCTAGACAGGTTGATAAACTCCGTTTTCCGGGATGTTGATGGATGCCACAAGTAGAAAATAATTGTAGATAAAGATTAATTCTATTTTACAAACTGGAGTAACTTCTATGAGGACTACCTTTTAAGTTTTTACAAAAACTAAGAAAGACTTTTTTGAACAAACTGTTTTATTGCTTTTCAAGATATTCGCCTTTCAGATTTATACACTTTTGCATGCGTTCAAACCAATTCTCCAAACATTTTTTCCACTCTGAAGTAGGTATCTTAAAAACATGGTTTTTGAAGGCTTCAACAGTTTCTTGAGGTGATGAAAATCGCTGTCCACGCATTTTTTGTTTAACATTGGGAACAAAAAAGTCGTTAGGGGATAAATCCGATGAATACGGGCAATATGACGTTAATTCGATGTTTTTCTTTTTCAAATAATTGTTTGACGTGGTGTGTAGGAGCTTTCATTGTCATGATGAAGAATTATGCGCCCCCCCCTAAAAGTTGCTCCGGTCCCCAGTTGGCCTGCCTAGAATTGCTTGGAAAAAAATACATTTTAGAAGTGAGGACCTTTTTTTAGGTCATTACTTGTATATTCATATGTAAACGATGTATACATATTTCCTGGACCCCCAAATTTTACTCAATTTTTTTTGCCCCCGCCCAGATTTTAAGAGCTAGCGCCGCCACTGGTTTTAACCCTTTCAAGACTAAATGTAATAAAATGTACCACTAACATCATGTTAGTGGTACAAGTAATATTATTGTATTTTATAAATTAACATAATTTTTGTTTTATAAACTTGCACATAAAAATAATTCTGCGAACCGGCAAAAAATCTCGTGGACCGGCGGTTGGGAAACACTGATATAGATGCTCCAGCATCGTTAATTTAGAAGTAGCTTAAGTTGCTTTTTCCAAAGCGTTTTGAAATTTTGACTTAACTCACACAAAACCTTTCAAAATACAAATGTAAATTTATCAAAATTTTAAATTTTGTATGGTGAATGAATCCTTTGTCCAAATAATTATAAGATTTATGTATTTTCATCACTTTTTATACAACAGTATATTTACAAAGTCTCTAGTAAATTTTTTATTTTCTAAAACATCAGAATGTGTCTCACAATCGTAAAAACCATATGTGTAACAATACGTCTTCTCAGCTAGAATGTGATTTATCAAATCTTAACCCCACACTTTTCACATTCTAAACAATCTCTCTATACATTTTCAGTTTATATACTCTTTAGAATGTGAGAGTGTTCAGAGTGTTACATCAATATCTCACAGTCTGTGAGGGTTGGCTTCAATGTAATGATTATTATACTCAAGAGAGTATGTGTACTTAGACTGTGAGATTATAGGATTTAATCAAAACTGTGTATGTGTTTCGCACGATTTACTTCTAGAATGAATAAAGCCTCTAGCCATTTTCTAATTGCATTATTTTAATCGATATTTTGCTTGACCATCTTGAATATGACTCGGAAAACGTTATGCGTATTTAAATTGAGATTAAATTTTACATTTCTAGTGCAGAAATTTACATTTACTCCATTTACGCGGTTTTTATGTACACTCTCTTTCGCGGAACCAATACTCGCGTAAATGGTAACTGGACACCTACAAATTACACTTCAATAAATCTACTGAAATAAAACTTTAAGGCCCAATATTTCCACCCCCAGGTACACCTTGTAAAATTTGCAGATTATTGTACTAATTTTACCAATTTTATGAATTAAAATATTAAGGCCCGGTCTTTCCACCTTGAGGTACTCCTCTAGATAACTATCTGACAGATAAGATTATCTGGAACTTCATCTGCTGAATCAATATCAATACCAATCAGTGAATTCAATACGTCAATCTCATTATCCGTTAGATAACTATCCGAAAGATAAATTTGTATTGAAAGACGGTATGACATTTATTCACAGAAAGTATCACATAACCTCATCTGTCAGATAGTTACCCAGTTTAGTTGAAGATGGAAAGACTGGGGAATTAAATAAGAAATTGCATTTAGCTCATACCTAGCGAGTGGCTAAAAACATCGTTATACGGCAACAAACGCGTCGATTGCCGATACCTTGAAATTTTCCCCGGTCAATTTTACTAAAAATTTTATATTTTTTAATTTAAATCAAATTGTTTTTATACACTAATTTTGTTACACTATCATAGTTATACTACCAAATGCTGGTGTTTATAAGTAATAACTTAGTTCTTATGAAGATAAAAATGGCAGACATTTGATTTTAAGTGTAATTTTTAGATATAATAGAAAATGAAGAAGATTAGTAAAATTATATAAATTAAATATATATAAAATATGTATGTATGAGTGTAGGTAAATGTTTATATTGCAGGAGATGAAATATATTAAAGATCAAAAAGTCTTTTCCAATTCCTTTTTTTTTTCATACGAGTCTTTTTTAAAATTATTAAAAAAATAGTTTTGGTTTTTAAAAAAATTAACAAAAGTTCTATTCAGTGACGCAAAAATAGTTTCATGAGGGGGGAGGGTTATAAAATGAGAAGTATGGAAGTAATGACAAAACAAGGAAAATGCATCGAAGTAATAAAAAATCCAGCTTCATGGGAGGTTCTAACCCCCAAATCCCACCGCCTGCGCCACTGGTTCTATTTTCGAGAATTTGTCTTTGCATTCCGTTTTTTTTTTTGTCAGTAATGTCAGTTCTCAATATAAACCAGTAAAATCTTATATTTCTTTAATCTTTGTCCTAATACATCCCATGATGTATATCAAATTACAGGCTTTTAAACAGAGAATCCCTACAACTCTCACTTTCATGAGACATTAAAAAGCGATCCCACTATAAAATTGACATCCACTTCTCAATGAAGTATATTTTTTTCGTGTTTCATTCATAAGTTAAGCCTATAGCGTGACATTATGCACGTAAAGGCTTGTTCGAAATTAACTCAAGTCTACTGTACACGGTCACAGAGAGTTCCAGTCCCTGTTGCCGGTGTAGCCAACATAAAAACATAAATGAACTAGTTGAGATGTCTCTATGACGTCAATGTTATTTAGATCGTTCTCACACCATTGAACATGCAATTCAATTTAAAGTGGCGACCCTGGTTTTTTATAATTGATACAAGATGAGATTTATGCGGAAAAAATTTTATTTTAATTTTATCTGAATATTTATTTAGACGTAATATTTTCCTATTTAAATTCTTTTCATGTGTCATTAAAATTTCAATGCTAAACATTTACAAAATTGTTTTAAAATCGCAAATTCCACACTTGATATTGCTCAATGGGTACCACCAAATTTAGCAACAGGTACCATGCAAAATAGAATTTATTTTCTTTTAATTTTCTGCATATTAATTTTTCGAATGGAAATGAAGCTTATTAATTCGAACATGAATCCAATAATCCATGTAGGTATTTTCTGGAAAATTCTATTGATTGATGACGTAAATAATCAATTATCCTTTAAAGTAAACGAGAAAAACAATACGCCTTCGTAACAATCTTGCCCACACACAAATGAATCAGATTGTTATACTCGCCCACTATTTCCCATGCTATAATAGCTAGATTTTTTACGCTCAATCTACGTTAGAACAATATAAGTCGACATACGCCCTAAAACGGTCCACAGTAGTGTGCCTGTAATCATCGCAGTACTAACATCTGTTGGAAAAATAATCATCATCACAATTTGGGGTATAGCTAATGTAGCCTCCACCATATGTACCCAAAATATACGTTTGTCAACGAAATATGTTTAATGAATACGAGGGATGTTTCCTAAATTCTGGGAATTGTGCTATAATTAAATTACGCAGAACTTATATGCAATGTTATTGGTGCCAGACAAGTCTTGACATGTTTATGCAATTATCTAGTGCAATATTGTTCAGTCTGATTTAGGTGTTCGACTGATATAGACGCGTTTTCATAGCACTCTTTTTGTAACCATGGAAGACGCAGCAAAATCTCAAAGAGCAATAATTTTCTTTTTGTGGAAAGAAGGTGTGAAAACATCAGAAATTATTCAGCGTCTGCAAGGAGTATTTGGTGATTCTGCAGAATCCAAAAGTACTGTTTATCGGTGGATCGATCGTTTTAAAACCGGTAGAACATCACTAGAAGACGATTCACGCAGTGGGCGCCCAAGCACGTCGGTAAATGAAAGAAATATTACTGACGTCGAAGACCTACTGAAAGAGGACAGGCGAATGACTATTCGTCAAATTAGTGTGCGCCTAAGGATAGGTACACGACAAGTTCATGACATCTTGCATGATTGTTTGGGCGTTAGCAAGGTTTCGCCGCGCTGGGTGCCAAGGCTGTTGGGACCAGAACAGAAACTCAATAGGAAAGTTCTTTGAGGACGGCTTAAAAAAATTATTTTATCGTTGGGATAAATGTATTCAGTTAAATGGAGATTATGTTGAAAAACTACATTGTAATATTGACGAAAATTAACAAAATAATAAAAATTATAGCTAAATTCCCAGAACTTTGGAAACATCTCTCGTACGTTTGTCAACGAAATATGTTTAATAAATATATAGCTCATGAAATCGATATATTCGAAGAATCCTTCGCATTTATTGGCAACGTAGAATTGGGGGAAAGAATTGGCCAAATAGACATAAAAAGAAGATAGTATGGTTGGTTAGAAGAACTATACCGTGAAGCAATTTCGCAAGTTGTGCATAATGGCATGAGAAGTAAAAGTATTGCCGTCAAAAGCAGAGTTAAGCAAGGCTGTCTACTATCTCCTCTACTATTTAACACCGTGTTGGACTGGGTTCTTCGTAATGCTCTCACAGAACACAGAGGCATACAGTGAAACTTCCAAAACCGTTTGGAAGATTTGAGCTATGTTGACGATATAAGCCTTCTGTCACATAATTATGAAGATATGCCAAAGTTGAAAGTATAAGTACGTTGGAAAATTTAGTTGGCTTATGCATAAATAAAGCGAAAACCAAAGTAATGCGGATTGGTACCAATAACATCAACTTTTTCCATTAACGGCGAAGACTTAGAAGATGTGGAAGAATTCTGCTACCTCGGTAGAGCAATAACGAGAGATGGAGGAACTACAAGGGACGTGAACAACAGAATACTTAAAGCTCAACAAGCATTCGGTTTGTTGAAAAAAGTCTGGAAATCCAATAAGGTCTCTCGTTAACACTAAGCATATTTAAAACCAATAGAAAATCAGTTCTGATGTATTACTGCGAAACTTGGAAAGTCACTAAAGAAATTACCCACAAACTCCAAATTTTTATTAATAGATGTCTGCGCAGAATTTTTCGCACTACTTGGTCAGATCATATTCTCAATATCATCTATAATGTACAATGAATAAATTGCGGTACGATTATTTTAAATTTATTAAATTTTCATTTGACTGGACTCAAAGTGGACGTATCTCCACTGCTCCCCCCTGAATACGCCATTGCTGGAACACATATTTGTTAAATTTATGCATATTATTGGTGCGCCATTTATTGCGATTATTTTGCTAAACAACTCGACATACGCCGCGAGATCAGTAATAAAAACTGCGTTCTACGAAACGTTGCCAGTGCTTGGCATTGTTGCAAAAACATGTCTGAATGCAAAAACCCAGTTGCTGTTTACTAAATGTATTTTGTCAATTTATGACTGTGGGAAGAACAATTTGGGTCACTTTAATTTAATGTCTGTAATTAAATTAAGAGTTAATATTTCTAATGGTCGACTCATGTACTTTTTTCAGTTTTATTTCATTTGAATTACCAAATTATTTTTATTTCTGGTAACATAAAAATTATAGTATAAAGTCTTTTTGGTTTAGGCGGAACTAGATTTTCAATTCTAGTTACTTTTACAGATTAAGTGAGGCTTTTGATAATTTTGTTTAGCAAAAGCCTACTCCATAGAGAGAAATTGCTAAGCGATGTGACATCTGGTGGGATTTTAAGCAACTACAGAAATAGACATTCTATCGCGCTTTTTACATTGAGTTATATGGGATTAAAATATATTTTTGCATTTTACTATAGTTTTGTTGTTACTATATTGTTATAGTGTTACGTTTTGATAAGTTTTATGTTATTTTATATTATTTTAAAATCAGTTTTAAATTGTTTTTACTGGTATCAAGTAACAATAAGTGAAAATAACCTTAAATTAAAGTGGAAGACAAGACAAAAATCATGTTGAAGTCGAACTATTATTGCTGTGTATCTGAGTGTAATTCGTGGATTAAAAGAAATCTATTTCAACCTAAAAAAAATAATAAAAACATGCCTAAAATTATTCTTATTTATTAATATTTGATGTTATAATATTTCACTGATTACCTTGCATAAAAACACGTATTAATATTGTAGCAAAATTACAAAAACCACCAGTAAACATTAAATTTCACGTTATTGCCCATATGATTATATGTAATGAATGTCTATTTTGGAAGTTCCAAGTATGCCGCAACAGCGCTGCAATTTTAAAATATTTCCCCTATAAAAGTAGAACTCATGACAACTTACAAAAATGAAAATTCCAGACAAGAATTGCAAGTAAAAATATATATTTTCTTGTTTATCAGCCCGGTTTCATTTGCAAAATCATATAAATTAATTTATAAATAATAAAATTCATATAAACTAATACATAACAAAAAGCAATAAATATCAAAATAAACAAACAAATAAATATAACTATAAATACAAATAGAGCATTTCCTGCAATAAACTCACTCATTTTTTACGATATTTATTTAGTTTGAATCATACGATTAGTTTATCAATTGTAAAATTGCAACGTATGTACATATATATGCATGTGGGTATGATTTGACGAAGGAGTAAACTGTTTTTTACATTGTTGATAGGAAAAGTAATTATCGGTGTATTACTAATGTACTTGACTTTGAACTGCAGTTCTTGAAAAAAACTAATTATGATAATTTTCCTAATTGCAGAAATACGTTAAGTAAAGTATTTGTTAAAAACAAAATAACATGAAAACATACTTGGAATAAGCAGTGGTGGACTGGGAAATTAAACCAACCCAGGAAATATTAGAAAACTGGGCACATTTAGAAAAAAATCAGCTGTGGCCACCACAGGACCGAACGCCATCACAAAGTACTTAATTTATGCTGCTTTATCAAAAAATGTCTCAAATAAAAATTGTTAATTATTGCTTTTATAGCAACTTTTGTTAAATAAGTAGTAGAGCTATGATCGTTCTGCCTCACTTCAAGGTCAAATTCGTTTCAGACCCCTGAGTTCGAAATATTTCTCTGTTGTGAAATATTTGCAAAAATCTTAAAACCGATACGAGTAACTCCCATTTCTAGTTAACCGATTTTTACCAAAAGTTAATCAACTCGTGCCTTTGATATCAAAAGCTTAAATATGAAGTTTCATAAAAATCCTTTTAGCCGAATTTGATCTGCACGTATGGACAGACAGACAGACCGACAGACAGACCGACAGACAGACCGACAGACAGACCGACAGACAGACCGACAGACAGACCGACAGACAGACCGACAGACAGACCGACAGACAGACCGACAGACAGACCGACAGACAGACCGACAGACAGACCGACAGACAGACCGACAGACAGACCGACAGACAGACCGACAGACAGACCGACAGACAGACCGACAGACAGACCGACAGACAGACCGACAGACAGACCGACAGACAGACCGACAGACATCACGGTAAAAATAGTCAAAACTTTATGTAGGGACCTCAATTCGTGGAGATCCATCGAAATCTCGAAATGTCAAAATTGGTATGATCATAATACCTTCCTTATATATTTTGGCGGGCGGTAAAAATTATCGCATTTCAGATGCATTTTCGAGAAAAAGAAGAAGAATTTCTTCTTCGGGGAAGAATTAGCTACTCAAATAAATAAAATGGTAAATTTATAAATTAAACAAGATGGAATATGTGACCATTACAAGAAATTTTGATGTGGCGCACTTCCGAAAAGTTTGGAGACTCCTGATTTAACTAATTAAACACAAATTCTATAAAAATGATAAATTGTCAAAAATGAGAGTAATAAACAATTATTCTTTTTGTTATTGCTGGATTATTTCCAACGAATTAATATTATTAAATTATACTTAAAAACGTTTGTAATTTAAAACTAAAAAGTTTTAAATTTTTAAAGTTTTTATCTAAGTTTTTTAGATAGACCCATGCAAAGCCTGTACGTTCTGTGTCTCCCGTATACAGCAGATAGATCTTGAGACTGTAAACAGTAGTACAGCTGAACAAAAATCCTAAAAATGTTAAACTTTTAATAAACTGCTCAACAAACAGGACTTGAGACTCGCCTACGGGTCGGGTAGTAAACTTCATCCTCGTGCAATATAGTCTTCATTCTATGTTTCTAGGGAGTAATGTGATAGTTTAATCAACAGTCAACAGGAATTTTTGACCAGATTATGTTTTTGGAAAATAAAGTTTTTTTTGTGTTTTTAACTAAAATATGTTAAATATTTAATTCGCTATGTAATATAGTAAATAAGTAAGCGCCCGTAGCGTAGTGCGTAGCGTCCTCGCTTCCTGATTTACAAACTACAGTTCGATTCCTCTCAATTTTATTTTTTGTTTTTTTTTGCATTTTTATTTTGTTTAAATTATTTTTGTCAAAATTCTAGGTATATTTTGGTAAATGTTGCATTTAATTTTTAAAAGCGTAAATTTAATAACTAGTGGGAAGTGTTGAAATTATAATTTAATTCTATGTTTGAATGTATACGAAATCAGAAGGGCGGATCTTATGATTTAAGCAACCAATGGAAGCCATAGGCGCAATTTTCAAAATCTAAATGAAGCTATATAAAAAAAAAAAAATGAGCCGTATATAAAAAAAATACTGCACATATTTAGAAACTTAAATAATGGTATTAGGCATCGAATTAAAATTCATAAAAATATATTTTGACATAAAATTTGTTCTGGCATCCCAAATAATCATCATTCACTTACTAAATACTTGCGAAAACCTGAAATGTGTGAAAATTCACCCTTCACATCAATTTTTTACATCTGTCACATTATTGAGGGAATAAATTTTAAAAAAATCCCTTGTGGAATAAATTGACACTTATGTCAAAAACTAGATACGTAAAGTCGCTTTTACACCCGGTCGTAAGAAAAATACTATTTATCACTTTGCATACAATGAATGAAAAATTATGTATACTCTTGATTGAAACTCAGTCACTCCAGTATCAATTATGTAATAAATAATTTATCAGTTATCATGAAATAATAAATAATAAACAAATATAACGAGATGATATAACCCACACTCGCATTGATAAGCTTTCCAAATTTACATGTAGGTGGAGGTGGGATAACTGTGGGCCACACAGAAGACCTCCCACAATCGAGGGACGTATGCTAGGACGCAGCAAGAGCTGAAAGACCGGTTTTAGGCCCTAACGAAATAAAAACAACGCTGTGGAATGCGTTTCTGTCTACGGATGCCGACAAAAAAGCCGATACTTGTGGCTTCACACGTTTTTCTAATGCATTAAATGGAGTTATTATATTTTGTTAGAAAGCAAAAACGTTACATAATTGAAATAATAACAAATTGGTAGTAAAAATTGAGTTTTTTAGAAACCATTCAATATATTGTGTGAAAACAATAAAAAGAAACAAAACGAATATTTATGAGGCTTAGTTCTCAGTCCCTCGAGTCCCAATTTATTTTATTTTTCAACGGCCCCTAGCGCACTAAGAAAAAGGGCGCTGACGGGCTTGCTAAAGGGCGCCATTTGAGTGGTGAAGACTTTTTTTTTTGCTCGTCACTTTAGACCGGGAGCTCATGACATTTTTGGTCTCCGATTTCATACAGCATGCCTTTTGGAGGAGAGAATATTTACTCTGTGACAACAAAAAAGGGATGGTACTAAACCTCTGCACGCTTTCCGGTCATAGGGAAAATTGCATTTCCACTTACACAATATTTTTGTGTTTTTCTCTGATTTAATATTGCTTGCCCTTTTGTCAAAAGAAAGTTGTAACAAATTTAAAGTCTTTTAATTATAGGCATGCTGTATGAAAACGCGGAAAATCATATTTTTTTATTATAAGATCACATGACCGTTTGAGCCCTTTGGGATCCTCCAAATCGCATGCATATATTTAAAAGACTTTAAATTTGTTATAAATTTCTTTTGACAAAAGGGCAAGCAATATTAAATCAGAGAAAAGCACAAAAATTTTGTGTTTAAATGGAAATGCAATTTTCCCTATGACTGGAAAGCGTGCAGGGGTTTAGTACCATCCCGTTTTTGTTGTCACTGGGTAAATATTCTCTCCTCCAAAAGGCATGCTATATGAAATCGGAGACCAAAAACTGTCATGAGCTCCCGGTCTACTTGGATTTTGGGAGGTGAGGACCTTGTTTTTATGTACCAAGGGCGCCAAAACACGGCTCTGCCCCTAGCGCAAGTTTTCCTTACTGCGACTCTGTTGTGATCATCGCAATACCTCCCTTATATATGTTGGCGGTCGGTAAAAATTATGATTGGAATAATTTGTTTATTAATATCTAACCAAATATGTCTTCGATTCAGTTCGCTGACTCTTCTAAATAACAGTTCTCTGTCACATCCTTCTTACATCTAAATAAATAAACATATTCGATAATGCGACAACCAGACATGGTAATTTTTTTGTCTACATTGAATTTTTAAATATTTTTACAAGTATTGTACATATGTACACTGAGTCATCATTTTATGCATCATACAGTGTACTTAGAGGCGTTTTAGTTCTTGTCTTTTATTTATTTTTTAATTTAAGGGGGGGGGGGTAGGGTCTGATAACCACATGTTAGCATATTTTTGTGAATTTTTTTCAAATCTATGGTTAAATTTATTCATTTTCAAACTAAGTACATATATAAAGTATGTTTTGAAGAAGTTACAAAAAAATTTTGAAGGCAAAATATGGCGAAATGAGCCAGCTGTGGCAAATCTTCTCAGACTCCGGGAAAAAAATTAGATTTTGCGGTGACCAGCATAACTCGTCACTGGACCATCTCAAATCAAAAATCCAAAAAGATTTTGTTAGTTTATGAGTTTACCGAGGTAATGACGTTGAGTTTTTATTTTTAAAATGATTTTTCAGTTTTTAGCGTTACTTAGAAGACAAAAAAAAAATAATTCCCTCTAAGAAAAACCTAAAACTGAGTATATTTGTGATTGTTGAATAAAAAAAAAAACCATGAAAAAAAATATCTCAACGTCGTTACCTCGGCAAACTCATAAACTAACAAAATCTTTTTGGATTTTTGATTTCAGATGATCCAATGACGAGTTATGCTGGTCACCACAAAATCTAATTTTTTTCCCGGAGTCTGAGAAGATTTGCCACTGCTGGCTCATTTCGCCATATTTTGCCTTCAAAATTTTTTTGTATCTTCTTCAAAACATACTTTATATATGTACTTAGTTTGAAAATGAATAAATTTAACTATATATTTGAAAAAAATTCACAAAAATATGCTTAAAATGTGGTTATCAGACCCCCCCCCTTTAATAAATGTTTGTTTCTTTTCAAGTATGTCTGATATCTAAAATATTTTTTACTGTACCAGGATGGTGCAGACAGCATCATCTATATCATCGATATCACCAGCTAGCTGGTTTCCGAAAGTTAAAATTTGAGACGGTTTCCGGAAACCGGTTGTTAAAATTAGCGGTTTATTATACACAAGATCAAATGTGAAGGACAAAATAACAATCCGAAAAATAACATCCTGAAGATATTAAATTTTTACGTATTTTAGCAAAAGTAACTCAATGATCTCATGTATTTGTGAATTGCTGATCTAATCCTTTTCAGAACGCAATAGGGCTTTTTCTTTTTGCCCCAAATTGTCGTACCATGACGCCATCTATGATCCTTAGTCGGATGTTACTCATAAAACTAAATATAAAAGTGATGTTCTGGTTTTCTTGCGATTATGAGCTGCGTTGAAGCAAGTTAACGTTGTTAGTTTTAGCTTAAAAGATAAATTATACTTATATAAAAACTTTATTTTTGACATTAATGTACTTAGAAATATATAGCAGTCTTAACATTGATTAATTTACAGAATATAGTCTTTTTGAAACATCGTTTATGTAATTTACTGCTTAGTTTTTTGTGTGAAACCTGAATGATATCTTTTGACGGCGAGTGATGGGCCATTTGCCGATAATTAAGATTTTTCCGGGGTCAGAATTAATGAACAAAGTTGGTCATCGTCATCATCATCCAGCTATTGTCATCCATTGTTGAATATAGATCTCCCTTAAGCAATTCTGTTTTCACACCTTGGGAATCTATCCTGTAATATCTCGACAGTGATATACACAGTATATTCCACACTGTCACTTATCCACACTGTATGTGCGACGCCATATTATTCTTTGATTGTTATTTAGTTTATTTTACGACGTATTTAAAATAATATATTCAAAATAATAATACAGTTTAATATTTCTAGAAATTAATTGTAATTATTAAAATAAGATAAGATGACTTTCTGACGCATATAACGGGAAAAAATGAAAACCTTGAAGCATTTTCTTGCAATTTTCCCACATAAAATTTATTATTAATTTCATTATTACGCGTTTTTGCATTTAAACAATAATAATAACTTTTACAGAAAAACGTGTGAAGTTCAAAGGTACAGCTTTTGTTTACAGGAGAAAAAAATGTAAATATTTAAACAGGAAAATATAATTCAGTATTTTTATTTACAACTTGCATATAGCCAATTTTACCAACAATTCTGTTTAACCCATATGGACATATATATCCCAGTTTTATTATCCAGTGGGATTGTGGCAAAACTACAAGAATTTGAGTTGGAACTTCATCATCCTCCATACTCACCAGACCTAGCCCCCACTGACTACCACTGCTTCCGCAATTTGGACAACTTTTTAATAGGAAAACAGTTTAATTCCGACAATGCTGTAAAACTGGCCTTCCAGGAATTCATTGACTCTCGTCCGCCAGGGTTTTATATCACCGGCCTGAACAACCTGCCGCTTAAATGGCAAAAATGTATAGACAATATGGGTGCATACTTTGATGAATAAACAAATTACTTATATTTGTAAGTTATCAACAAACTTTGCCTTTTTTCTACAAATTTCATCCTTGACGACCTAATATTTATGACTGCGTCTCTTTTATTTTAATTCTATTATTTCAGTGCCCTTTTCTTAGAAAGTATTCTACGTTCTTAACCAGAGAAGCTACCACAAACGGAAATAATCAAAAAAACTCAACTTTTCCTTTCTGCTTTTACGACCCCCTTGCCATTTAGGCTGACTTTGCAACAGCGCTGTGCTGCATGTAAAAAACCACATTAAACTTGGAAAAATATTACATCATTTCTCAGAAGACTTGGGACATTAAAAAAGGTCTTAAAATAAACTTTAAGTCAGAGTAGTTATGAATGTGTTAGTTTTTTTTTTGTTTATTTTATTGGGAGCTAAATATTAAAACACAGCTTGAGTACTGTTGGTCTTAGGCGATTCTACACAAATAAAATATTAGTCAATATTATTTCTTTCAGTTTAAATATTGTGGAACATATAAGTTTATTTTCTGAACCAGTTTTTGTTAGTTTTTAATGCTGGAAACAATACAAACTAGAGTAGAAAGTTTTATAGTTTTTCTGGTTTCCGTAAACGTATAAAATGTTGCAAAGCTAAAACAATTATGTTAAGTCAAATAAAAGTTCATAAAACTCTTAAAAAAAGGCCCATCAGTGCCGGAACGTCTTAAAGAAATGTGAGAGTTGCATCTTTTATAGGTACCAGTTACTATTTATATACCACGAATATTTAAGACTTTAGGGTTCTATCAGAATATTTAAGGTTTTAGGGCCTCTCCTCCTAATTCCCCAAATATTTATCCAATTGAAAAAATGTATAGAAAAAAATACAAGTCCGAGAAAATTGGAAATATAATAAAAATCTACCATGAGTTGAAAAAGAAATTACAAAAGAGTTGACTATGAAAGTTGGCTAACAAAAATGAATGGAGAAGAAATGGGCACGAAGTAACAGAGCGAATGATGGACATACAACAAACGGAGCAAGATACAAAGATAAGAGAATCAAGATATACCAGCAAATATGAAAAGACCTGGACACTGAAAAAACAGTATTTGACAGAAAAAGTCAGTAGAGAGAAGAAAAAAGCGAGATTTAGATGTGGAATTGAGGAGAGGGACAATAATTTTTGGATAAAAGAGGTAGAAAGATCATATAGAATGTGCAGGGAAGGTAAAGAGACAATGGAACATTTGTTGGAAGAATGTGAAGAAATACGACTGAATGATAGAAGTGAAAAACAGAAGGGAGGAAATTAAGAAAAGGAGTCAATGAAGATATTAATTAAAGGAGGAGAGTAGATTTTAAGCCGAAAGGCGAAAATTATAATTATTATTAAAAGTTAATTAGTGTAAGATAAAATGTAGGAGTAGTAAATAATATTGAATGATAAAAATATCTATGTATCATAAGGGTTGGCTATGAAAAAATAAAATAATGTCTACTGTAAGCTTAATATAACAATTGACTAACGTTTAGGAACAGCCTTTGTAATCATTACAACTTTTTCAATCAATATTTTTGAATATTCTCTATCGAAGTTAAAAATTAATGGCCATGTCGTTGGGATTTTAAATTTATTTCTTAATTTGTGAAAGCACAGAGCCATTTCCAAGAAAAGGGCGTCTGTAGTTTTGAAAGTAAACGCCTTGCATTTAAAACTTTTGAAATAATAGTACTAGTTACAGAAAAAAAAAGTAATAAAAACTTATATTTCTTGTATTCCAGGGATACCAACGATAACTATAAAATATCTAACTTTAAGATCTTACTACTGCATATGTATTACGTATTAAAAGATTTCTTCCACTTTCTACCTTCTATTTCCTTTGTGTTCATGTGTCATACATCAACGTTATCTCTTCCTCTTTGACCTTTCCTTTATTGCACCCTATCCCTCACCTGACACCGTATATTCGCGTAGTACGTGCGTGAGAGAACACCCGGTATTATTCATGCTCGGGAAGGTTCGGAGGACGCCTATCTCATTCTAGAGTTAATCTAATTTTCTGTTCATCTCCCTGTATTTTATTTACCTTAAATGTGTTAAGGATTGCATGGGAGGATATGGGTAGTTCGAAGTTGATTTTCACTCAATTTAATCGAGTTTTTTATAGAGGGCTTCCGGGTTTTTTAAAAGGTTTCCATGAATTTAGGTACGTTTTATTTCAACAGTTGGAAACTAGAATAATTTTTAGGATTTTTTAGTATGACCAAAGAACCGGTAACTCATGTGTCTGTCTGTACGGCAGAAATTGCGGCCAAAGGGCTGAACATAGAAAGTTGAAATTTGGCATGCTTCTACAACTCTTTGACCCACATATAGGAAAACTATTGAGTTCAAAAAAAATTTTTTTTTCGTTTTATCAAAAAATGTCTCAAATAAAAGTTGTTAGTTATTGCTTTTATAGCAACTTTTGTTCAATAAATTTTTTCGAAATATTTTTCTGTTGTGAAGTATTCGTAAAAATCTTAAAATCGACACGAGTAAACTCCCATTTTTAGTCCGATTTTTACCAAAAGTTGATCAACTCGTGCCATTGATGGCAGAAGCTTAAATATGTTTCATAAAAATCCTTTCAGCCGAATTTACTCTGCACGTATACACAGAGAGATAGACGGACAGACGGACGGAAAGACAGACCGACAGACATCATGCTAAAAATAGTCAAAACGTTATGTAAGGACCTCAGTTCGTGGAGATCCATCGAAATGTCAAAATCGGTATGATTACAATACCTCCCTTATATATGTTGGCGGTCGGTAAAAAATTAATTAACTTATCTGTTTTACGTAAAAACAGACGGGGCACTTGCCAGGGGCGCGTGGTTTTACGAGGGGCGCCATTGCGTATATTTGGTCATTAAAAGCATTGGCTGGTGACAACCTTTTTTTGCTCATCAGTTGGAGTTGAGGAGTGAGGAGGACCTTTTTTTTGCCCATCAGTAGATAAATAAAAAATAAAATTGTTTTCTTTGTACTTCATTTAGAATCACTAATATTTTACAAGCAATAAAGATGCAAAGAAAATCAATTTATACTTTTTTATATTCAAATTATCAAGATTAAAAATTAAGTACCCTACTTACAAATCAATAAATTAATAAAAAACCAAACATAAATTAATTCTCATGATGGTACTTTCAAAACCAGACAGACACCATAACCATAGGGGCCTTAACTAAAAACTAGTTGAGTCTAGGATAGACAATAGACAATATAGAAATTAGAAAGAAATATTTTAAATAAATTAAACGACAAAGAACTTCAAGAACAACACTTAAAGGGGATGGATTATTTTGAAATTGATCCAGTCCCGAAAAGCTGTGTGAAAGTAAATTTGTGTGTGTGGGTAGAAGGGAAAGGAGTGGTGTGTGTGTAGAGAAATGAACAAGGGAATACAGACAAACCCAAACATACACATAGACAAGCCCACACATACACATAGACAAGGCTACACACACATATAGATAAACCCACACATACATAGAAGAGCCTACACATACACCTAGACAACCCTTGCGTATATACATTGGTGGTGAATGTTTTGTCTGTGTGTGTGTCTGTCTGTGTACGAGGGAGAGTGACAGAGATAACCTAAGGGTTGAATGCACCAGACAGAGATGGTATCACGAGGGGTGTGTAGGTCTGAACGATCAGATGATGCCGGTTCGTTACTAGGTTGCCGGTTGCTTGGACCGGGATTCGAACAGCTGATTCAGAATATTTTAGTATACAGAGGATGTATATAAAATATATTGTAAAGGACGTAGAAAGCGACGCAATATCAAAACAAACTGTTTAAATTCGCTTTTGTTTTTGGTTATATTTTACTTTCACGTTTTTCTAGGGTTGCCAATTGTTCTTTGTTTGAAAAGATTGTTCTTTGTTCTCTTTTTAAATTAGTAAATGATGTCTTTTTCCCTTTTTACCAACCGCCAACATATATAAGGGAGGTATTGTGATCATACCGATTTTGACATTTCGAAATTTCGATGGATCTCCACGAATTGAGATCCCTACATAACGTTTTGACTATTTTTAGCATGATGTCTGTCTGTCTGTCTGTCTGACCATCCGTCCGTCCGTCCGTCTGTCTGTGTGTATACACGTGCAGAGAAAATTCGGCTAAAAGGATATTTATGAAATTTTATATTTAAGCTTCTGACATCAATGGCACGACATGATCAACTTTTGGTAAAAATCGGTTGACTAGAAATGGGACTTTACTCGTGTCGATTTGTACTTTTCTGTCTGTCGGTCTTTCTGTCCGTCTGTCAGTTCGTCCGTCCGTCTGTCCGTCTGTTCGTCTGTCTGTCTGTCTGTGTACACGTGTAAAGCAAATTCCGCTAAAAGGATTTTTATGAAACTTCATATTTAAGTTTTTGACATCAATGGCACGAGTTGATCAAGTTTTGGTAAAAATCGGTTGACTAGAAATGGGATTTTACTCGTGTCGATTTTAAGATTTTTGCGAATGTTTAACAACAGAAAAATATTTCTATTGGGCAAATCTTTTGTCTGTCGGGCCACATTTCTGATGAAAATTTGACTGCGGGCAAAAAAAAAAAATCTAATTATTTATTGTTTTTGTTACGGATATTTTATAAATTTTAAAAACAATATTTTTAAACCAAAACGTGTATTTATTATGCAATATAAAGAAAAAAAAAATGAATAGAAGATTGGAAAGAATGTAAATTTGAAAGAATATTGGAGAGACAAATTTTTGCAGGACACAATAATTTATAAATCACATCGCGAGCCGGATTCGGCCCGCAGGCCGCCATTTACCCAGGCCTGGTCTACAGACTATTAATTTAAGAGCTCTGAACGCAGCTTTAGAGAGATATTTCTTTTATTTTAATAATTTTACTACCATCTAATTACTTGTAGGATATGTAGGAATGGTTCCAAAAAAAGTATTTAGTAGGAGAGGGCCTAAATATCAATCTGTACTTGAGGAACTCCTAATGCTTAAACCGCTACTGATGCCTCTTTTACAGTCAACTGCATTACTGGGAGCAATAGCAATATGTGTTTAACTGGAAAGGGGCGTTTGTTTACAAAAGGTTAAGAAACACTGATGTATAGCAATATTTTTTTTAAAACTATAAGCTAATAATATAAAAAACTACTTACAGAGTCTTCCTTAGGCAATTAGAAATATTTTTTAAATAAAAACACTGTTTAATGACAATCGCAAATATATATTTCAATTCTTGGAACTTATATTAATAATTTATTCATTTAAATCTCAAAGCTTTGTATCTCTTGGATTAAAATTTAGTAACTTTATTACGTCTGTATCTTTTTAATTTAAAATATAATTGAATTAAGGTTCATTAGCAACCCTTATCTTTGATAACGGTGGCTTAACTAGGTCTGAGATGATTTTCTAAGTTCTGTTTCCGACCACACAATATACAGTAATGAAATAATACAGTGCGGTCTGCTTCAGTCTGATTAGTTAATAATCGCAGTGGTTTCATGATTATGCCACAGGAAATAGCAGCTCTAAGCAGGAAACCGACAAAAGTTTGTTTTCCTTGGAATGTCAACGCTTGGAGATACCATCGTGTAAACAGTTTTCGTGGATATATTGCAGTTCCTAATTAAAGATGTCATTTAGATTATTAGGGATGATTAAGATAGAATCCTTGATGCATCCTCACTTAATTTTATCGATTAGGAAGGGCATCGATTATTGATTACAACATAAATCTTCCCACTAAAGATTTTATATTTATTCGGTCGTCAAGGATGAAATTTGTAGAAAAAAAGGCAAAGCTGGTTGATAACTTACAAATATAAGGAATTATTTTATTCATCAAAGTATGCACCCATATTGTCTATACACTTTTGACATTTAAGCGGCAGGTTGTGCAGGCCGATGGTATAAAATCCTGGCGGACAAAAGCCAATGAATTCCTGGAAGGCCAGTTTTACAGCATTGTCGGAATTAAACTGTTTTCCTATTAAAAAGTTGTCCAAATTGCGGAAGAAGTGGTAGTCAGTGGGGGCTAGGTCTGGTGAGTATGGAGGATGATGAAGAAGTTTCAACTCCAATTCCTGTAGTTTTGCCACAGTCATTTGTGCAGTGTACAAGAAGAGATACAAATTAGAAATAGCGTAATAAATCAATTAAATATTTTTACAAAAGACCTGATTATATACTTATTAAGTAAATAAAATAGTGTTTTCCACAATATGCATGAAAATAGATATCGATAAAATCTACATGTTTTAGAAATCGAGTATGACTCAAATTGTAATTAGAATGTTTTATTTAAATTAATTCCAATTGTTTAATTGCTAAATGAGTATAATTATAAGTGAGGTTTTAATAAGAAAACACGTCATTCTGAAAAAATTACATGTATATTTAGAACAAATTAATTGATAAAAGAAATAAGAGAAACAAATTATCAAGGCTGTATGCTTCTGTTGAAAGCTCTGGAACCATCCTAGATAAAGCTTACGTAGACTAGACCAGCGTTTCTCAACAGGAAACGTGCCACGGACCAGTAAAATATTTAATTTTCTACCGCGGACCACACAAAATAAATTAAATGTTAAACAAATTTATTGTATATGTACTATTATTATTATTATTATTATATCTATATAATATCTCTGTAATAAAAAATTTATGTGAAGTGTGAATTTTCACACATTTCAGGGTTTCGCAGGTATTTAGTATGTGAATGATGATTATCTGGGATGCCAAAAAAAAATTTATTGGGATATCAAATGAAAGCCCTTAGTACGTGGATTAACGATCAAATTTTTATTTTTGCAAAATAAATTATTTTGATGCGACTTTTGCCAAAATTGTGCAAAAAAAAATTTGTCCCACACCCTGTAGCCCAGATGGTTTAAACTAAAAATTTAAAAAAATTCTAAGTAATGTATATTGGTGTGAACCGAAATAGTACAACAGGAATTTTTGATCAGATTATGTTTTCGGAAAATAACGCATTTTTTGTGGTTTTTGGTTCACAAAGTACAAAAGTTATACCAATTGTAAGACACTCACATGCAAGGCGTGCGATAGCTTAATGGGTTAAAACACTGGTGTCGTAAGCTGGAAAACGAAGGGTTCGAGTACGGAGCGAATTTTATTTTTTCTGTTTTTTTTTGCATTTTTATTATGTTGAAATTATTTTGTCAAAATTCTAGTTTGATTTTGACAAATGTTGTATTTAATTTTTAAGAGCGTAAATTTAATAACCAGTCTTATTATATGATTAACAGACGATAAATTATTTTAAAAATATCGTTCATTTTGCCGTGATTACTACAAAGTAAAATTTGTCCTACACACTCAGCATACCGCCTTCACTTATTATATACCTGTGAAACCCTGAAATGTGTGAATATTCACACTTCACATCAATTTTTTGAGTATACTTTCTATACTCTTACTTTTTATAAAAAAGACCCTGAATATACTCTTTTTTGCTGGTTACTTGTTTTTATCACTTCTATTTTGGAAGTGATGACCTTTTTTTTGCTCATTACATCGAGATTTTGGGAGTGAGGACTTTTTTTTTCTCATAACGTCGATTTTGGGAGTGGACTTTCTTTTTTTTTTGCTCATCACTTCTATTTTGGAAATGATGACCTTTTTTTTTCTCATAACGTCGATTTTGGGAGTGGACTTTCTTTTATTTTTGCTCATCACTTCTATTTTGGAAGTGATGACCTTTTTTTTGCTCATTACGTCGAGATTTTGGGAGTGAGGACTTTTTTTTTCTCATAACGTCGATTTTGGGAGTGGACTTTCTTTTTTTTTTGCTCATCACTTCTATTTTGGAAATGATGACCTTTTTTTTTTCTCATAACGTCGATTTTGGGAGTGGACTTTCTTTTATTTTTGCTCATCACTTCTATTTTGGAAATGATGACCTTTTTTTTTCTCATAACGTCGATTTTGGGAGTGGTCTTTCTTTTTTTTTGCTCATCACTTCTATTTTGGAAATGATGACCTTTTTTTGCTCATTACGTCGATTTTGGGAGTGAAGATCTTTTTGTTTTGCTCGTTACTAATATTTTTGAGTAATGACCTCTGTTTTTTGCTCATGCTCATGCTTTTTTTAGTACTCTTTTTCTGTAAAAAAAATCTGGTCAGCCTAGGTTAGAGAATAGACCTTATTACAAGGTCCATGAAATTTAAACTAGTTTTTATTTTCAGCGTCCGATCTTAATAAAATACGTGACATTTATTTTAAATACTATATAATAAGGTGACAAGTATTTAGACATGTTGGGTGCAAAAATTAAAAAACTACAAATCAAAAAAGTTAACAAAAGACATTTACAGTTTGGTTCGTTAAGTTATGAGGTTTTGCAACATGTATGAACTACGAGATGAACATATAAGTCGATCTTCGTTAGTGAGAGCGCTATTTCTTTGAAGTACAGACATATCCTGTTCTTTGTAACATGTACAAAGATGGGAATTGCTCCACGCTAGTGCTGTGTTCCATACACAGTACTACCAACTAAATATCCAACTCGTATCACACGTCTCCAACTCACTTCCACAATAGTGGATTGTTAATAAAAGAATAGGATGCATTAAAGAATTAAATTCGTGTCTCTTGTTAATATCAGCGATGGAAAGAATTTTAAATAGAATCTTGGGAATTGAAATTTTAAATATTGAAGTACAATCACGAATTTTGTGTTTTTGGAATAAATGAATTGAAATTTAGGATTTTAAATGTAGACAGAAATTCTATGAAGTCACAACTTGTTGTTTCCATCACCAGGGGTGCTGGTTACAAGTAAGGCGCTTTTGTGCAAGTTTTATAGCGCCCCCCTGAATTTTTTCTGTAATATGTATAAAATGCATTCATTTGTTATCAACGAGGGTTGCTTTTTATGTTTTTACAAACGACCACTAGATGGCAATATTGAAATGTGTCATTCCTATATTCGTTGACATTTGTTATTGTAAAATCAATGGCAGCTTATAAATTGACCGAGTAGTTTGTTGGAAGTGAGCGTTAAAAAAACAAGTTTGTAAAAAAATGGATATTATGTACTCATTTCGGATGATTTTTTACGATTTTAGTAAAGGCCTAACTCAACAACAATGCATAGATTCACTTCGTTCAACTTTTGGTAATGAAGCACCTTCAGAAAAGTTACAATTGGTTTGCAGTATTTCGTCGTGGTCGTGCGTCCGTCAATGATGAATCTCGTGAAGGTCGACCAAAATCAATTGTGATTCAAAACAACGATGCTGTGCGCAAAATTATTGAAGAAGGCATGTGACTTATCGTGACAGAGGAATCCTTTGGCATATCGCAGACTGTAATACATTCGATTTTGCATAAACATTTAGCTGTAAAAAAGATCTGTTCCCGATGGATTCCGCATAATTTGACCGAAGGCTGATGTTGATTGGTGTAAGGAAATGTTAAAACAATTCAACCTAGGCACTGCAAAATCCGTATACATCGTTACAGGTGACGAAACTTGGATTTATTCATATGAACCGGAAACTAAGCAAGCACTGTTTGGGTCTTCCAAGATGAACCGAAACCCACTAAAGTTGTTCGCTCACGAAGCACTTCCAAGAAAATCGCTTGTTTTTTTCGGTTGCAATGGACATGTCGCAACCATTCCTTTAAAGGATCGGAGAACAGTTAACGCTGAATGGTATACAATTTGTATGCCAGAAGTCATCGACAAAATCTGGAAAAACAACCAAAAACGTCGCATTATTCTTCATCATAACGATGCAATATCCACACAGCACGTCAAACAATTATTTGAAGGAGAAAAACATCGAATTAATGTCTCATTGCCCGTAGTCACCTGATTTATCCCCTAACGACTTTTTTTTGTTCCCCAATGTCAAACTAAAAATGCGTGGACAACGATTTTCATCAGCTCAAAAAGCTGTTGAAGCAAAAAACCATGTTTTTGAGACTCCAACTTCAGAGTGGAAAATGTTTCGAGAATTGGTTTGAATGCATGCAAAACTGTATACATTTTAAAGCCGAATATTTTGAAAAACAATAAAACAGTTTGTCCAAAAAAAAAATCTCTCTATTATGGTATAGAAATTCCGATATACTTGGTATTATCTAACTGTCTTCAATTCACGTAGGAAGATTACAAAATTATTGAAAGTGAAATATTATTTAACAGTAACTGTATTTTGTGTAGCGTAAAATATGCAATTTGTTTACGTCTCTATTGCATCATATAGCTCATCCTAAAATTCCCTTCCCCTTATGACTCATACTTCCCATTGATTAATTTCAAAGGAAAATATTCCTAAAGTTGTGCAATATTATGTAATTTATCAACATTTAAATCTATTAATAGTTGCTTTCGAAGTATTTACTAGGAAACAATAAATAATGTTTGCATAGTAAATTGCAGTTAATGTACATTTAGTGTTGCCGTAAGTATATTTAGTATTTAATTGTTACCTTTTTACTTATATATGACAAGCAAGTATACAGGGACTAACAAGTTAGAAGAACACGATTTTTCTTTAATGTATTTGGAAATAAAAAATATCTCATAAGGCAAAACCGGTCCCAAACCCTGGGTCCGATCTAACTCTTCCGCCGCTCTAGGCAAAACTTATTTTTGTCGCTCTTTATATTTAATTATAAATAATTATTTTAAAATATAATTTTTGACAGTGAATGTAGGTATTGGTTAAATAACGACATCCCATTATCGGGTCTATTCTATATCTTAAAAAGTTAAAAATTAACGTCAAGGTCGAAGTTAAAAAAATGTAATCACGCTTTACAATATTATGTTATTTGTAACTCTATGGCATTACAATTTTAACCTCGGTTTGGTTAATTCAGTAGGTTATTTTTGGAATATTAACTCCAGCCAAATATATGGTGTTAACTTTTAACCAGCTGTAATTCTAACCTCTAAACGTCAAATAGCCAGAAAAAATCCATTTTTAGAATTAATCATGGCAAGTCTGTTTATTTTAAACCAATAACTAGAACAAATTGAAGATGAAGTTAATAAGTGAAAGATTAATATAGTGATCACCCTATATTAAATCCACACATACACAAGCAAAATACCTTCCCTTGTAGATAATTTCACAACATATTTTTAACCACAAGGTTAAAAAGTTAGAACTTAACGCTTGGGTCATAACCTGAGATATAGAATAAGAAACAAGGTTAAAATTTTAACCCTAGTTAAAATGTTACTTTTTAACCATCATTTTTAACCAAATCTTTTTAACCACACAAGATACAGAATAGACCCGAATATGCGAGTTAAATGCGATATTTTATTTAAATTTTATCATTAAAACATTAGTAAATTTAATTTAAAAACAAAATATATAAAAATACAACAAAATATAATTGACAAGATCGAAACCAAACAATGACGGAACATAGATGGCCAAAAAGGACTCTAACCTGGATACCGGAGAGGAGAAGAAAACGAGGAAGACCTAAACGAAGTTGAAGAGGAAGCAATTTCGCTGAGAGGACTAACAGAAGACGGTCATGACGGAAGTCCCTGGAAATTGAGAACGGAAAAGCGGCTTCAGCTGCATTGAATCCGTGATATATATATAGTTTTTATTTTCGTATACATTACGGAATCTTGGGTAATAAAAAATCAGATGAAAGCAGAATTCAAGCAATGGAAATAAAATTATTAAGGACCCTGAAAGGATGTAGCAGACAGCCAGAAATTCTTTAGTTTATGTAAATGAAGTAAAAAGTTGTATTCTGTTTGTTTATAAATTTTTGTGGGAGTGTATTTCCTGGAATGATAATTGACAATACAGATTCATCACATGACAGTAGCTAGCATGAATAATGATGAATGCGATCATGCGCTTATCACATTACTTACAAGAAATAAACTTTAACATCTGACTCATACTCGCTGGAATTTCAAAATATAGTTTATTATATGTTTTCCCATATCAAAGTACGCTTTTATAAACTAAAAATATTTCGAAGAATTGATAAGGAAATTGACATTGATTTATTTACCACCATTTACATCTCGTGCGCCCCCAATTTTTTTCTCGTTGACATGGATCCCCTTTAAGTCAAAATCAACCCTTGGAGGTCCATATAGACACTTTGGAAACCATGGGTTTAAACAAACACTATGCACCAACGGGTTAAAGAGTTATAATTTCTAGCGAGCAGCATCTCACCAGGAAATTGAAATCAAATATTATGAAAGTTGGGTGGATCTTTTAATTAATGTATAAAATTTCAGTGACATCTGTTAATTTTCAGAGATATCGTATTGCAAATGAGTTTGTCAGTTACAAGTGTGACGTTTGATTAACTGACGTGATCAGCTTTCGGCTTATGTTGAGCACAAAGATATCATGAAACGATTCACACAGAACTGACCGGAAACATGCCTAAGTTGCAAAGATATAACCGCATAGCTTAAGAAATTTTAACCGCAAAATGAGTAATATTCTTAAGAACATTTGAACTTGAAAGCTTTACTCATCTAGGAACTGACATATTTTTGGGTTTATATAAAATATTTTTAAATTTTCGAAACCCATATTTCGTAGGTATGACCACCAAAAACCCTTATTGAGATCTGACACGCTCGGATACGCAGTCTGGTGGTCAAATATTGTACTACGCGACTGTAGTACTGTTTGAAATTATTACATATGTCCTAGTGTTGATTTTTTGTTAGAACGTCGATAGATACATTTTCATAAAATCAAAATGTACTGTGCTTAAATTAACCTGTTCCCTGTTAGCATATTCACAGCTGAATACTAGACAATTCAGCCATATTGCCTTGTATTACAGCGCCGCCAACGGTAATGTCACTTCTCAATAACGTCAGTCATGTGTCTGTCTATGATAGAAATTGTAAACGGTTTAATACCCTTTTCATACTAGATCTTTAAGATCGGATGTTAAAGTGAATGTATCTTTAAACGCTAATGTGAAACCGTATGGCCTCGTCTAAATACAAGCGATGTTTAAGACAGAGATCTGCGTCTTAAACTTCGTCCGCATTGCCAACTTAATTTCTATTATAAAAAAATACTCCTTGAATTTGTGCTGTCAACATTTTATATTATCATAAACAAGAATACTGTATTATATCGACGTTATAAGAAGTTTATACTTATTGTTATAATAAAATTATTTATTTTAATAATGTGTTTAATAAAATACAGAGCTACAATAGCATCGAGATAAAATGCATCGACTTGCATGTTAATACAGGTGTAATATATTCTTTATTGTAGAATGAAATGAAATATCCTTATTTGTTTATAATAATTCAAAATGTGCGTCTGCGCAGACAGTTCAAAACTGGTAATTTCATGACGGTAACTTAAGAACTGTAGCAGATAACAGCACCAGAGATTTAAACATCAAGTGTGAAAGCATACCGATCTTAAACATCGGTGAACTTTAAGTTCACTCGTCTTAAAGATCTAGTGCGAAAAGGGTATTACATAGAAAGTTGAAACTTGCTATGCTTATCAGGGGCAAAGCTACCAGTTTGCTGGCAGTGCGAGTGTACCCCGGAGTGGCCCAAAATCAAAATTATAGGGCGCTGAATTAATGAAAAATTTCGAACTACTACAAGAAAAATATAGTATGGATTTAACAAACGCAATTCCTCATCAGATATTAAGTTTTCAGCATTGTTGGACAAAATTAAATTATGTTCCAGTACAAGAGAACTTGCCAAAATATTTTTAATAGACTATAGCAGTGTTTCTCAACAGGTGGTCCGCGCACACAAAATTTCATTAGTATTAATAATGAGTCTTTACGGAAAAAAATGTTTTTCTTGACTTTAGTGGTCCGCGGTTAGTGTTGAATTCTGAAAGAGGTTCGCACCTGTCGAAGGTTTGAGAAACACTGGACTATAGTACAGTGGCGCACCCAAGGAAGGGGCCCGGCCTCCCCCTAAGAAGGAAGGAAATAAAAATAAAAACATACAAACACACTAGAAAATTTTAAAAACAGAGATGAGGATCTTTTTTTTAGGTCGTCACTTGTATTTTATAAGTGAGGACCCTTTTTTTAGGTCATCACTTTGTATTTCCGAAGCGAGGACCTTTTTTGATGATCGTAGATAAATATCTATTATTCAATGATAGCCAAATAACGACTACTTTTTTAAATTTTTGTTTTCATCTCAGAGTGAGTCATCGCTCCTTTAGTATTCGTCAGCATAAAGTTTGATTAATACAAATAAAGAATTCTCTTATTGTACCAAATGCTGTTCTTGCCTGTTCGATTGCTTTTACATCTTTTCAATCTTTAAAACAAATTTTAAACTATTTCAAATGAATTGGGTTAATTTTTATAGTCGTACAGCTGTATATAGATATTGATTATTTCCAGTAATTAGTTGTGCGTGTAGGGGAAAGCCCTACGACTATTGCATCATATATTGTTTACGCCATCAGCTGTAACTAGATCAATGCTAATCCCTAGAGTACCTAACGGGCTGTTTGCTGTATCACCCTAAATTACCAAGGTCGATAAAATACAGGTTAGGAATAAAATTTGAAAAAGCACTAATTACATAAGATATTTATGTCATAAGAATCGTAATGTCCACGAAAAACCCACTCGTACGCTCAAATTTGGCGAGTGGAAGTACACCATGTACAACCACGTATATATATATTCCAAAGAACTGACCTGCCACAATGCAGTACATGGCAACACTCGCCTAACCGTAGAACACATCCTTCTAGACTGCCAAGAGTACCAACTACAGAGAGCAAAACTCCCTACCAACAACTCTAAAGAACCTGCTAGCCAACAACACTAAGGGTTTTCGTTGGATGATTTTTTACGATTTTAGTAAAAGCCTAACTCAACAACAATGCATAGATTCGCTTCGTTCAACTTTTGGTAATGAAGCACCATCAAAAAGACTGGTTACAATTGGTATGCAGAATTTCGTCAAGTCGTGCGTCCGTCACTGATAAATTTCGTGAAGGTCGATCAACATCGGTTGTGATTAAAAAAAACCATCGATTCTGTGCGCCAAACGATTGAAGAAGATAGACATGTGACTTATCTTGAGATATAGGCATCCTTTGGCATATCGCAGACTGCAATACATTCGATTTTGCAGTGAAAATGATCTGTTCCCGATGGATTCTGCATACTTTGACCGAACCTCAAAAAAGGCTCGTGTTGATTGGTGTAAGGGAATGCTAAAAAAATTCAAGCTAGGCACTACAAAATTCGTATACAACATCGTTACAGGTGACGAAACTTGGATTTATTCATATGAACCTGAAACTAAGCAACAACTGTTTGATTCCGCATAATTTGATCGAAGCTCAAAAAAGGCGTGTTGATTCGTGTAAGGGAATGTTTTCTGTCAATCAAAAAATTATCAAGTTACAGTCCACTGAAGATCATCGACATATTTGGTCCTTCGAGTCGGATTTACATGATTCCAATGATTAACATCACTTAAAGTTTGAATAATGGAAACCCTATCAGCCACAAAAGTTTTCCATGGTGTTGACGTATTTTTTATCCAGTACAACACAACTTGAGAATCCGACCAATAGAAAACTTGGTTAATGTCTACTGATAACGATTCCTTTACTTTATGCATTAACTTAACAAGTAACACTGTATGTTTTCAATCAAAAAATTATCAAGTTAAAGTCCACTGAAGATCATCGTCAGATGATATCTTTTTCTTGTTAATCCCTCAGTTTACACAAAATTTGCATTATGCCTTTTCTAGTAGTTGTTCGGGTTTTAACCTATCTTCAATAATAAAAAAGAAGTGCATTAGGAAATAAAATTACAACCAACTCGTCTAGTTGTCAATGTAACAAACAACATTTATCTAACGTAGTCGATCTTGATAACTAGTAAATCTAGATTTGTAAATATCAAAATAATATAAAATATCTAAAAATATTTTGATAATTCTGTAGATTATCTAGCATAACAAATAGTTAATAACACAAAATTCCCTAATGTACATCAAATAATTTTCCTTAAAAACCACCATATTGCAAATAATCCAATGATAACATGATCTCTACGTTTGCTAAACCGTACGTAAACATAAAATAGTTTAAATATTTGTCCAATTCCCGGAAATACAGAATTATAGTTGCAAGTAGCTAAATGCAGTTACAGCAACTTGGTATAATTGTCTTCCCATGTGACGTTTTCCCATTTCCTGTTCACTGTATTACCAATTAAATTATTGTAAAAAACAATGTCCGTTAGTGTTTTTATAAGTCTGAACACGAGTAGAATGTTGAGTTAAGCTATATGACTGCAACTGTTGAAATCTCAACAGATCCGGGTTCAGAGATATGGGAAAGTATTAGGACAAACCTAGTTGAAGTTCTTGGAAAAAGGTGGCGCCTGTTATTGATAGGTAACTGATTGATTTAATTATAACAAAGATATATATTGTCGGCTTAATAGAAAGGCAGTTATATAACTTAATATTAACTGGTATTATATGCAACTTTTACTCCCGAGATACGAGCAGTTACTTTAGTTTTTCCTCTATAGATCATCACGTGACTGGCAGACATTTAAAAATGGCCGTTTTAGGACTCGTTTTACACGTGCGAGATAGACTTGTACCCTTTTCACACTAGATCTTTAAGACGAGTGAACTTAAAGTTCACCGATGTTTAAGATCGGTATGCTTTCACACTTGATGTTTAAATCTCTGGTGCTGTCATCAGCTACAGTAATTTTTTCCTTAAGTTACCGTCATGAAATTACCAGTTTTGAACTGTCTGCGCAGACGCACATTTTGAATTATTATAAACAAATATGGATATTTCATTTCATTCTACAATAAAGACACTACAATAAAGAATATATTACACCTGTATTAACATGTAAGTCGATACATTTTATCTTAATTATTGTAGCTCTGCATTTTATTAAACACATTATTAAAATAAATAATTTTATTATAACAATAAGTATAAACTTCTTATAACGTCGATATAATACAGTATTCTTGTTTATGATAATATAAAATGTTGACAGCACAAATTCAAGGAGTATTTTTTTATAATAGAAATTAAGTTGGCAATGCGGACGAAGTTTAAGACGCAGATCTCTGTCTTAAACATCGCTTGTATTTAGACGAGGCCATACGGTTTCACATTAGCGTTTAAAGATACATTCACTTTAACATCCGATCTTAAAGATCTAGTGTGAAAAGGGTATTGGTATTTCCAACTTGTAGTTAAATATTGGGTTGTTACCTAAGTCCGCTCTTTTTTTTCCACCTTTTATTCAATAAAATATACATTTTAAATACTTTTATTATCAAATGTACTGTCTATTATTTTCTATCACTTTGGACAAACGCTCAGGCAATTTCATAATGCCATCTCTCCAGAAGGTTCCGTCTTTGCTCTCGAAATATCTGTCCAGGTGAATTTTGATGTTGTCCAAAGATGCGAAATTTTTTCCGTTAAGGGAATTTTATTGGCATTTAACAAAATAACTGCAAATTCTTGAAAATGGCCTAATAGCAAAAATACGTATCGAGAAAGTAAATATATTAGGGAAACCTACCTAGTGATTTTAATTGAATTTTTATTTTAAATGTTAAAAATTGTATAGTAAGGACCTGTATTCAATATTGCACTAATATGGAGAAGAGTCTCCTTACGGAAGTTTGTTATGAGAGTTTATTTTCTTTAAATGTGTTTCCTGCAACTAGCACAAGCCACTAGCCAGTGGCGCGCATCACATTAAGGAGTCACTGCCTTAAAATTGAACTTATAAATAAAGAATAACGAGATATTTCGGTATAAAAGATCAGACTTCTGACTGCGATGTTTATTAACTTTATCAGCTATATTCAGACTTAGGATGGATAAGTAAACTTATCATATATATATATATATATATATATGGCAAGCCGTTTTAACATTTAATTCTAAATTCATTCCACTCTCATATAAATTAGTTGAAAAATGTTCGTCTGTCATAAAAATGTTTGCAACTAGACTTCATTGTAAATTAAATTGGAAGTATTTCTATGAGATAGGTAATATTTTGAAGATGACACTGACTAATTAATTGTTGTTAATTGTTGTTAAAACGACTTGCCATATATAACTATCTCACAAGTCGTAAATAACTTAAGATAAATAACACAGCCCAACAGACATTTTGGTGCCTGCGAGTTTTTAACTGTCTCTAGGTAATTTTTGGGCACAGAATCCAAAATAGCCGTCAGATTTGGTCTATCAGATCTAGTTTTTGAGATACGCTATACTGGCCTCTTTTACAATAAAATATCTTATTTCTTAACTTGTGAATTTTTCACGTTATTACTGTTACTATTTGCTCCAACTGCCAGTTACAAACACAAAAGAGACAAAGTAAGGTATTTGTTTCACAAAGTAGATAAATATACATCCATCACTTATCACTTAAAAATGTTCTTTTGTACGACTTTCTAGCATGGAGTTTACCAGAACAGTCTTTCTGAAGACTCCAACAGTAGTAGGCCATCATATAATTATCTTATCTTCCTTGATATCTATCTTCCATGGTTTTATGTCCTGATGGAATCTTTCCCCAGGTTCTTCACTAAAATCACCTCGGTTTTCTGGCAAGTGGTCATAATACAACCGAGAATATTTAAGTTGGAAAGCATATTTTCCACTAATTCTCTGCCTTATGATTTCCAAGAAAATTTTGTACTACTTGAATAAATGAACACCAAGAATTAGATTCAATCTCGTTCATTGATGCGGTTGGATTGAAATGTGTATCTTCAGTAGGTTGTCTTATCTGAGGACCATCAAATATTCTGGATTTCAGTTTTTCAGAGTTAATCCCAGGAAATTTACGTGTCAAGCAGCCTATACAAAGTCCATCTCGATTTAAAGCCTTCAAAAATTGCTACATAAGCCCAAACTTGATATTCAAGGGTGGAAATATAATTTTCTCTCTCGTAACCAAAGGTTCGTTGACAAGGTTTTGTTTTTCTTGAATTATGACATTTCTTAATGGAAATCACCCAATTTCTGTTAACCCAATGCTGATCCTTAGCTCTGCTGTCCCAAAGACATAAAAAAGAAGGATATTTTGTATAACCACTTTGCTGTCCAAGGAGGAAGTTTACTGTTTTTAGATAAAAAACTAAAATCAATTAGTCTGTATCTCAAAAACTAGAGCTGCTACGAAAAAGAGTCAGGTATTTTTGGAATCAGCACATCAAAAATATCCAAAATCAGTTCTTACTTTTCCGGCACCAAGATAAAAAATGTATTTTGTTGGACAGTGTAATATATAAATAAGAACTTATTATATTAGGTTAGGAATTATAAAGACAAATGCAACAACCACTGTTTCTGGCAAGACGTTTGTTATTCGCGGTAGCCTTTGGACAATTGCGAAAACTATTCGTAGTAAGTCAAACGAGCTGTTGATTAGAGCAAAAACTTCTAGTTAGACCATGCGCGTTTTAGTTTCATAGAGTTTGGTTAATAAGCTGAGTTCTCCTTAAATTTACTACATCATGATTACAATGTTATCAGCCAGAAAAATTTAGCTTTCGCGATGACAAAATTATAGACGTCTCAAACCGGGCATGCGCTAAGAATGACAACCTAAGCTATTAGCACGTGTCAAGTACATTTAAAACAATGTACACAGACATAAAACAACATTTAGTACACAGTACAAATTAATACAGAGTAATAAAAATGTTTACAAATGATTATTTTAAAAGTAAATGAATCTGTCAACTGTGAAGTTTGTCTAAACAGACTTTTAAAGATTAATGATGGTAATTACGTCATATGTGAGTAATGTGTCATGTCGTCACAGACCGCGCCCAGCCCCCAGTGAAATATGGAAAATAGAATTTTAACAGACTCGAACCATTATATGGAAATTACATGGTCAATCACATGGGATTATTTCAAGTAATTCACTCCTACGCATCTAAACAAACTATCATTGTTAATAGTAAAGTAAAAGGCGTATTTATAAGGTATATTTCTAGTTAGTTACATAATTTTAACTGTAAAGATGTGGCTAGTATATAAGGTTTAATTTGTTGATTAACAGGGTGACCATTCGTCCCGCATTTTAACATTTTGTCCCGCATTGTCCGGCATTTTGGATTTGGGAGGTGAGGATGTTTTTTTTGCTCTTCACTTGGATTTTGGAGGTGAAGACCTTTTTTTTTGCTCTTCACTTGGATTTGGGAGGTGAGGACCTTTTTTTTTTGCTCTTCACTTGGATTTGGGAGATGAGGACATTTTTTTTGCTCCGTCCCGCATTGCCTTCTTAAGAAAAGGGTCACCCTATTGATTAATAAACTTTTTAATAAGACTAGGAGCCACGTCGGCTCAGTCAATCAGCGCACCAACGTGATGCCGGGGGCTGCGCCCTTGGCTTGTTATCTGGCCAGTTAAATTGGTGACTATATTGGTTTTTTACTTTTTAGACCTTATATTTGTTGGGGGCTGCACCCCTGGCCTGTTATCTGGCTAATAAAATTGGAGACTATCTTTTTTTATTTTTTCGACCTTATATTTGTCGGGGGCTTCGTCCTTGGCTTGTTATCTGGCCAATAAAATTGGAGACTAATACCTTTTTTATCCCGGCCTTATATATGTCGGGGGCTTCGCCCTTGGCTGTTATCTGGCCAATAAAATTGGAGACTATATCGGTTTTTTTATTTTTTCGACCTTATATTTGTCAGGGGCTTCGTCCTTGGCTTATTATCTGGCCAATAAAATTGGAGATTAATACCTTTTTTATCCCAGTCTTATATTTTTTTCGGGAGCTTCGCCCTTAGCCTGTTACCTGGCCAATAAAATTGGATACTATATCTGTTTATTATTTTTTGGGTCATATTTTTGTCGGGGGCTTCGCCCTTGGCCTGTAATCTGGCCAATAAAATTGGGGCCTGTATCGTATTTTTTGCCAAGAAAAATATTTTTGACAAAAAAAATTTATATTACGAAAACAAAATCTTTTTTATTCAATCCCTTTTTTCATTTAGATGAATATTTGGAGAAATACTAAAATCTACATATATCTCCCATATTATTGACTTAACGGAAAAAACTTATACGACAAAAATAGTTTATAATAAGAAAACAAATATTTTATTTCTATCCATTTTTTCATTTAGAGGAATATTTGGAGAGTTACGGGGGGACACCCTAAAACTAAAATATACATATATCTCCCTTATTATTGACTTAACAGAAAAAACTTAGGGATAAAAATAGTTTATAATGAGAAAACTAATATTTTATTTCTATGCATTTTTTCATTTATATGAATATTTGGAGAGTTACAGGGGGGACCTAAAGCTCAGTTTCTTATAGATTGTATCTGTAAGCTTATAGATTTTATCTGTAAGCTTACAGATTTTATCTGTAAGCTTACAGATTTTATCTGTAAGCTTACAGATTTGCTACAGAATTGCACCATTAATTCAGATGAGAAATAAAAAGATTATATGCTTGTTAAATAAAATAATATTTTAAAATTTTTCGCAAATAGGAATTTTCCTGCATAAACATTTATCTAAATTGTTGTTTAATACATAATATTTATGATAATATATTTAAAAATACACTCTCTATCACTATTTTTATACATTTAACCCAGATTAAAATAATCGTAAAAATATTTTCTACAATGTTTTTTACCTTAGCGGAAGTTTTTATTTGCGGTGGTTGCACTTATATTTTTTTCATATTTTAGAGTGGCTATGCGCAACGATAATAAAGATTGATTTATGACGTTTAAAGCAGGGGGCGTAGTGCGTAATGAATAATGTAAAGGTGTGTAAACTACAAGGGTGAATAAATGTAATGTGAAAAGTACTTGATAAAAAGAATAAAAAAAACATGAAGACTACATTTTCAGATATTAAAATTTACATTAGGACATCGCGAATTTGTAATGTTGCAAATAATGCACTAAAAAATAAAATTCAATTACATTTCCAGCTAAATTAATTATGACATCACAAAATAAAAGTGCATGACTTTTTTAACGTTTCCTCTATTTTGTTTGATGTCAGTTGCTTTAAGTGACGATTTCTTTGTAAAGTATTGCACCTTAATTTAATGTGTTCTATTTCTAGACTGTGATATTTGAATGAAATTGGCCCCTTTACAGCCTCTTACCATCACCCTGCGTCAATTTTTCGAACAGACTTTCTTATTTATTTGTCTGCGTAAAATTTCTTTTATGGAGTAAGCGTATACGATTTCATTGATTTTTTTATTGTTTAATTTAATGTTTTTAATTTGTAGTCAATCATTCTACACACATGAACTCGATTCTTAGTTTTATTTAAATTTTTTATATTTGTCTTCTTATTCTTAACAATATTTGTAATATAAGTTTTTGCTGTTAAGTCAATAATAAAGGAGTAATTTAAATTTTTAATTATTGGGGTTGTCCCTCCATAACTCTCCAAATATTTATCCAATCAAAATAATGCATTTACATAAAAGAATTGTCTTCTTATTCTTAACAATATTTGTAATATAAGTTTTTGCTGTTAAGTCAATAATAAGGCAGTAATTTAAATTTTTTATTTTTGGGGTTTTTCCTCCATAACTCTCCATATATTTATCCAATCAAAAAAATGCATTGAAACAAAATATTTGTCTTCTTATTCTTAACAATATTTGTAATAAGTTTTTGCTGTTAAGTCAATAATAAGGGAGTAATTTAAATTTTTTATTTTTGGTGTTTTTCCTCCATAACTCTCCATATATTTATCCAATCAAAAAAATGCATTTAGATAAAAGATTTGTCTTTTTATTCTTAACAATATTTGTTATATACATTTTTGCTGTCAAGTCAATAATGAGGGAGTAATTTAAATTTTTAATTTTTGGGGTTTTTCCGCCATAACTCTCCAAATATTTATCCAATCAAAAAAATGCATTTAGATAAAAGATTTGTCTTTTTATTCTTAACAATATTTGTTATATACATTTTTGCTGTCAAGTCAATAATGAGGGAGTAATTTAATTTTTTAATTTAAGGGTTTAAAATTAAAAAAATTGATCTCTTTTATTATAAAACTTTTACTAAGGTGTTTTAAGGGTTTTCGCCTTCTTTTGACCTGTATTATCACCCATTAAAAAAAAGAAGACCGTAAACAGCCTGTATAATACAATATAGCAAAATTTTTGGAAACAAAATTTATACCACTATAAAAATCAGCAAAAATTTTCTTTAAAACTATCCTATATTCTTTAGAGCTATTATTTTTTCTAAAACAGTTAAAAATGTAACAAAAATATTAAATCTACTGTGATGCATCCAAAAACACATTATATATCTAAAATTTTTATAGCTTTCTTGACATTTATTTGTTATATTGGCATAAAAAAACCAAAGTTGCTGAGATATAATATATAGTACGTTGCCTTTTCCCTTCTTTAAAAGTTAAATCGTCAGTGACTGTTTTAGGGATTTTCCCAGCCTGCTGTGATAGAGAATTCCCCCAACTTAAAGGTGGATAGTTTGTTTTGAAAACGTCCAAATATTACCATAGCTCTGCTTTAACAGATTATTTCTTATTAAATTGTGGACTAAAGCTTTAACAGACGATTTGTTAATCTTATAAATGATAGATTATAATCTCAGACACTATAAAATTTGTTTGTTACATTTTTTCCTTGATTTTAATTAATGTATGGTACGGTTCTGTCAAAGTTGTCAAAAAAACAAAGGGTATGATAATTTCACCGGTGCCAGTGGCGGCACACGATTGTAAATAGAAGTAGGCTTAAGATACACCCTTGTGGTAACCCCTTTTTGTTTCAAATTTGTCTTTTATGTATATGGAGATAAAATATTGAAGATTATACGTATTTATATATTAAAAATGTATATGGTAGATGAATAAAAGTAAATGAAAGGTTAAATTTAGCATAGTATTAATCATAGTCATTCTTTTTTAAGTGCTTAAAAAACTTGCTTTTTGGTCATGTCTACTTTTTATAAACTTAAACAAAAGTCAGCTTTTTATTTATAACTATTAACAATCTTAAGGTTACAGACTTGTACAAACTTGCTATTTGCTAAAAGTCAATTGTCCAACAAAAAAAATGTTTTTTAATTTTATTTCACTTATCTATACATTTTAATCAGTTCATATATTATAAATAACTAATCATGTGGCAAAAATAATATTTGATAACATTTTAAAAGCCTATAAATTGTTTATAAATATTGCAAGATTGAAGATTAAATTATTCACGTCAAATTTTACGTCAGTAACAGACGTCAAAATTGTAGGAGGATTTTGCTATCACAGGTGAAGATATAAACTGGATCAGGAAAATACCGGTGTGGGGTGCTCAAGAGATTAAACATTAACCGGTCCCAGATAATCGGTTCCGTATACCGGTTTCGGAAAACCGGTGCCGAAAACTGGTTCCAGGAACGGATATTCGAAATCGGGTAAACCCAGAACTGGTCCTGGTTTCGGCATGATTACTGACAGTATTAATTTAGAATTTATTTAGAGGGTTGTCTCTTAAATTTCGGAATTGCGCTAAACTAGTGCTGCCATCTAACAACTGATGCTTCTATCGTAAAGTTTGATATTTTTTACGGTATATATAATCAGAACATTTTGACGTAAGAGCGCTATTTGTTTTGTTTACAGTAACTTGAAAAAATGTATCTTAGCTAATTGAATTAAATCGTGAACATTTAATACAACTTTCGACGTAGATTAACGCAACAACAGTGCATCAATGAACTTAATTCGACTTTTGGCGATAAAGCACCATCAAGGACTATTGTTTATCGATGGTTAACCGACTTCAATCGTGGCTGTAGTTCGCTTAAGGACGAATTTCGTGAAGGTCGTCCAAAATCGGTTGTTGTTTCGGGAAACATTGATGCTGTGCGTGAATTGATACTGCAAGATCGTCATGTGACTTATCGTGAGATTGAGGTATCCTTGGGCATTAGTGGAACCAGTATACATTCACTATTGCATGAACATTTGGCAGTCAAAAACATTTGTTCGCATCCCACATAATTTGACAATCGTCGTGGAAAAAGTCTCAATGGAAGTGGAAAAAGTGCTTCGAAAATTAGTTCAAACGCATGCAAAAGTGTATTGATCTTCATAGACAATATTTTGAAGAACAATAAAGCCACTTTTGTTGATAAATAATTGTTTTTGATGTCAAATCCAGAAATATAAAATACCTTCGTATCCTACCAATTTTAAAAATGCAAAACGTCTCTGCAAGTGTAATAAAAATAAAACTTTTTCACGAGTTCGCAATCAATATTTATTAACTAACATTACCGTATTTTTTATTTGTAAAACTTCGCAAAAAGTTTCCTCGGATCAATATTGAATAAATTAATAAAATTCAAAAACAAATCGCATTGTTTTGCACAAGCTGTACGAAAACACTAATTACGCCACCCAATCAATATTAAATAATTTAGTAGCAAGTATAAATATTTACAGTAGGGGGAATTTTTTTGGCAGGGACTGTACATGTAAACAAACTGGGGGGTGTAATGAAAAGCATTCATTGAATTTGTCACATCAACAATATATGACAAATGTGAGCTTATATAAAGAATAAGAAGACGCAATAAAAGACGCAAAATCTTCCATGACGCAAATTCATCCGCATGGCATGATTAAGAAAAATCCACCCTTAGATAAATCTTAATTATTTTTTAAGGGAAATTAAATGGAGATTTGTAAAGAACTAATTGCTTTTTTGATTAGGGCTAAAAGCAATAGTTCATTTTGGAAAGAAAACAAATTTAAAATCCATTTGTGGAACTTTTTACTGAGGGAGAATGTAAATATAGTACAAAATATTAATAGTTTTTCAGATAGGGTTAAAAGAAAAAAACTAAGTAACAAAAATTTTACTGTAAATATACTCGAAATATGTTAAACCCGAAGGAAATCTCTTCTTCTCTATATATATATACAGTCATGTGCGTAAAAATAACAGTATTAGAAAAATATTAAAATATGGTATGAAATTACCAAACGGTATTTTACAATTCTGAATTATTAAGTCCACAAATCTCTTATAAATTTTTTGAATAGGTAAAATAGTTTGTCTTATTTGTGAGATTTGCATCCACTATTTTAAAATAGAATAGAAACTTATATTTTGCATTTTAAATTAATATTGCAGTATTGTACATGCACCGGCATAAATGAAACGACCATGTACTACTTTTAATATCAAGCGAAAGTCTTATCGTTGTATGTAATAAGAAGCAAAGTTAATATATCTTCATTTTAGGGTAATAAAAACTTTATACGACTCTCTCTAACTACATTGGAGCAGACTTGGCATTATACAGCAGTACTAAAACTAGGGTTGAATTCTCAAAGGGGTAATTTCGTTTTTTTGCCAAGATCTATTGTTCTAAGATTATTTCTTTATATACTCGCGTAGTTATAGTAATATTTCTTTGGTTAATGTTATTAATGCATATTAAACAATGACAAATTTGTTTATAGCGTGATTTTGCTTATGGCGAAATTTTATAAAGAAAAAATAATTTACTTAGGCGCTGTTTTCCCTTGAGTATAAACATAATCGCAATTGCTGCTGGCGTCAATAATTTTAACTAGCCTTCTCGACAATTGCTTTCTACTTTACCAATATTAATTTAGTAATATTTTATACTTAATCAAGTCTCTGTGCCTTTGGCAGACTGGCAAATTAAACCGGCCCAGGAAAATTTTTTTACGCTGTTTAATGTTATACCAAAATTCTGCTACAGTTGCTACAAAAAATTGATGTGAAGTGCAAATTTTCACACATTTCAGGGTTTCGCAGATATTTAGTAACTGAATGATGATTATTTGGGATGCCAAAACAAATTTTATGTTAAAATATTCGTTATTTCGAATGCCTAATACAATTATTTAAAATGGAGAAAACACAAAAAATGCGATATTTTCCGAAAACCTAATCTGATCAAAAATTCCTGTTGTACTATTCCGGTTCACACAAATGTACATTACTCAGAATTTTTTCAGATTTTTAGTTTAATTCATCTGGGCTACAGGGTGTGGGACAAAATTTTTTTTTGTATAATTTGGCAAAAATATGGTCAAAATAATTTATTTTGCAAAAATAAAAATTTGATCGTTAATCCACGTGATAAGGGCTTTCATTTGATACCCTACTCAGAATTTAAAAAAAATATTTTTTTTTTCGATGAGCAGATATTTGTTTATATCTTTAGGGGGATATGTTTCTTAAATGTTTTAGTATTTTTCCTATGTGCGGGTCAAAGAGTTGTATAAGCATGTCAAATTTCCACTCTCTAGGTTTAGCCATTTGGCTACAATTTTTACCGAACAGACAGACAGACAGACAGACAGGCATACATACAGACAGACAGACAGACAGACAGACATACAGACAGACAGACAGACAGACATACAGACAGACATACATACAGACAGAAAGACAGACAGACAGACAGACGACAAAATGACGGTATACGGGTTTTTTGGTCATACCCACAAAACCCTAAAAATGAACTTTCCTTGTTAGTTCCGCAGTGGCGGCACTAGCGGGAGGTCCGGCGGCTCGAGCCCCTGTAAAAGTTGCTCTGGCCCCCAGTTGGCCCCCCTAGAATTGCTTGGAAAAAAATATATTTCAGAAGTGAGGACCTTTTTTTTAGGTCATTACTTATATTTTTATATGTAAACGATAAAAAAATATTTCCTGCCCCCCCAAATTTTACTAAATTTTTTTTGCCCCCCCCCAGGTTTTAAGAGCTAGTTCTGCCGTAGTTACGTATTACAAAATGAAATATATTACGTTCTATTTTCTAAAATTTTCCTAAATTACCAAGAGGAAAATTTGTGGAATCACTGTTCCAGTTTCTTGTTTGTAACTGCGCAGTTTCGAACCCCGGCGGGGTACGTGACGTCAGGGGAAAAGGATGAAAGCCGGCCGGAACGATAGAGGGGATGTAAACAACATTTGGGGTGAATGGAAAGAGGGGGATGTATTAGACCGGCCGGTTTGACGTATCGAGTTTTCCCGGGAGCGGACGAAGCTGACCGGCTTTTTCCGGTGTTTGGACCAAGGATAGGCTGTGTATTTATGTATTCTTGCGGATAATATTGTTTCCTGTATTAGGTTTAATACAGCATAAATTAGAAATTAATTTTGTTGGAAGCAAATTTTTTATTATAACATACGTTACTTGTAAGAACTTGTTTTTATATTCGCAGAAAAAGAGAAATCTTTATAAAGAGAAACAACGGACGGTTATATCCTTTTTCAACAGTCAATGCAACTTAGAAGACCGACAATAAAATACCGTTCGGACCATAAAACGCACCGGCGGTAAGACGCATCCCAAATTAAAATATTCTGCCAGATAGAAGATTTGTATAATGATTATTTACTATCAAAAATAATCTTCTTTATCTCCAAATTAAGATATCATATATAGATCATAGATTAAAAGATAATAAAAATGTCTTTGTTTGAAAATTTCTTAGAAATAAAAAAAACGCAAAAGCTCAAATATGTTCGGCATTTCATTGTTTCATTTTTAGATTTATTGTTATCTATTTTTCATAATCGAGATAAAGAATAGTAGATTCCGTAGATAAAGTTGTAGATAAAGTTGTAGATAGTAAAATAATTAATAAATCGATAATTTACGAACATTTGTTAAGGATACTGTAGAGGAGAGTATCAAAATTAACCTAAGAAGGAAAATATACTAGGAAATTTGTAGATAATCTTAAGTGACTTTTTCCAGATTATATTTTATTACTAACTAGCAGAAATACTCGGCGTTCGAATCGACGAATCGACAAAAATACTTTCTTTTTATCAAAATAATAAAGTTGTTCTTAAAATATAATATATCAGTAAAATTTTGGCTTTGTTATTACTTAAAACAACTATTTTTCGTATTTATGGTATATGACTATTAGTGTACATATGTAATATTATTTAAAACAAATGAGAACAAAACGGTGTTGTATAAATCCACAAGATTGTCAGTATACTAACAAAAGCTATTACTTAACAAATACTAATTTAAATACACCCACACACTCACAGAAATTAAACTAAGTGTTTTAATCATTTAAACCATCCATAATCTCCAAGAAATCTATTTGAATAACGTCTCCCTAATCTAAGATGTCTACATGGCGTCTCAACAAAATATTCAATTGTTATAAGTACACTCGGGGACAAAATCCACCACCCTTGACCATAAATTATCGTGCCAACTTATTAAATATTGATTCCCACTCATAATTAAGTTTTGAGTTGTTGTTCAAGTACAGTCTCGGTTAAAAGTCAGCTCCCTTTTGACATTTAATGGCGTATAAGATCATTAAGACAGAATGCTTCAATAGAGAACATTTTCTTTGTATTAAGATAATCGATATTTTATTATTTGAATAGTGATAGTTTGAATGATTTGTGGGATTTTGTAGTAAAAATTATTAGGAAACCACATTTATAATTTAGTTATAAAGCATATATAATTCAGTTTTTACAGAGGTATTGTGATCATACCGATTTTGACATTTCGAGATTTCCATGGATCTCCACGAATTGAGGTCCCTATTTTGACTATTTTTAGCATGTCTGTCTGTCTGTCTACACGTTCTGTCTACAGCAAATTCGGCTAAATGGATTTTTATGAAACATATTTAAGCTTTTGACATCAATGGCACGAGTTCAACTTTTGGTAAAAATCGGTTAACTAGAAATGAGTTTACAAGTATCGGTTTTAAGATTTTTGCGAATATATCACAACAGAGAAATATTTCGAACACAGGGGTCTGAAACGAATTTGACCTTGAAGTGAGGCGGAACGATCATAGCTATACTACTTATTTAACAAAAGTTGCCATAAAAGCAATAACTAACAATTTTTATTTGAGACATTTTTTGATAAAGCAGCATAAATTAAACAAGTACTTTGTGATAGAGGTCGGTTTTAAGATTTTTGCGAATATTTCACAACAGAGAAATATTTCGAAAAAAATTATTTAACAAAAGTTGTTATAAAAGCAACAATGGCGCACCCAGGGTGGGGTTCGGGGGTCTGCATTCCTAATTTAACCTTCTTCATATCTCTAATAATAAAGAAGGTATCAATACTTAAGAAATTCTCAAAATACTCTGTATGTAGTTAAAATTTATTATTCTGTTGACTTCATTTTGTGGAAAAATCATGTTTGTTTATCAACATTTATTAATAGTGTTTAAAAAATCCCCATTGTTATCAAAGTACAGTTGAACAGTAAATAAATGCGTTCATGTAGGCTTCGAATAACATCAAGCACATGACTATGAATAAAATATTTAATGACCAATGCCTCATGACTTTTCCTTTTTGATAATTTAACACTCATTGTTTCTATTTAAATACTTCTTTGAATGTGACAAACTCAATAAAAATTTATGTACAAAAATGGCTCAATGATTTATTAACAATTTAGGCATATAATTAAATTAAATATTTCGTTAACATTAAAGATTTTTTTATTACCAAAATGCGACTGCTTTTAACTCGATACATTTCGCCCAATGGTATAATTTTTAATTAATTGTACTACAGTGTCACTTTCTGTTGTTGTATTTTTCCGGCGCACATTACCTTTTAATTGGCTCCATATTAGTTCTATAGGGTTGAAAACCCGAGCAATGATACGGTGAATTGTTCTGTATGGAATACTAGTTAATTCCGCAATTCTGAGTATAGGTTTGCCATTAAATTCCGAAACTAACTTTTTATAAACGTTCAGTATCAGAACTTTGCAATCTTCTGACAAATGACATTTTTCTTTAGTGGCCACGTCCACATTTTCGCATTCCACGTCAACGTCCACATTTTCGCACTCCAAATCACCTTGCACAGATTCATTAGTTTCACTACAGAAATTAGGAATTTAAGAAACTAACTTTTTATGAATGTTCAGTATCAGAACTTTGCAATCTTCTGATAAATGACATTTTTCTTTAGTAGCCAAGTCCACATTTTCGCATTCCACGTCAACGTCCACATTTTCGCACTCCAAATCACCTTGCACAGATTCATTATTTTCACTACAGAAATTAGGAATTTCCGAAACTAACTTTTTATAAATGTTCAGTATCAGATCTTTGCAATCTTCTGATAAATGACATTTTTCTTTAGTAGCCACGTCCACATTTTCGCATTCCACGTCAACGTCCACATTTTCGCACTCCAAAACACCTTGCACAGATTCATTATTTTCACTACAGAAATTAGGAATTTACGAAACTAACTTTTTATAAATGTTCAGTATCAGAACTTTGCAATCTTCTGATAAATGACATTTTTCTTTAGTAGCCACGTCCACATTTTCGCACTCCAAATCACCTTGCACAGATTCATTTCACTACAGAAATTAGGAATTTCTACAACATCAAATGGTCGCCAAAGAGCCAAGTTAATGTATACACGCTATGAACGTAAAAAATTAACTAACAAACAAGTATAACAACCCCTAAAATTTTGAAATAGGATTATAAATTAGGAAAATATAATGTTTTTTAAGAAACTTCAATTGAACTAGTGTTACATCTATTCGATTTAAATTTAAAATTCCCTTAATCTCTCTTATATTTTTTTTACTGCAATAAGTTTTGTTATCCTAATCCTAACATTCAAGTAGTGACGATATTCGCGCCCCCTAGATTAGGCGCCCGTAGCCGGTGCCCCTCTTCCACGGCTTTGCTGCGGACCCTGTTGTACTGTATTCTCAAGACATATATTTTAAGTAGTTCGTCCTTATATATTTCGGTCAATGCTCAGTAGTTAGTAATGATATCAGGGACAGACAGTTATTGCGCTCTGGTATGACTGCATACTTAACGTTATGACTGTCCCGTTATTAAAGATTTTAATTGTTGTCTGCTCAAAGTACACTCACTACAAAATCACACATATTCCTGTTTATTTTTTGTGTAAATGTTATTTATATACATATCTATCCATTCCGTTATATAATTACAGTATTAAGGCGTGTAAATAGATTTTTGTTATTAATAAAAAGTATATTAATTAGTTATAGGCAATTTAACTGTGAATTGATTCTAGTTTGCAAAATGAACAAAAGTTTTACTGCTAATAATTATAATATTGATATAATATTGTAACCAACTGGTGCCGTAGATCAGTGATTAGTAAATTATGATTGCTAATGAAGTGGCCGAGCTCGTTAATTCACGCAGTTCTGTCAATACTCTGTTCAAAATCAAGAAGTAGTAGTCATGCTCACGTGATAATTTTGTCGAACTCTCGTTGTTCATTGGCTGTTGAGCACTTAAATTTATGTGACAGCCAATAGGGTAGAGACTACAATCTTTCAAGTGGTTTTATTATTATTACTGCATTTCGAACAGGATAAAAAATTATGTTCAGAGAGGCTGCGAGTCAAAAAAGTTTGGTAAACGCTGTATTATATTAATAAAACATTTAAAATTAATTTGTATTGTTTAACAATTTTGCAACATAACGAAAGAAACCTTTTAAATATGAAAGTCAACGTATTTCTCTCAAAAATGAAGTTAAAATGTATAATTATGTAAATAGATAATTACATTGCGTTTATGAAAAATGTGTATCTGGTAATCATGAATGAATAAGGATATGCAATAGCACTTATCGCAAGGACGAATTCTTTAGCGAGTTGATAAAACTATTTCCCATGCAGAAAAACGTGATAGACTTTATATAATTCAACTAACAGCTATGTAAAATGCATTAAATCGTTAGTAAAATATCGTCAGCATTCATTGAAAATATTTGAATAAGTATTTCAAATACTTATTTGAAATACTTTACTAAAAGGCGTAATAAGTTCATGACTGAGCACGGTAGTGCGGTGGTGCAGTGGCGTATCCAGGACTTATGGTTAGGAGGGGCACTTATGATGCTTATCTATAAAAACGGGGATATCTATAAGAACATTATTAAAATAATTGCTTTTTTTACATATTTATGTCTTCGCGGCTGGTGGAACCAAAACAGAACAGAAACCAAACCAAGGAACCAACAGTAAATTTACATGTTTAATTGGGACAACATTCCGCTTAATTGTGACAGTAAATTTAAGATCACAGTACATATTATGTTACACATATTCTCAAGAAAATATATGTACAAAGAATTTAATATTACAGCGTTATTTTATGCAGGAAGGAAATGAAGAGAGCCCTACATCCGCACTGAATACCTGTGCTGATTTTGTAGAAGTGAAATGTTACAAAAACAAAAGACAGACTACACTTGACGCATTTTTGCATTGAATTAAATTGTATGTACCTATTTATTATTTTATTTTGGAATTTATTATTATTTTTTCTTAAAAGTTTATATTTTTTGGTTATATGTAATTTATAGTTTTGTCCAAGAGTTTATAAGATAAAATTATTGAAAGAAAAATATGCATTGTTTAATTTTATGTGAAATTCGCTTAATTGGGGCAGCCGCTAAATTGGGCCAAAATGCCTAAGTCCCGATGTGTCCCAATTAAGCGGAATCGACTGTATAACAATTTAATTGCTTTTTATCTTAAGGTAGAAATATTTGAGAAATACTAACGAATTAAGGGACTTGTAAGCAAGTCTCATATATATATCGAATATTATGTAAAAACAATAAGTTGAATTTAATAAGTTGATAACGTTCAAGTGGTTTAAACAAAAGTACACCAATTTGATTAGCGAAGATTTGATTTGATTACTGAAGATGATTCTCCGTTAATGTCCGTAACAATGTGTATAATTCAAAACAATAAATAAAACAAATCTAGAAATTTATCAAAACATTTCTAGAAAGAACCTTTTGAATTTACTGGTTTTTACTTAATTTTAAAAACGTGGACAGAGTCGAGTCCCTAGTCCGAGTAACTACCCAAATATTCGACGAGTCCGAGTCCAGTAGAGTCGAGTCCAAAAACCCTAATGTAAACCCTAATGTCCATGCAAATAAGGTAATTGAAAAGAGGTTCATTACTGAACCACATAGGTAAAAACCTTATTTTTATGTTACCCAAGTCTTGCCTCTTAACAAAGAAACTAATATCCTTTACATAATGTTTCCTGTAGTACAATTACGTGCAGTACAATCTAAAAATAACTCCCCCCATAGAAATAAGATATGTGCGCCCTTGTCTACCATTCACTTGGTCTAATCAATGATGCATAGCGTTAAGAAATCTCTCTCCCACTAGGGCGTATCTCCATTCACAACTTATATACTATTTAAATAACACTTCTCTTATTCATACAGACCTTGAGAATTTCCTTCAGCGGCCTTTAAAAATACCAGCTAAGAGTTCTTTCCTCGCCTAAGGGTTCGTTCAGTACACTTATGACACATACGTTAAAGAAAGATTATTTTATAAAACATTGTATTTATATTTTGTTTTGTATTATCGTAGGTTACAATGTAGTTATCTTGTTACTGTATTATGCTATACGGTAAAATAGATATTGGTTTTAAATATGATAATGTTGGTAACAGATAATGATATAATTTGTTTATTAGTTTTGTTAAAATTCTGGCGATTGCGTAGGTTATAAAATATATTAACTAATGGTTTCCGAGAAATCATTAAGTTATTTATATTTAGTTGCAGTAGCGCAGCCAGGATTTTGTTTTGGGGAGGGCCGAATCAAATTTGGAGGGCACCTCAACCTCTTTTTGAGTCATTTTTAGGTCCCCCATATGGGGTCTCCATTATCACCTATTCTAGCAGAAGTTTTTATGCACCATTTAGAAAATAATATGTTCAAAAAATTTACTCCTCAAAAATATAGGATTTTGGTATAGATACGTAGATGATGTTTTTTTGTTTATGGTTAGGTACAGATAGACAATTAGATGCCTTTCATAAGTTTTTAAATGAACAGAATAGTCATATTCAATTCACGATCGAAAAAGAAATCTAAATTTTCTCGATTTAAAGATAACTAGAATTAATAATACTTTTGATTTTGATATTTTCAAAAAACCCACATATTCAGATGCTATTAATACCTGCTCTATCTAACCACCCTCCCAATATAAAATGTCCGCTTTCCACAACGTCTTACCCAGACCCGCTTTCACCCAAAAATTTTTCCAAAGAATTAAAGATTATAAAATTAATTGCGCAAAACAATGTTTAAAGTCCCAAATTAATAGACAAAGTGTTAAAAAACAAAACTAAAACTATCCCAGCAAACATTCAACTAACAGCCGAATGCCGGCAAACTGCTTTTATGCTGGTAAAGTACTGGCACCAAAAGTAAGTGCAACGCCAGTATTAATAATGTACTTCACATTTGTATTTCGCATTCCGCCCATACGAAGTACTTTACCAGCATTTTATAAGCACTCTTCTTCACTCATACTTTTTACTTAAAACCATCAGAAATAAATCTTGCAACTAATGCGATTATTTTGCACTTTACCGTTGCTGGGCCAGCAACTGATACATCAATGGGCCAGTAACGGCCACGGGGACACCGGGGTACTGGCCCATTACTTTCAATGCCGGGGAGTATGTGCTTTACCAGTGCTGGCCCGTATAAAAATGTTTGCTGGGTAGTATACCCCAGTTAACGTCAGAATTGTCACAAAGATTAAATAAACAAATTTCAGTAGAAACAGTCCGCCGAGTACTCTGGAAAAATAACTACAATGGTCGAATTGCACGCAAGAAACCATTGATTTCAAAAACGAATAAAAAGGAAACGCTTAGAATTTGCAAAAATGTATGTATACAAACCAATTAGCTTCTGGAATAAAGTTATTTTTTCTGACCAGACGAAAATTAATTTTTTTGAGTCGGACGGCAGTCAGATTGTTTGGAGGAAGCCCAATACAGAATTTAAAAAAATTAATACTGTTCCGACAATAAAACACGGAGGCGGATCAGTTATGTTGTGGGGTGCTATGGGCTCAAACGGCCCAGGTAATTTAGAATTTATAGAAGGGATCATAGATAAATGGAAATATCTAAACATCTTGAAAAATAATCTTAGGGCTACTGCAGTAAAATTAGATATACCACCAGTTTATTATTTTCAACAAGATAACGATCCCAAACATACTGCGCTTATTGTAAAGGAATGGCTGTTATACAATGCACCAAAATTACTCAAAACACCGCCACAATCGCCTGATCTCAATACAATTGAAAATTTATGGACAGAATTAAAAGTTCGGATAAAAACAAATTCATTTTCTAATAATAATGATTTTAAAACGAAACTTCAAGAAGAATGGAATAATATACCAGCAGAAGTTTGTGGAAAATTAGTGCAGTCTATGCTAAATCGCCTTCAATCAGTAATAGAAGCAAAAGGTGACGCGACAAAATATTAATTTAAATTAACTGATTGTTTTCTAATTATTTTATTAGTATTGCTTTTTGTACGCTCAATTTTGTGTCTCTGAAAATGTATATATTTTTTGTTTTCTTTAACAAATGTTTATTAAATATTATTTCATTTTATACCATTTATGATAGTTTTGTATCTCTAAAATGTATTTTAGAAATAAAAAATAATTGGTTTAAATAATCTGTTTTATAGGCATCTTTACCTAAGAGGTATATTTCTAAACCTTTTGTACGTTCATTTTTGTGAGTAACTGTATACATATATATTTCTTATATTATATTTACCTTACTGGGATTCCGTCTCTTCTTTAATTCACCATATCTCCTCAATTGGACAATGTAGATGAAGAATGGAAAACCAAAACAACCATCACTTTTACATAAACAGTTTATTAACATTGAAAACCAATACACTATCAATTTTTTTATATTAAACATATTTACTGTAACACTGTCAGGTCACAACTGGTTATTTGTCTTAATAAACAATATTTCAATTAGTAAATTCTTAATGTATGTCTCATTAAAAATTATCTTAATCTTTTTAATCCCGTTAATAATCCTAAAAATATATATTTAAAGCGCTATCTCATATGAATTTTTTTAAATATGGTTATTTTCTGTCAATATTTTTGAATTTATTAAAAAATTGTAAACCATAGCTTATAATGGAGATTATTTTTGAGATCTACGACTCAAAATCTGGGGAGGCCACACCGTCGAAACCATAGAAACAGATATATTTTTTCGGAATGGTGAGATCTTTAGCGAGACACTTATATTAATTTCCTAAAAAAAATTAAACAAACGTAAATTGATGTAGCGAAATAGCGACTTTTACAATGTTGTCGGCAGTCATAATGTTTATTATTATGGATTCGGTTTCAAATATCTGGTCTGCAGAAATGTCATGCAGTGGGTATACTAATAATACACCACCAAGCAGGGGCCAACAGAATCTTCATTCTAAACTGTGATGTCAAGTAAAAAAGATTGTGTATTAAATTCTTTTCTTGTAATTGAAGTAACTGTCTGTGTTTTTTGTGTCTCATTTTTTGCAACAAAGTAAAATAATCTCCCTGTTGCCTTCTGTTTCTATGTATATATGGGACGTACCCACCATCGCTTTTCTTCATATCGCAATAAGTCTAAATATGCATAAAAAAGAGCTAGACGTCTCCTTCGATTTGATGACATATTTAATGAAATTGAATAACCGTTTACTCCAAATAATTGTATAAACTTTTAGGTTAGATTTGGGTTAGATACAAATGTTGTCAAAACCGAAAACGCAAACTTATCACGCTTCCAACCCCACCATGAAATTCGAACTTGTAAATATAACACCACGCCTCTCACCCCTGTCGCGCCTTTGATACTACCATGAAAATGATGCATAATGCCCTTGTAGAAATAAAACAATTTTTTATTCTAATTTTAATATATTACTTTATTTATAATTATTACAGAACTATATAACATTTATTCCCTCGAAGTCTGGATCACACAGGGTAAAAAAGAAAACATTAATAATTACATACGCTTTTCTGTCTAATTTCTTATATATAATAAAATAAGTAGTTCTACACACACAGTCTTAATTCTATTAGCACAGGTAATTTAATGTAAGATAATAAAAAAAATCTCATATATGTTTCGGGTTGCAGCACCTCAATCAGAAGTTCACAAGCCGCCACTGTTCAAAAGTCTAATTCAACAACAAACCTAGAGATTAAACTAAATCTACTCAGATGAGGAAATTTTATTTATCTATTATAAATCACTAAACACACAGGGTATTTTTGGGAACTGTTTAAACATTCCTAACTTCATTTATTATAAGAGATACGAAGAAGATTAAACTAAAAAAATTCTATACTCATCATTCTATCGCCTGCAATTCATGATAAAAAAAAAACATACAAAAATATAACATTTTTTCTCACTCGTTCTATAAATAATTATTTTCTCTTCCCCCTTTTGCCAACTAATATTATACATGTTAAATTATATATTTAATACTTCTATTTAGATTCAAAAACCACTAAATTATTATTTTAAAACGTTTGACCTTAAAATTAAATACATCCTATTGTGGCTTTTTGCCTTGGGGTTCCAAAAAAAGAGTCTTTAAACTGTAGGGTTCCACAGATGTAAGAAGGCTAAAGACCACTGGTCTAAACAGACACGCGTATCGCATTACGTGTCTAAGGAATTTTTGTCTTCGTGTTCATATCTATGATGAGCTGTATTGAAGTATTAAATATATTATTTAAATTCAAAATCACATTTGTTGTCATTTAAAATCCTGTTTTAAGCACACTAATGGCCGGTTGGTAAAGTAAGAATTATCCCTAACTCAAGTTAAAATGTTTTTGATGCTACAATATACAAAAACAAATGATTTTAATTTGAGTTAGAGAAAACTCTTACGTTAGCAACCCGCCATTAGATATATTCAAAAAAATATTTTATATTATATTGTGCAACTAGCACGGAATATGTATTCTGGGCGTGTTGCGCATATGATTTTCCTACGATTACCATTTTTCAATAATAAAAAAAATCACAAAAATAAAATTTTTGACAGCCTAATAGCACACCTGTACGGGAATTTTAAATTCTCGCATCGCTGCACATGCGCACTGGTGCGAATTTATTCATTCTCATTGCGCATGCGCATTATAACATGTGAAAATAACATTATTTGCTATAACTTAATAATATCGAAATGAGAAAATTTCTATACAAAAACAGTACATTTAAAAATGATAATCATCGTGATAAAATTGATAAATTTGCTTTCATTGAAAATTAAATAAATTTATCAATTTATCTAATATAATTAAAAGGTCTGATAAGAATTAAAAAAATGCAATTTTATAAGAAAAAACTGAAAAAGAAATTCAAATAAAAAATTGATATTTGAAATACAAACTGAAATATTTTGAGTTGATTAACCAACATTAAAAAAATGACTTAATATTTCTGATGCAAGCAAGTAACATTATAAATACGAAGCTAAAAAATGGATGATAATTAAACTTTTAATTGCTGTTGGATTTGTGGAGAAATAGTCCAAATGTAGCAGGAGCATTGCACAGGCCAAACAGCATTTACGATTGGCTCAGAACTGTTGCAGTTCACTGTAATGCTATTTGGGTTGTGTAACACTCCTGCTACCTTTGAAAATAACCTATTTCTCCACAATTCCCGACGCGAAGCTAATGGGTAATGTTTTAACTTTTAATTGTTGTTGGAATTGTAGAGAAATAGTGTGACAATTCACTGTAATGCCATTTGGGTTGTGTAACACTCCTTCCACATTGGAAAATGGCTTATTTCTCCACTATTCCAGCAGTGAAGTTGTTTAATTATAGCATGGCAGGGCTTCGAACCGGAACTGAACCGAAAACCGAAAAAAACTTATTTTCGACGGAACGAAAACCGGAGCTGAAAAAAAAATATCGGTTTATTTCGGTTCAGATAATGTTTATGGGAGTGAATATAAAATACAATTTATTTAAGATTATTTTGTAAACGAGCAGAAAAAAATCGTAATTTTTTAAATGATAAGTTAAAAAATGCGCTTCTATTATTCCTGGGGGGGGGGGGGGGGGGGTGAACGCCCAGTCCCCCCTGTCCTGGCAGCGGCCTTGGTATGATTATTACAAAATAAGGATTAAAATGTTCTTTTAAATTATAGAAAAAATAAATTTCTAATACAAATAAAAGCATTTAAAAATTTATCACTCGGAACTGAACCGAAAAACCGTTATTTCTGCCGGAACGAAAACCGGAACCGTATCGATAAATATTTTTTTAATTGAACCGGAACAAAAACCGAAACGAAAAAAATAACGGTTCGAAGCCCTGCCTGTAGGCAATGATAGCATCCTCTTATCTTTATGATCCAATATCCATTCTTCGTAAGAAAGGGCTACCAACCTTAGAGCCAAATGTAACGAGTTATGCTTGCGTGTTAAATACATTACATTCTAACATTAGCAATTAAATTAAGTATGACGTCACTTCATAGTTATTCTGAATGAACTTTATTTGTATACTGCGTGTGCCGTCAGTTTTAAAAAATCGACTTTAGCTTTATGTATTAAATATAAAAATTTACTATTAAAATCAACTAAACCAAATGAATTTAGCAAATATATCACAAATTTATTTTTAAAAAATTAAAACTAAAAACAAAATTAAAACAAAAGATAATGTCAATAAATAAAACAGATTACAATGAGTTCTATATGAACTTTTTTTTATATTTCAGCCAATTAAAACGCTAATATTCGTATTTATAAAAGTTCATTATAACATAAAATCGGACCCTTTCTACAGAAATTTTCTATAGAAATTTTTATTTTAACGGTCAGTTATATAATGAAGCATTAAACAATAATGAACATTTATAAATACAGGCATAACAGTAATAAATTCTAATATAGATTTACTCTCCTTTAAAATTACTGACATTGCAAGCCAAAAAATCATTGAATTTATAAGGCTTAAGCCCTGCCTTTCCACCTTCAGGTAAACCTCTAGATCAGTGTTTCTCAACCAAAAATGCACCCCGGACCAGTATAATATATAATTTTGTAACGCGGACCACTAATAATAATTGTTGGTTCATTTTTTGCAAGAAAAATATATTTAGTATGCTACTAAATACATTTATTTTGTAGAAAATCACAGAAAGTTTACAGAAAATAAACAAAACATAAATTTACATGAAAAATGTGCATAAAAAATAACAAAAAAAATTGCAAAAAACAAATATTAAAACTTTCGCGGACCACTAAATTTTTTTGGGGACCACTGGTGGTCTGCGGACCACCTATTTAGAAGCACTGCTCTAGATAACTATCTGACAGATAAGGTTATGTGATACTTTCTGTGAATAAATGTCATCTCGTCTATCAATGAAAATTTCTCTATCGAATAGTTATCTAACGGATAATGAGACGTATTGAATTCACAGATTGGTATTGACATTTATTCAGCAGATAAAGTTCCAGATAACCTTAATCAGATAGTTAGAGGTTTACCTGAAGGTGGAAAGACTGGGTCTTAGTAGGCTATATCCTAGAGCGGCAATTTTAAAATGTCTTAATATTTTATGACGGCAAATCTATGTTATATCAATTTTTAAAAATATACCAAGTTTAAAAGGAAAATACGGCGGTATCTATAAGATTTGTGTACTTGGCTTTTAATCATTTTGTTTAACAAAAACCCTCTTCAATCCGTAAAGAGAGAATAGCCTAAAAAAAGTCTAATTTTAAAAAAATATAACTTTATTCTTTGGCTTGAGAAACAATAGTTTAAAAATATGACGGTAACCCATTCCGTTAGAGAAAAATATATTTTTTTAAACAGAAATCCTTCTTGGTCTTCTACAACTTTGTTATTCAGTATTATTATACAAAAAAATACTGCATAACATAGCTGTAGCAGACCAAGGGAGACATCTGTTTAAAATAAGTTTTTTTTTATATTATAATTAATAACTTTTGCAGTTCTTCTCTTGTTTTTATTTTCTTTAGTCATGTCAGTAATTTTAATGGGTGAAATGATAAAATAATTAAGATAAAAATGTCCTTACAGTAGCTTTAATAGCAGATCTACAAACAGGACAATCTTTTAAACTGGGTGCACAATTTATACACGTACTTAAATGACCACACGGTAAGAAAACAACCCCAATTTCGTTATCCATACATATCTTACACATTCTTGCTTCTTTTAACTGTCGATTTTCTTCCTCCAATGATATTTTTTGACTACTATCTCCATGATCCACAGTTTCTTTTGAAGTAGTTTCTTCTACTCTTGGATTTTCTTGAACTCTTGTAGTTTTTGGTTCATTTTGTATTAGAACAGAATTTAAAATTCTTTCAATTTCATCTGTATTACCTTCTTCGTTTTCTAAGTCTTCTGTTTCGAGGTTAAGGGCACATTCTATTAAAGTATCAGCGCAAGAAAAACCACTTCCGGTAAGACCTATTTTATAACGTAAAGCATTTTTGACACGCCCAATATCTATACCTATATTCAGAGCTGTCAAAACTTCAGGTGTGTTCATGTATTGCTGTATTTCTGTTTCTGGTATTGTTCTTTCTGTTGGTAATGAACGATTTCTTCGAATTTCCTGAATAGAAAAACAAAATCAATATTCCATTGAGTGCTCTATTACCCACTCAGGTCACTCAGATCGAGCATGATGTTATTTGCTCGCTCGCAGAGCAATTCCAGAGTGGACCAATCAAATGCACCACTAGATTTTATATTAAAATTAAAAACTATCAAATAAAAAGTCACTATTATATTAAAAAATAGTCGGTTTAAACAGAAATAGATTTTCAAATTGAATTTTATACAATACAATAAAATATATATTGATTTAATAGAAATATTTAAAAGATTACTTACATGATTAGTATTTGTATTTCCTTGTTCCACCACACAACTTTTAACGAAGTCATTTCCTTTAACGATTCTTAAAAACGAGCACGTAGGAAACCAACGTGCATGTTCTATCCATGGTTCATCTTGTGGATCCCAGTGTCGTAAACCTCCATCACAATGGAAACATCTAACCTGATCTCCGATTCCTACATAATAAAATCCAGCTTCCGATAACATCTCCGGAGTCTGTATAAGTTCAACTGGCCAATTTATATAAGTACGTAAACGAGCTTCAATAGTTGCAAAATCTGATTGTCTTGGTCCTTTGTGAGATTGAATTCCAAGATCTAACAAATCAAATTTAGAATCATTTAAGTTAAGATTTTGTTCGATGTTTACTGGTGATATTGCTCGTGATTCTCCGAAGTTTGATTGTACGTAACTGCAGTTAGGGAAATGTCGTCGATGTTCATTTTTAGGATCATCACCAACTTCCCAAAATCCAACTACACCATTACAAAATGGACATTTTACTTTATCACCTTGTTTTATATAAAAAAAACCAGCTTTCGCTAAATTTTGTGGTGTTACTATATCACGAACTGGCCAGTTCGTATATGTTTCTAAGCGAACACTTTCTATTTTCAATCTTTCCATGTCTAATTCTGAAACTCTGGTGTTATTATGTTGTAATCTAGGTACGTTTCCACTTGTTGCAGGATTAATAATGAATGGACAACGAGGATCAAGCCGGCGATGTCTTGCCATGACATGATCTCCAATGTTCCATTCTGATATTTTGCCGCCACATGAAAAACATTGAACTTCTAAACCTTGACCTACGTAATAAAATCCTCCACTTGCAATTCTAGCTGCTTCTACAGGAGCATCAGAAGGCCATTCACTAAATGTTCGAAGTCTACTCTCTTCATAATTCATTTTTTGTATTTCACTTTTTATATGTGGTCTACTTTAATTCAATGTAATCCAATATTTGTGTAAAAAAACATGTTTACGTTATTTTTTAAAAGAAACATTTTTATTTAAATTGTTTATTTCAAAATATTATCTTAACAAATTTTTTCAGTTTGACATTTAAATTTAAGGTTACAATTCAGTATCTTATGTCAAAGAGGAGGGCAGTAGCTGACTGAAAAGCAATATTTAAATCTAATTTTAAAAAATTAAAGATTATATATATCAAAATTATTTATTGTTAAGATTATATTTACATTTATTACAAAATTATATATCTATTTTGATAATCTTATCTGACAAAACAAAAATTTATGCTGGAAATTCTTCATTAATGGAAAATAAATTGCTTTGAATTCTTAATAAACATTTTGCTTTATGTAAATCCAGCTCAATTCTATAAAAAAAATCATAATATTAGTAATATTCTTTGAATCGCCTTAAAAACTTACTTGGAATTTACGTTATTGTTAGAAATACTGCCATTTTCGCTAATACTACTTGACATAGATATATTATTTTGAAAATCTTCTATTTCATGTAATATATTTTCTTTCAGGTCTTCTGTAAAATCTAATACAGCTTTTTGAGGTGGACAACCTTTATTTTGATTTGTATTTTCCATTTCGCTAAGTTTTTAATACGAATTTCCAAGTTACTGCTCACAATAATGACAATTATTCGTGCGTTATATATTTCTGAGTATGTTTACATGTCGCTATAATAATAGATTTTTAGGGTTTTACAGTTTTTAAGGGTAAAAATCCCTAATAATATCAATCATGTGTCTGTCCTTTCGGTAGTTTGATAGCCATACGGCTGAAAACATTGTTATACGGCAACAAACCCGTCGATCGCCGATACCCTGAAATTTTCCCCGGTCAAATTTTATCAAAAATTTTTATATTTTTTAATTTGCATCAAATTGTCTTTATACACTAATTTTGGGGTGGGGAGACTGAAAAAAATATTTAAAAAATTCTCCCTTTACTAGATTTTGAGTTACAGCAAACTCAAATCCAGAAAAATTTCGAAATTTTGAGCAAAATTTTTTTGGCTCTAATTTTAGCCAAAATATAGTTTTAAGCTAATTTTGGGGTGAGGATTATGAAAAAAATATTTAAAAAATTCATGCTTTCCTAGTTTTTTAGTTAGAGCCGATTTGGGCCAGTTTTTTGCCTCTAATTCCAAAACTTTTGCCCAAAATTCAAAATGGACCAGATTTTATTGATCTATGACCCAAAATACACATTTATACCAATTTTCAATAAAATCGGAGACAATTTTTTTTCTCTTAAAAATCACGATTTTTTTAAGGTCTACCCCTTACGATTTTTTCAATATTTGGCCATTTTCAAGGGTTTTGCTTAACCAGTCATATAAATTAAAAAAATTGGGTGTTTAAGGCCTTATTTTTTTTCCAGACTAAACAAGACACAAGGATTTCAAAAATTTTAACCGGAGATCTCTATCTTTTACCGTTTTCAAGATAATTTTTTTTTAAATTTTGAAAAAAAAAATTTTAAATCAAAATTTTTCAAAAAAAAAAATTCTCCAAAATGTGTTCTACGGCCCTTTAGGACATCAGAATTCTAAGAATTCCAACCGCAGGTCTTTATATATCATAGTTTTTAAGATACGATCACGCGAATATCAAATTTTTTGAAAATTCCGCCAATTTCAATAAATTATAAATCAAAAATGGGCATAGCTCTTAAGGCCCAATTTTTTTACAAGGTAATAAACTAATTCTAATTCCAAAAAATCAAACCGCAGGTCTCTATCTTTTACCGTTTTCGAGATAGGATTTTCGAAAAAATCAAAATTTTCACAAAAATATTTTACTCAGAATTTGTTTCAAAATGTCACCTAACGCCATCTAGGGCCACAGGAATCCAAAAATGTAAACCATGGGTCTCTATTTAATATAGTTTTTGAGATATGGTCATATGAAAATAAAATTTTAACGATTTTAGCAATAATTAAAACGGTCAAGTATGTGAAACCGAGAAAGCCGGAAGCGGCTTTGCTATTTTTTTTAACTGGTTCCGGTATAATCTTCTGGCAGTTCTGATATTAATTCTCCATCTAAATTATCATCTGAATGATTAGTTTTTTAATTAAAGAACATTTAAAAATTTATTATACATTAATATTTTACATCGTTTGATTATTATTAATAAGAAAAACTGGAAACACTAAATTTTTCATTCTGTGAACTTGATAATCTGTAAAAAGAGAAATTGGGTAAATAAAACAACAAAATTAAACAAGGAACGATTTGTATTTATAGTTTTACACATTAATAAATAAACATATCCATTAATAATTAAAATTAAATATACAATTAAACAAAAAAAAATCTTACACTCAGTAATGGAAGTAGGATTTCAATATCTAGTTAGGTACAATAAAAAATAAATTGTACATTCAAAAATCACTTTAAGAATACTAAATAAATTAATACAAACGCTAAATTATAGACGTATTCGATTTGACTATTAACGGCTCTATTCTGTAAGTGATCGTAAAGAAACATCAATTCGTTTTATTAATATTTTTCGTTATTGCGACAATAACTGAAGCGCCTCTAGTGAGATTTTGAGAAACTGATAGGTGGAGGATAGTCGAGTTTGTTTACTGTTGTTTTCATAGCGAGTTTTTAAAAAATGTCTTTAAAATTGTAAGAAAAAATTAAATGCAACGTAAATTGTTGTGTTTATCTTTGCAATGCAAAAGTAGGTCGTGATAGAGACCTAAGTTTTCATCGTGTTCAGAAACGTGGCAAAAAAGCCTTATTACCTTCAATTATAACCCTAGAGGTTACTTGGGCAATGAGAAAACGGAAAATTTCATTTAACGCAACCCTCATATTGAATAAATTAATTTCAATAAATATCACATGAAGATACCATTGAACCTGTCAAAAATATCCTATCTGCGTCAGCCATGATGTACAATGCAGTGGCGCCTCTATCGGTAGTGTCAGATGACAATTGATGCAGGCTGCTTACTAGCTGCAATGTACATCTATGGTCTATTTCAAAGTAGAAAAATGTGTGTAAGAAGATAGGAGCTGTTTGTCCTTGCTTCGGATTGGTTTAGATCATCCCTATTACACTTATATTGTTTTTAGTCCAAGTTGACAGATGTTCAGTATCGTACATTGGAAATATATATTATTTATATTATTTAATTTTTTTCATATATTTTGTTATTATTTACATATTTAGATTTTTATTTATATTCTTGGCGTAGATTTTAGGGAGAAAATTCTCCATGTAATTTTTTTTACGCAGTTATAAATTTTTTAGGTTATCTGACATATATTTTTTGACACTTGACAATTAACAAATCAAGATAGAAGACTAATGTGAGGCTAAAAGACAGCCCAGCTGATAGTGCCCAAAGAAGAAGTTATTGATATAATTTTTAGACCTTCATATATACATATATATTTAATTTTTATTTACAATAATTATTTAAATAAGAAACTTTAGCTCTGAAGATATATTGTTTGTTTTATTGCTTTATTTAAACTCTTTTAGCCAAATCTCTCTTTTTATATATAGTACATCATTTCTAAAATTATTTTTTTTTAACTTTTTCAAATTTCCCATTAAACTGAATTTATGTCTAAATAACGTAAGTGTATTATCTGCCTTGTTTATTTCAATATCTTATTAATCTTTTTTAAATTAAAAAAAAAATCACTTGCTAACCCAGTTACTACTACTATTATCTGTTTCATTTTGTAATACTAAACTAACAGGGAAATTTCATTTTTTATATTGTATATTGACAATACATTTATAATATTATCATAGTATTGGTTCACACGGATACGCCAAAGTCTGTTTACACCACAACAGTCACCAAAGTAACCAAATCTAGTTTCGTATTACAAATTGAGACGGATTATAACTTATTTTAAATTTTCCGCTATACTGTATTTATCCAGTGTAAATCGTACTCGGTTCGCAGCGCTATCTACTTTTTTTTAATTTGAAATAGACCATAGTAGATATTTTAATAGTCATTTTAACTTAATATTTTTGGGTATATTTTAAATATCGTCTTTTATCATCCTATATTATAAAATGGAACATTTATTACTGAAACTAAATATTTGAAAGGCAGATAAATTCAAATCGAATACGTCTATACTCAATATTGTCACCAAAATTGCCTGGTTAAATTTGTACCTAGCGTTTTAATTTTGTTTATCACAAATTGGCAATATCTATTTTAAAAATATCTGCTCAAAATAAATATTTTTCAATACGGCCAGCGTCTCAATACTTCTGTTTATTATTTGTTTTCAATCAAAATTATTATTATTTTTTTATAATAAATCAGTTATTTTTAAATATATTTGTATATACATTATACAAACTTTTTTTTTTTTGATAAATATCTAGCTATTTAATTATACAGTAAACCCACAAAAATCTATATATATATATATTTTGATTTGTATCACAAATTTTTAAAAATTAAATCAACTAATTTCTAATATTCTAAACAGCTATATATTTTAATGAAAAGGTAACTTTTTAAATATAAAAATCATAAAATTGAGCATTTTTTTGATATTAAACTAATGTTTATCAGTTCGTATGTCTAAAATTAATTATCGTAGACCAGTTTTTAAATATTGGTTAACATAAATAAAGGTTCGGAAGCTCAAAGATTTAATATACAACTGTGTGGATTTGTACAACGAATAAGAACTTTTAAAAAAAACTTAAGAAGTTAGAACCTGGTTGTTTAAAACGGTTAATGTAGAAATAAAATAACCTTGAGAGTTTAAGAGATAAGAAAAGTTAGTAAAGTTCGTCTAATGAAAGATTTCCCATCAAGGCGAATGTATACAGAGATAAATAAAATGATTTTACATATGTCACACACATACAATTTGTTAGAAAGAAACAGAACATTAAACGTAAGTCGAAATTTAACAAAGTAAGAGGGAAGAAGAAGAGACATACCTAAAGCTTGGAACAGAATCCACAGCGCGCTACGCCGTCAGCGCGCCGTCATTTGCGACGGCGTTGAATTTTCGCCTGCACACAATGCAATCATTTTTAACGCTGTCAAAGTAACAAGTGACCAGAGATAGGCGTCTACGCGTAAACTTGAATTTCTTACGTCTACGTGTAAATTTACCGTAGACAGCGTAGAGAAGTGTAGACTGTGTAGACACGTAGAATCTAGCGTACAATAATGAAAAATGAGGTTCTGTAACGTTTAAAAAAATAAAATATCGCCAGTTTTATGCAGAAGAGGTAGTAAAGAACTCAAATTTAATATTTTTGACAGCTTTCTGATTAAAACAACTACTAACTTTTAATTTTAATTTTACTTTAGTAGTTCATACGGACAGAAACCAAGTAATTCATATTGTCCATAACGACATACGATTTGTGAGATAACATTTTTGGAAACAATATATGTAATTAGAACTACATAAAATTGAAATAAACATAAACATTAAAGTAAACTATTTAAACTATTACCATTCTATTATTTCAAATATTACATTTAAACGTACTGCGCATGTACAGTTTACATTCTACATTCGACACGTAAACAAAGGCATATTCTACTTGACATGTTTTCGCGTAAAATCTACATTAGTCTACATCATGTATTCTACGCGCCCATCACTGCAAGTGACAACCTATATCTGTGTTTATACGTGCGCTCTCATTTATTACAATTATAATGGATGATGAAGACTTGTGTGTGATGTTATTTATGTTGTACGCAAGTTATTTATACATACAAACACTTTACCATTCAGTAAAAACTGAGGTTAGGTGTTCAACGTTCAATGGCGTCAAACGTTGGAAGTTGACGAACATGCAGTATCAACGACGTTGGAACGCCGTTAGGACGTTACTAATTCTGTGCACTTGCGTACGACAGCTTGATTTTAACTTTCCTCTGACAGATAGCGCCGTCCAAACCCATTCAACGCGCCGTAGAACTCGTTGCATTCTGTTCCCCACTAAAGAAAAACGCCGGCGCCGTATTGTGTTTATGATTGTTTTGTTGTGTTATTTTTTCTATTTTAATATTTTACCTCATCATCATCTTTCATAATAATATTGCCGTAAATTGCATTTTAAGAGTTGCGAACTGTATTTCAACCACGTAGTATTTTAAATACTAAAAAGTAATGTTTAATTAAAATGTTACATATAGTTTTTCCTTAAAAAAAAGTATTTGTATTCAGTACTTTGAATACATCAGAAAGGTATTTTACCCAGCATTGATTATAGATATACATCTTTATAATTTGTCAGATAAATTTAAATTTATCATGGCATAAATATATCTGCCCGTTTTAAATTTAGAAAGTGTCTGAAGCATTGCTATACAATATGATGAAAAAAAAGCTGTCTAGATAGACATGAAATCATTTATTTTTATACCAATATTTAAAAACTGGACTTAACTACATTTTACTGGACTTAAACCGGAGTTTACTGTATATGCTAAATGAGAATTCATGATTCAGAACTACTTTTAAACTGGGTATAAAGATTTTTTTATTCATTGTCAATGAAATATAAGAATATTTTTTAAAACTGTTTAATTATTTTGGAAAACGCGAAATAAGCCTGGAAGAATTTCAAAGACATATATTTTTTTTTGGTATAATATTGTTTTGTAAATATTATATAGCATTGACAATAAATTAAAAATCTAGTTGTACGCTGATTTATTTTTGGGTTACCTGTTATCGTCCATAACTACCTGTTTAAATAATTGAACACCTGTTGACATTTGTGACTTTACTTCATGATTACCTAGAGCAGCAGTACCATCTTTTGCAATAAATAACTGTAAACCTGAGGCTGAAAATAAAATAAATAAATAAATAATCAATTTGAGTAAAAATATCAAGCATTAATGTTTTCAAAATTCCCGCTTTCCCGTCTTCCCTGAATAGATCAGTCTAAGATGACGTCATTCGTCACGTGATTTCGGACCATGGAGGTAAAAACTTGTGTATTTCTAGCTTTATGTTACTTGCACTAATAGACTATATTAGTGTGTCTATATCTGAGAGCTGAGTCCTTTGAAAGTGTTTAACTGGTTTAAAATACATGTGACATTACTTTTGTTACCTTAATTTTATGAATATCTTCAATTTTGGAGCAAAAAATATGTATTTTTGATAAGTATATACTAATATATACAGTCCAGATACTTTATATTATAGAATAATGATTTTATAAATATATAAATAAGGATTCGAAGATATATTTATAGGTTACGTTTATAAATAATATGAAAATCGAAGTATCTTTAGTAGTTATTTAATTAACACTAATACCCTTTTCACACTAGATCTTTAAGATCGGATGTTAAAGTGAATGTATCTTTAAACGCTAATGTGAAACCGTATGGCCTCGTCTAAATACAAGCGATGTTTAAGACAGAGATCTGCGTCTTAAACATCGTCCGCATTACTAACTTAATTTCTATTATAAAAAAATACTCCTTGAATTTGTGCTGTCAACATTTTATATTATCATAAACAAGAATACTGTATTATATCGACGTTATAAGAAGTTTATACTTATTGTTATAATAAAATTATTTATTTTAATAATGTGTTTAATAAAATACAGAGCTACAATAATTGAGATAAAATGTATCGACTTACATGTTGATACAGGTGTAATATATTCTTTATTGTAGAATGAAATGAAGTATCCATATTTGTTTATAATAATTCAAAATGTGTGTCTGCGCAGACAGTTCAAAACTGGTAATTTCATGACGGTAACTTAAGGACAAAATTACTGTAGCTGATGACAGCACCAGAGATTTAAACATCAAGTGTGAAAGCATACCGATCTTAAACATCGGTGAACTTTAAGTTCACTCGTCTTAAATATATAGTGTGAAAAGGGTATTAGTAATCATTAATATTTTGTTTTAGAATGCATAATGGTGTATTGTGTTGCTCCAAATTGGAACCATTACAGCTACATGCTTAAATGCAAATTTTTTTGTTCTTTGATAAATGAAAAACAATAATGGATAAAATAAAAACAACATATTGTTCCTTCAAACTATTTAGATATGGCATACACACTTAATGCTAAGTTACTTGCCATAATAACGATTATTAAAGTAAAATTTGCACCATTAGTTCCGCAGGGTCCTAAAGAATAACTGTGTAAAATTTGGTCTAAATCGGTTAAACGGGCCAAACAATTTTCTTCTTTTATATGTATAGATATTTTTAAATATACTTACTTTCTGCAGTCTCATCAGTTTGATCCAAATTGGTGTTTTTTAATAGTTCAGCAATTAAATTATCTGGATTAACTCTAGTTACTTCAACTCTTCCAGAAACTTGTCCCATTTCCGGTTCTTGAGCTTGAGCTTTCTTCCGCCTTTCAAGCGCTGCTTTCGCTCTATCCAACGAACCAGTTTCTGATAAAGCTAAACTTCCAGAACTTGGATTCCTTAAAAGAAAATTATATTATGTTTTAGTATTTAATTTAAAATAATATTTCAAAAATTAAGCATTTCCTGAAAATTAATACATGCAATTGCCAAATATGTTTACATCAAAATGATATATTACAAGAAATAATAGATTTTTAAATTAATTTTTAATAAGCTTCGATACAGCTTTATAAATACAGATTTAGATAAATTATAAGACCATTGCCTTTCATTCATACATACCCAAACAAACGCTCAATTATTTCCACAAGCGCTAAGGCTAAAAAAATTTAGAAAATTAAAAATAAACCAAGATGGACGACGTTAAGAAAATTAAAAGAAATTGGTTATTATTAGCCCAAAGCAGAAAAGTTCGCCCAGTTAAAATAGCGACAAGTTAATACGAGTTCTAAACGATACTAATTGGGCTCAAGAGTGCTATGAAGTGACCAGCGGACAGAATTTGAACTAGCGGAACGAGTAACTGTTAATAGGGAATACGCATAAAATTTCTTTCCTTAAAACTAATTTTTTTTGATATGTTAATGTTAGTTATGTCACCTAACAAAACAAAAATCACATTTTAATTAATATTACAGCCAAATTTTTTAATTAAAATATTGTAAATTTGAAAAAAGCCGACCACAGCGCGAAGGTTGCCGAGTAAATACGACTGAGCATGACGTCAAACCCTAGACAACCCAGACTACAACATAATCTTTACGTGTGTATATTGTATTGTTTGAGAGTTTTGTATTTGTTTTTAAACAATTTTTTCACGCATTTATTATTAAAATAGCAGATAAAGATTTTGTTTGGGCTCAGAGTGATGATTTACCCAACATTGATGCTTTTATGCTCATGGAATATATGAAAAATAATGAATGCTACAGTGCTGTAGAAATACGTGGTGTCAAAACAGACTTGTAATAACCATTTACGTATTCTATAACTTTATGTAAACAATAAACGCTGCAACTCTGTAAAATGTAAATATTACATTTTTAGAATGCATAATGGTGTATTGTTTTGCTCCAAATTGTAACCATTACAGATACATTCTTAATTGCAATTTTTTTCGTTTTTTGACAGAAGAAAATGAAAAACAATAATGGATAAAATAAAAACAACATATTGTTCCTTCATTTAGAAATGGCACACACACTTATTGCTATGTTACTTGCCATAATAACGATTATTAACGTAAAATTTTCAAAATTAACCTGCAAAATAATATTTTCTTCAAAAATAATGACATTAAATTATAATGTATAAAATAAGAATTTTAATAAATAAATATTGACTTATAGTTTTGATGTGAAGCATTCTCTTACTTTGAAAACTTAATTTATATTTCCAAAATACAATTTAACAAAAAAACAACTTGCTAAATTCAAATCCAACCGCGAGACGGCAGCACTGAATCCCATTTCGTGACGTAGTTACTAATATGGTCTATTTGGCCATCATACCCTTTTCACACTAGATCTTTAAGACGAGTGAACTTAAAGTTCACCGATGTTTAAGATCGGTATGCTTTCACACTTGAAGTTTAAATCTCTGGTGCTGTCATCAGCTACAGTAATTTTGTCCTTAAGTTACCGTCATGAAATTACCAGTTTTGAACTGTCTGCGCAGACGCACATTTTGAATTATTATAAACAATTATGGATATTTCATTTCATTCTACAATAAAGGCACTACAATAAAGAATATATTACACCTGTATTAACATGTAAGTCGATACATTTTATCTCAATTATTGTAGATCTGTATTTTATTAAACACATTATTAAAATAAATAATTTTATTATAACAATAAGTATAAACTTCTTATAACGTCGATATAATACAGTATTCTTGTTTATGATAATATAAAATGTTGGCAGCACAAATTCAAGGAGTATTTTTTTATAATAGAAATTAAGTTGGCAATGCGGACGAAGTTTAAGACGCAGATCTCTGTCTTAAACATCGCTTGTGTTTAGACGAGGCCGTACGGTTTCACATTAGCGTTTAAAGATACATTCACTTTAACATCCGATCTTAAAGATTTAGTGTGAAAAGGGTATAATATGGTCTATTATTTGGTCTAAATACATCGGAAATCTATCACACAGTAGCAAAAGTCTTATTATTTATCAATACGTGTTTCATACCTGATTCTGATATATTTAAAAATATCTAGCGTAAGAACAGATGATATATTTTATAATTTTTTCTGTCCATTCCGCCAGATTTTTCACAATCAGTATCTTTGTAACACAGCTAATTACTTAAGGTATTACAAATAATATTACAGAATTAAAGGATGCAATTAAAATAAAATGAAATAGTGCAGAAACATATGAAAGCATATGATAATAGAAAACAGTAATAAGACAAGGAAGACACGACAGAGAAATAAGAATAAGCTATAGACTAACAGTGTGATGCTTGGCCTCCGTAAGACTGAGCATTGTGTTATATCAGTTGTACCCGTTGCAACTGCCATCTCATCCGGACTGAATGCTACGGGTGCTAGTTTAACACCGCATGAACCACCTTCTAATAGTTTACGATGACATAAACCTCTGTAAGACAACCACCGCTCCAGTATTTCAAGCAGAAAACAGATACACATTATTATAAACTCAGATCCAACTATTTGCACATAACAAAAAATAATAATAATCTACAAAATTAATACCAGAGTAATTTAAAGCCACTATATCACAACCACGTGATCAACATGATGTTTTGTTCAAATAAAATTGGAGGCTATATCTATTTTTAATTTTTTCGGCCTTAAATTTGATTCCCTATATAGGATGATTATAAGGAGCGGGACTCAGGTCGGGCAAACCAACCTGCGTTCCAACGTCAAGCCGGGGGCTTCGCCCTGGGTCTGTTATCTATATTAATAAAATTGGAGGCTATATCTATTTATTATTTTTTCGGACTCATATTTGGTTCCTTATATAGGATGATTATAAGGAGCGGGACTCAGGTCAGGCAAACCAACCTGTGTTCCGATGTGTAGCCGGGGGCTTCGCTCTGGGTCTGTTATCTATATTAATAAAATTGGAGGCTATATCTATTTATTATTTTTTCGGACTCATATTTGGTTCCTTATATAGGATGATTATAAGGAGCGGGACTCAGGTCGGGCAAACCAACCTGCGTTCCGATGTGTAGCCGGGGGCATCGCCCTGGGTCTGTTATGTATATTAATAAAATTGGAGGCTATATCTATTTTTTATTTTTTTGGTCTCATATTTGGTTCCTTATATAGGATGATTATAAGGAGCGGGACTCAGGTCGGGCAAACCAACCTGCAATCCGACGTGAAGCCGGGGGCTTCGCCCTAGCTCTGTTCTCCATATTAATAAAATTAGAGGCTATGTTTTCTTTTTTCTTTCTCAGCCTCATATTTGGTTTCACCACGTTTTAGATGATTATAAGGCAAAATCAATTTTTGTCGTATAGATGTGGCTAGTAAATGAGGCTTAATTTGCTGTTCAATAAACTTTTTAATAAGACCAAAGCCATGTCCGACAAGCCAACCGGCATCCATAGTGAAGCCTGGGGCTTCGCTCCTGGCCTGTTATCTATTTTAATAAAATTGGAAGCTATAAGATCATATGCGCAAAAAAAAAACAATTTTTGTCTGTCAGGTTTAATTTGCTGTTTAATATATTTTTTAATAAGACTAGGAGCAACATCAGCCAAGTATACCGGCACTCCAATGTGACGCCGGGGGCTTCGCCCCTGACCTGTTAGCTATGTCAGCGATTCCCAACCTTTTTTCATGGCAGACCGGCAAGCGAACTAGAAAAAATTCACGGACCGGCAAGTTTAGAAAGTAATGTGTATCGCAAAAGTTTTATATTTTTTATTGCACTGATTACAAAAACAACAAATAAAAAATCACATATAATTAGTGAAAAAAGATACAAATTATTACTTACGCAATTAACAGATTAAGGACAGATTTTCATCTCAAAATTAAGTGGGTTATAAATTATTAGACGAATAGAAGCATAGTAAAAAAAAATCTCGCAGACCGGCAAAAAAATCCTGCGGACCGGCGGTTGAGAAACACTGATCTATATTAATAAAATTGGAGGTTATATCTGTTCTTTTTTATTTTTTTCAGCCTCATATTTAGTTTCTACGCGTTTCAGTTGATTATAAGACGATATACATACGTAAAAAAAAAACTATTTTTTCTGTATGTCTGTCCGATATTCACGCAAAAACGGCTGGATATATTTTCACGTAATTTGGTACAATGGTAGAGTAAAACCAGGACATAGGCTATAAGGCATCTCAAAATTTTTATTCTAATTGAGTTTCGCGGTTATAACTATTTATTTCAGCTAGTATATATTTATATAAATTCATTTTAGGGCTACAAGCAATTAAAAATCCATCTCCATGAAAAATATTTCATGCTTTTAATATAAAAGAGAATATTTTAAAAGCAAACAGTTAGATCTGAGTGTACAGAAATGGCAAAAAGACAACATTAGACATTTCACAAAATAAAACATGCACATATATACCCTGAACACTTTAAATTGACAATTTAAAATATTCATCGTTAGTAAACTTACATATAAAATATATATTTATTCCCTCGAACCAAAGCTAACACATACATTCGCAATAAAGCAAATATTTGTTAATATCGCTGATCATAATATACAAACCTTATTTGCTGCATATTATGTTGCGAATGTTCACCCGCAGAATGACGCAATGAATTCAAAGATATAGCCCTTGTTCCGCAGCTTTGGGAATTATGGTTTAATACAGGAGAACCAGGAATTTTAAAAATAGCACCTTTATTAATAGGAGTCGATGTTTTAATATCATCCGATTTTCTTTTAATCAACGGAGACAACGAAACAATATTATGTAATGTATTTTTAAGCGGAATTTCAAAATCGCTCTTCGATCGTATAACACCGTCATGATTTTTATTGTTTTTAGTTTCACGTAAACTACTTCGAATAGGAGTATTTGAAATAAAATAACACTCCGAAGAAATATGTTCTGTTATTGTACTCATATTAGTAATTTTATCAGATTTTTTAATATCATTATTTATTTTTCTTAATTCAACATTAATAAAAACATCGTCTGTATCTAAAGTACTATCCGGAGTACCAAATATATCGCTCTTAACACTACTATTACTAACTTGTGTTTGTAATAGTGGTTTGTTATTTTCAAATACTCCCGGAGTTGTGTAAATTTCTCCACCGTTCTCTATTTCAATGATAGAATTGTTTGGGGTGCTGTATACTTCTTCGGGTGTTGCTGGAGGGGTTTGAGGTAGTTGTCGTGACCAAAAACTATTGTGCGTTGGATTCATTAAGGTTAACGATGGACTTATCGGAGAAAATGGGACTGCGGGAGCTAGTGTTGGTACCCACATTGATCGTATCGGAGACCTATATGAACAAATGACAACAATACATGCATGCACGCGCTTAGCTCGGCTCAATATTTATTCTACGTTCATGCATAATATTTTTACTACTCACTTGACAACACCACATTTAAAAGAAAGAAATTTAGAATGATGTTTATTAGTTTTTTTTATGGTATTACCTTAGCGAAGCTTGAAATATTATTAAAAAGTAAATGGTTTTTTTAGTAATGTATAGAATTGAATTATGAAAAGAATCTTTTTAAAGAAAAGTATCTTTAATAAATAATAGATATTTTATATCTAAAATATAAATGAATTTTGGAAAATAATTTTAAAAATATTGTGTTGTATGCTGTAAAAATATAATCTAAGAGGCTTAGTAAAAAAAAAAAAAAACACAACTGGAAAAGCGTCATAAAAATAAATTTAAAAAAATCAGCTGTGGCCACCACAGGACTGACCGCCATCACAAGGTACTTGTATAAAATAAATTCTAGCAGCAGAGTAGAAATAACTTGGCCCAATCTTTTCTAACAGAGATATTATATATTATGGACCATGGAAACGTTACATATAAGTATGAAAAAATTGAGAAAAATTGAGAAAAATATTACAAAATTTTTTCGTTTTATCAAAAAATGTCTCTAATAAAAGTTGTTATTTATTGCTTTTATATCAACTTTTGCTCAATAAATTTTTTCGAAATATTTTTCTGTTGTGAAATATTCGCAAAAATCTTAAAATCGACACGAGTAAACTCCCATTTTTAGTCAACCGATTTTTACCAAAAGTTGATCAATTCGTGCCATTGATGGCAGAAGCTTAAATATGTTTCATAAAAATCCTTTCAGCCAAATTGCTCTGCAAGTGTACACAGACAGACGGACGGACGGACGGACAGACAGACATCATGTTAAAAATATTCAAAACGTTATGTAGGGACCTCAATTCGTGGAGATCTCGAAATGTCAAAATCGGTATGATCACAATACCTCCCTTTTTTATATGTTGGCGGTCGGTAAAAATTGATGTGAAGTGTGAATTTACACACATTTCAGGGTTTTTTAGGTATTTAGTCAGTGGATGATGATTATTAGAATGTTTTACAACGCTAATCCGATTAACTTTTGGTAAAATCTCATAAAAGTAAACTTATATCACCTTAAGAGGCGCCATTTTGTTAATAAAATATTAATAAAACAAAGTTCTTATCTACTAAATTAATTTTAATCTAATCTATTTAAAATTAAAATAATTAAAAATTCAAAAAATCTCTATTATTCATTAAAGCATTTAAGCAAAAAGAATAGTCAAAAGGTATAAAAAAAGAACAAAATATTTAAAATTGCAAGCTTATAATATAGCTCACTATTTCAGTCAATCTAAATTATCTAAACATACCTGATATGACCTGAATCTCCAGAGCTACTCTGTCTGCTATGCTGAGATTGTGAATTAATACTACTGTACCCAGAAGCTTTTGACATTTGACTTGTGTTTGACGAATTACGGGAATGACCTGGTTCGGTAGGGGGTTGTTCTTCGGTGTCAGGAGCATTTGTTGTTAGTTCTGATTGGTGTAAGGGTGTCTGCAGCTCATTTGGATCTACGCCGACCTGACCGGAAATTAATTCTAAAGAAAAAAAAAAACTGTTATCAAATTCGTTGTTGAAACATTTTATTTCCTACTAGACTGATAAATATACTAATTTTTTATCAAACTCCCACTCATTGAAATACAGACTTCCGCTCAGCAAGAGAACAACTTGGTAATAATAATTACAATACTAACATTTGAAAAACTGTGAAACAGGAATGTTTCATCTTTTGGAAGAGTGGGCCAGTTTAATAATTAAAAGATCGCGAGCTTCACACTGTTTTATAAACTCCTGTCTGTCTGTTTGTACGGCAAAAATTGTAGTCAATCGGACCTCTTTGATCCACATATACGAAAAATACCGTTTTTTTTAATTTTAGGTTGTTTCCATTGTTGTTACATCAGTGTTTCTCAACCGGTGGTCCGCGGGCTACTGGTGGTACTGAGCAAAAATTTTATGGTCCGCGAAATGTTTATAAATTATAATTTTTGATATTTTTTATTCTTTTTTTTATGATCCTTTGTCCATTTTCTGTGATTTTTGGTCATTTTCAGTAATTTTTTATTACTGAGATATAATAAAGATGTGCATATATAATAAATTTGTTCAATAGTACAGTTATTTTTTTGGTCCGCGGTAGAAAATTAAATATTTTACTGGTCCGTGGCACGTTTTCGGTTGAGAAACACTGGTCTACATAACGTAGACAAACTACAAGGTAGATTTCGTGTAGAGTACATTTAAAATATACATGTAAATTTCTCTACGGCACTTCCCTGGGTTAAATAACAATTTACATTTTGCTCATACCTAGCGAGTGGCCAAAAACATCGCTATACGGCAACCAACGCGTCGGTCGCCGATACCTTGAAATTTTCCCCGGTCAAATTTCACCAAAAAAAATTATATTTTTAATTTACATCAAATTATTTTTATACACTAATTTTGGGGTGTGAAGTCTGAAAAAAATATTAAAAAAATTCTCCTTTGACTAGTTTTTGAGTTATAGCAAACTCAAGTCAGTTTTTTTGAATTTACTCAAAAACGGTAATCCTTAACTTGTAATGGAGGTTATTTTTGAGATCTACAGCTCAAAATACATAGATATACAAATTTTGAACTAAATCTGAGACAAAAAATTTTTGCTCTAAAATCGAAAAAATCGTAAGGGGTACCCCTTACGATTTTTTCGATTTTTGGCCATTTTCAAGAGTTTTGCTTAATCAGTCATATAAATTCAAAAAATTGGGTTTTTAAGGCCTTAATTTTTTTCTAGACTAAACAAGACACAGGGGTTTCAAAAATTTAAACCTCAGATCGCTATCTTTTACCGTTTTCAAGATAGAATTTTTTGAAATTTTGAAAAAAAAAATTAAAATCAAAATTTTTCAAAAAAAAAATTTTTCTTGAAAATTGTTTCTATGGCCCTTTAGGGCATCAGGATTATAAAAATTCCAACCGCAGGTCTTTATCTATTATAGTTTTTAAGATACGGTCACGCGAATATCAATTTTTTTGTAAAATTCGCTATTTTCAAAACGATATAAATCAAAAATGGGCACAGTTTTTAATGCCCCAATTTTTTTACGAGATAAAAAAACAATGAGAATTCCAAAAAATCAAACCGCAGGTCTCTATCTTTTACCGTTCTCGAAATAGGATTTTCGAAAATTTCAAAATTTTCAAAAAATATTTTATTTAAATTTGTCTCAAAATGTCATCTAACGCCATCTAGGGCCACAGGATTCCAAAAATGTAAACAAAAAATTACTTGAATTGAATTTTTATTTATTTTACATCGGCCTATTTATGCAATGAGGCTAATCGCCGATGCCAGGGGGCGAGCTCCTACACCTGGATGAGGAATGAATGATTGTGAAATGAAAGTAATGTAAACATATTATTCTCGCCCGAATAATATCACCAACGGAGAATCGAACTACCGACCGCACAATCCAGACTGTTTTTCACCAGTCCAAACTGCACGATTTAAGGCATTCTGTTGACTTATATTACCTGAATTGAAAAGAGCTGGTCGTTTTTTCGGTAAACTATCAAAGCCAGAACTTCCACTAGCTATAGACCCAGCTAAAGACCCACTTGAAAAATCATCCCTTATTCTTGGATCTGTAACTGCTACCTCCTCTGTTACTGCTGACACGGGTTTATGTTTTAATGAAGGTGAAGGTCTACAAAGAAAAAAATTAAATTGAGAAAACGACAATTAAATATGACATCTTTATTAATAATTATTGCGATGATATCATGCGAATCATGATAGAAATCAAAATGCGATGTCATATCTACGAAATAATAGTTATTTTTCCACTCTCTACATTGGGTTGTTACATAAGTCCGTTCGTTTGTTTTTTTTTTTCACCTTTTATTCAATAAAATATACATTCTAAAAAAAAACATTTATTATCAAATGTACTGTCCATTATTTTCTATCACTTTGGACAAACGCTCAGGCAATTTCATAATGCCATCTCTCCAGAAGGTTCCGTCTTTGCTCCCGAAAAATCTGTAGAGGTGAATTTTGATATCGTCCAAAGATGCGAATTTTTTTCCGTTAAGGGAATTTTGTAGAAAGCAGAACAAATGGTAGTCGGATGGGGCGATTAAATAAAAAACGAACTAAATAAAAATGGTTTTTATAAATTACTATAAGTTAAATATGTGAACACAAGTATCAAAACACATAAGAACGTATTATAAAAAGTCAAATGTAAATGCAAAAAAAAAAAGAAAAATAACACGCCAATTCGTGTTATTTTATTAATTGAATACATTTAATTATGAAATTCGAAGCCTTTCTGTAAATTAAATCCAAATTCTTTAGATAACATAATTATTTCTATGCCAGACAATAAAAGATATCTTTTCTTTTTAATGTATTTAACATATTTACTTAGCTAATACTATATCAAGTTAAATAATGCACACGAGTTAAAACGCCGTTAAACAGGCCATAAATTAGATTATGCATCAAAATTTATCACACTAACATTACGCAAGTAATAATCGAATTTTTTAAAGTGTTATGAATCATAAAGATAAAAATAAACATTAAGAAATGCCAAAGTCAATTTATAATGCTAAAAAAAGATATTAGGAAGAATTTTAAATAAATTTTGATACAAAAAAAGGTATTTTCGGACCATAAGTCGCACCTTTTTACGCAAAAAATTTACTTAATTGCTGCAGAGAGTGAAGATGAACAGAATATTGCTGGTACAAGTTATCGTAATAATAAATATTTTTTCTAAAAATTGTCTCATAAATTTGGGGTGGGAATTACGGTCTGAAAAATACGGTAAATGGAATATTCATGGCAAAAATGTTGAATAGTGTGGGACCTAATATGCTTCCTTGTGGAACCCCTGTTCTTATCTTTTTTAGTAGTATTATTTCTAAAAATTGTCTCATAAATTTGGGGTGGGTATTATGGTCTGAAAAATACGGTAGATGGAATATTCATGGCGAAAATATTGAATAGTGTGGGACCTAATATGCTTCCTTGTGGAACCCCTGTTCTTATCTTTTTTAGTAGAATTATTTCTAAAAATTGTCTCATAAATTTGGGGTGGGAATTATGGTCTGAAAAATACGGTAAATGGAATATTCATGGCAAAAATATTGAATAGTGTGGGACCTAATATGCTTCCTTGTGGAACCCCTGTTCGTATCTTTTTTAGTAGTATTATTTTTAAAAATTGTCTGATAAATTTGGGGTGGGAATTATGGTCTGAAAAATACGGTAAATGGAATATTCATGGCAAAAATGTTGAATAGTGTGGGACCTAATATGCTTCCTTGTGGAACCCCTGTCCTTATCTTGAAAAGGTGAATATTCCGAAGAGATAACAAATTTCTTAAAAATCTTTTTCTGTACTATTTACTTTGTTTATTTATAATGTTAATATTTACTTGACAAAATAAAATAAATACTTACACTTTAAACAATATATCCCCGCTCAGCATATTCATTTTTATTGTTACACGTAACATACTGTTATCTTGTCGATGTCTAGTATCGTAACCTTCAAGAAGATATCGTCTTGTGAGAAGTCCTGACCCAGCGAATTCTGCTAAGTTTAAATCACAGAAACCTAATTTTTGGAAAGATCGTCCACCTTTACTTTCTTTCCGAACAGATACTCGGAGAATACATGGTTCCAAAACTCCAGTTGAAGCATTCGCAGACATTTTACATGGAAATTCAAATTTTGCATCCCATTTTACTGTATGTTCTTTTACTTCCAACCTGGAAAAAATAAAACAATTAATTAAGAGCTTTCATTTAATTTTTTAAAACAAATTTAAATAATTTGCGGAAATTTCGTCACAATAAATTGATACATCACTATAAAACGATGTTATACACCCACAAACTTAACAAAACTAGCGGTTACCCATCGTCATTCCTATCAAAGATCCTACGAGGAAGAGCCGTACGAAATTTAGTTTTAAATTAAAGTCTGATTATTTCTTTGGTGTCCTTTTGAGCGTATTAATTTACATTTGAAAACAAATAGGTACATTCGTCACCTTTGAAAATAGCAAATTAATTGTAACATGATTGTTTATTGCTATTATAAACTTTCTATTGTGGTCAATAGCCTCTGCTGCTAGTCATAAAAAACAAGACTAAACACTGTTTTATTACTACACCATATTTCTTCTTTAACTCATCTGGCGAATCTGTGAAATATTTGGATCATGAGTTGTTAATATGCATCCAACATATTAACATTCTGAACATACGAATTCAATTTTCCATTTTGCAAATTTAAATTAATGATGTCATCATAAAATTGAATTATTTAAAAATTAGAAACATATCTAAATTTAAACTATGTACTCATATTAATTTCCTACATTTAATTCAATTATTTCTAATGTGAATTCATTAAATACCTCACAGTACATTAGTTTTAGAAATATAAAAAATATTTATACAAACAACTTTCCAATGACGTTTAAAAAAATTGAAAAAGTGAATTTTTATTTCAATAATAATTTTATTAAGAACATGAAACTTTAAATTTATTTATTACTAGCTCGGACACCCATTCTTCGTTAAGGCATTTAACTGCTTTAAATCCAAGAAAGTAGAACTTAACGCTCACAGCGTTAAAGTTAAATATACAGGGTGTTTGTTTGAAACGGGGCACCCCGAAAATCTCCTTTATTTGTAAAGATACAAAAAAATCTTCAGGACAAAAGTTAAACTAGACAAAAAGGCCCATCTAAAGGTTACTATAAGAATTCCGAGGCACTTCCGGTTTCACCGGAAGTGATGTCAACTTTTGATCTAGCATAGGGAATCGATAATTTTATATTTTTTTCCTAAAAGTACATTAAATTAGCTTTACAATGACACCAAAAAATCATATTTTTATGTTAACCATTTCAAAATGGCGACAATTTATTTAGAAAATAATAATCAACATAAGTTTTACAAAGCTGAACGTAGCAAGCTTTGAAAACAATAAAAAAATAAACAAAATATCTCTAAAATAAACTGTTATAACTACAGTCTGTTCAAAACGATTAAGCGGAACTAGATTTTGCAATCTAGTTACTTTCATCGTTTAAATCGTGCCTTTCGGCCGTTTTGTTTAAGCTTTGTAAATCATACTTACAATAAACATTTTTTGGTTAAGGTTAATATCATTTTAAAATGTCATTTTCTTTATATTTTGATTTTTTGTGTCATTCTTAATACAAATTTCCCATTTATTTATTTTTTTGTCATTAAAATATCTAAAAAAAATATTTAATTTTGACATATATCATTCGTTTCCATGGTTTTATTGTTGGAATTTTAAATTATGACATCCCAACGTGATAAATGAAATAACCCAAGCAATGTCCCTTCTCGTGATAACCTAAAAGAACTAAATTCCCATTTAGTTCCGCTTAACCGTTTGGAACAGACTGTAGTTATTATATGAAATAACATGAAATAACTTAAATTTTAATTTTTCAATTAAATGTTTTATAAATAACAAGAGTTTATTAGTTTATTTTAGAGATATTTTGTTTCTTTTTTATTGTTTTCAAAGCTTGCTACGTTCATATTTTTGGATCACATCAGTCCTTTGTATGACTATTTTGCCTATTAGAATAGTTTATTTGTTTCTATTCTGTTCTTATTCTTATATTTTCATTTAATTTCGATACAAGTGACAGCGTACAAATATTACTTTCGTTAAATAGATGAATGTAAACGTACTAAACCTGACGTCACATTTTTTTGTGATGTTTCAAGTGACGCAACTGCACTGTTTCGTCGATTTCCCTATACTACCATTTGTTACGCTGTCTACAAAATTCACCTCTACAGATTTTTCGAGAGCAAAGACGGAACCTTTTGGAGAGATGGCATTATGAAATTGCCTGAGCGTTTGTCCAAAGTGACAGAAAATAATAGACAGTACATTTGATAATAAAAGTTTTTTTTATTATCAAATAAACAAAAACGTTTAATTTTTTCCACATTTTTTTAAACATTTTGCATCTTTTTTAAGTTTAATTAAGGTAAAAAGTATTAAGAATTTAGCATTGAAATTTTTTCTTGGACCTTGTATTTATCTTTTTACTTCAGAATTAAGGAGGTCAAGTGTAAATAATTTCATATATTATCAATTTCTTTACAATACCAGATAACAATCATCAAGATCAACAATAAAATAACTATTAAAAAACAACTACATGGGGCTGAGAAATTTGGCCGCTTTTAATAGTATATGATATAAGTTATTGAAAACTAAAGTTGTCGAACTCATCGAAGCTATACATGGGATTTACAGTCAGAATAGCTTTTATTTTTCCGTGGAAATTTTTGGGTGGTAGTTCTTCAATTTCCACAGATATAAGGTTAAAAAATTTAATTGAAAAATAATTGGAGTTCCTTGATTTGTTAAGGCGTAAGAAGTTATCACGAATATTGTTTTTTAACCGAGTATTAAGGTAGTGGGTTTTACTGCAATTTGGGAAATTTTTTAGATTTTGGTGAATATGGAGTACGCAGTAAAAGATGAAAAGGGAAGGTAGGGACATTATATTAGGGATGGGGAAAAAAAATGTATCGAAAACATCGATGTTTGTTTTAAAAACATCGATTTTTTTACCATCGATGGTCAGATGGCGATAGTATCGATAAAACATCGATGTCTACTACCGATGTCGATGTTTAAACTTTGAAATTCAGACACTACTGCTAGAGCGCTGAAATCTTAAAATTTTAATTTTTGTTAATATTAGTACACAAAATATAAGCGCCATCTATAGTGTAATAACAATACTAATAGTGTTAGTTCTTATTCTTTTTAGCAGTTAGCAGAATAAGAAAAAAATAAGAAGAAACTTCTAATTTTTGCAAACAATGCAACGACCAACGACGCCAATAAACTTGTTGCTTTTTGAGTCTTGTTGACACAAGACTCACATTTCCCAGTTGTTATTCCTCCAATCCCTGGAATTACCGTATTGAGAAATATAATTATAATTTATTTATTAATAAAACTATTATTAGGATTATTATATTGTAATGTTAGTGTAAAATTTCATTTTAGAAATGTAAAAATAGTAGGAACAAATTAGGATTATTATATTGGGTAATGTTAATGTGAAATTAATTACTATTAAAAAAGAATATTTCTATTTAAAAATCTTATAAATGCTTTTTGTGTATTATAAGTTACTTTTTTTCGTATTTTATCTTTACATTATTAAATAAAACCTGCATAATATAAATAAATAGCTTATTTTAATATTAATAAAACATCGATGTATCGGAAACATCGATGTTTTTCCTTCGATGTTTTTTCAAAATCGATAGTAAGGCGCCGATGTTAACATCGATGTTAAACATCGATGTTTTTCCTTCGATGTACAACCCTACATTATATTGAGTTTTACAAAAAGACCACGACAGTCTTGAAAAGTAGCAGAAGCAATAATTCTTACAACCTTACGCTGTAGGGCAAAAATTCTTTTGGCAGCTGGTGAATGTCTCCATATTAATAAACCATAGCTTAACTGGGAGTGGAAAAGGGAAAAGTAAGCTTTTTGGACCACATCTATACTCACCTCTAGTTTTAGTTTTCTAATTAGATATATGGTAGACCTTAGTTTACGACTCAGAAACTCTGTATGTTCTCTGTATCTACATGTATACCAAGGAAACTTACATACGGGGGATTATCATAGTCATATGTATTAGTGGTTATGAGTAAGCTTTGGGACTTGGTAGTGTTCAAGGATAGTTTATTGCTGGGAACCAGGAATTAGCTCTGTCAATTAGTGAGAGATTTTCAGATTGAAGTCTGTTTAAAGAGTTTTTAGTTAATATGGTTTATCATCCGCATAAAGTATTGCTATAGAATCCATGAAGGAGAAGTCATTAATATATATTAGAAATAGTAGTGGGCCAAGTACTCAGCCTTGAGGAACGCCGAAAAGAAGAGGAAGGGGTTTTGATTTGTTACTGGCAATTTGGATAAACTGCTATCGATTTAATAAAAAGGACCCAGCAAAACCCTGAAATGTGTGAAAATTCACACAAATTTTTTTAGTATTGATTATTTTTTTGTCAAATAATTCGGGAAAAATTGTAAAATATCTGCAAATATCTCGTTAATTGCCATCAAATAAGTATACGAATGGACTTTGTCAATAAAAAACATAATCACAAATACAATTAGAAAACAATTAAAACCTTATCTAACGTATAACAATAAAAATTTTAAATCATAAAAAATTTTAAACGTTACCTTGTACTATGGTCTTGAAAATTTCCTCCATCGAGTAATCGAACTTTAGCAAATAAGACAGCGGAAACAAATGGTACTTCCATTAATTCCTCTAAACATACTTCGACTTGAAATTTATATTTCTTTTTCTTCATCATAAAAGCCATGATTCCGTCACCTGAACTGCTTCCGTTGGTCATATAGGCCCGTTTACAATTACACACATAAAAGTTCTAAATTTAAGGCATTATTAAACACTACGTTCACACTTTACACAATTGAATTAAATGTTTATAGAGATCTCATAATTTGAAATTACTTTCTGAAAAAAATAAAATAAACCTATCATTAAAATTATTTTAAAAATGTCATCTACGCAAGTATCTTTACTTTGGGCTAAATCTGTAGCTTCGTAAAAACTAAGTCATTCTTTGCTTCGAAATTATTTTAGACCTTTGTTAGACCAAATATTTGAAATATTAGGAAATATTTGAAATATTAGGAAATATTTGAAATATTAGAAAATATTTACTAACGAAATATTTGAAATACTAAAAAAATATTTGAAATACTTTTAAATACTTTTAAATACTTGAATTGTTTTTAAGTTAATATATTAAACCTGAAACCGACCTGAAAAAAATAGGTTTTTGAACTTAAAAAAACATGTTATTGAACCTGAACTTGAAACCAAACCTAAATTAACATATTAAACCTGAAACCGAACTTGAACCTAAATAAATTCAACTCGGACCCGAACCGAATAAAATTCAATGGGATCTAAAATCCGACTAAATTTTTAAAATAAAAAAATATTTTTGAAAAAAGTAATAGGCACAGAATAGCTAAATAAATTTTAGATTATTTGATATGACTTTTTTTCTAAATGTTGATTTGTTAATTTTTTTTATCCACTCACCGTTAAATAAAAATATGGTAACTTTAACGAGAAATAATTTACGTTTATTATCCTTATCTAGAAATTTGATGCCTTGCTTCATTGCTGAGAATAGTCTTGACGTAGGAAAAAAATTATTCCAGTATATTTTACATTCGGAATATTTTTTATTATTAAAATCTACTTTTTAAGCAAGTGATGTAGCCAAATTTTTAAACATATTGTGTTGAATATTTAAGTATAATACATACTTTGTTTTAAATTAAATTACTCAGAAATCAGTTAAATGCTACACATGTATACTTAACGAACTTAAAAAAATTAAGAGTTACGTATAATTAAATTATATAAATAGCTTCAATACACAGAGAGTTGAAAAAAAAATTGTTTGTAATTATATCTGTTACTAATTAATTTAATAAAATTATATAATTTACTGTCTAAGATTATGTTCAAACTAATAAATTAATTTTAAATGATATATTGTATGACAAAATTATGATGAAAATGTGTTTTTAAATAAAAATCATTTAAAGCTGTCAAAAATTTGACAGTAACTTGAAATACCCAGTTTATGCCAGTTCAAATAAATTCTATTTATATTTTCTTAATAATTTTCTAGATTTTTATGTTAAAATTATATAAATTATACTTAATGTAGTGATGTACGAAATTTTTATTGTTTTAATTGCACTATTATCAGTATGTGCAAGGGTCATACTGCTTAAATGACAAAATAACTTAAATTGATGTGCATCACATTACTTAATTTATTATTTCCTCTAAATAAAACACATTTTTACATAAAACACTACTCAATTTGCACAATTCTAACACTTTTTAAAACCAGAAAAAAAAATTTTTACGAAAAACTGAACTAATAATTATGTCTCTAGCTTATAAATCAAAACATTAACACAATCCCTTAGTCGTAAACTATTAAATAGGCAATAAAATACCTAAAAATACACTTATATATCCACTAAAATAAGTTAAAGTAATAATATGACTAGTAAACAAAAAATTATGACAGTACAAATTTTTACCATTTATTAATTTGTATATATGTAGCCTTCGTTTCATACTTAAATAAATAATTATTTAATATAGTTTTACTGTTAATTTTTTATTAATTGTTATTAATTTAGTTTTCACTGTACACATTATTAAACGTCAAACATTTTACACGAACCAAAAACCAATGTTCTTTGACACCCTCCTACTTAACCAGCTGCCAGAAAGCAGACTCAAAGTCGATAAGTCAGAGAGCAGCAAATAAATCATTAAATAAATAATTGCTTTTTAAAAACTCAATTTCTCTATAAAAATTAAATGAACACATACAAATTACATAAAGAATTATAAAAATAAATTGTTTATAATAGCATTCTGAATATATTTGTTGTTTTTTATAATAAAAGTTAAATTTAAATGTGGCTGTTTCATTCAATTAGTTCCTTAACTGCCGCTAGTAGCGCCAGCTACTTGAAACCTGTCCGTGACTTGTGGCACAAGAGTTCATATTCACAAAACTTGTGTACGAGAGTTCTTATTCACAAAACTTGTGTAAGCGGAAGACAGAAACGTTTTGTTATTTTACGTACGTTTTGTTATTTTAGGTTATTAAAATGCACATGGAAATATTTTCAATTGCGATTTGAGCAAATGAAATTTAAAACCTGATGATATTGCGGTAACTAAATGACAAAAATAATAAAATAAAACGTTAGGAAAAGACATTAGAATTAATTGACAAAACATTAATTAGAGTTAATTCATATTTTGTCGTGCACGATTATAATACATAAAAAAGTGAAATATGATTTAAAATGGAATTAAATTAATAAAAAACAGTCTGTAATTGTTATAATACTGATAATAAAGTTGTTATTTTATTAAAAATCTTTATTTATTACTTCTTAAAATATACATAATATAAAGTATTGTTCTAATTATTGTTTTACGTAGTATATGATGCAGAACCATATCCAAGTCTGTTCATATGTCCATCGATCCACCCTCTAAATGCAGCTACATTAGCGTAGACTCCTGGTACATTTTGTTGTCCGCAACCGATACCCCATGCCACTATTCCAGCTTGTTCGTAACGATTTGGATTAGCAGGACAGACTAGAGGACCACCACCATCACCCTATAAAAAAAAAGGTAAAATAGTGTCAGTTATTTTAATCGCAACTGGTGTAAACAGGTATGTGTCAAAAATGTCAGGATGCGGGAATTGTACGTAACATATTATTTTGTTTAAAATTTAATACTTACGGTACAGGCATCTTTTCCAGCTTCGCCACCCGCACATACAAAGCTTTCGTGTAGTCTAAAATGTTTTCCAAGTCTTGTATTTTGTAACTGTTTCTCACATGTTCTATGGTCCACCATTGGGAGGTCAATCTTTTTAAGAATTACTGATAATTGCCCTAGCTTACCTAAAAAAAAAAATTATTTGAAGTGTAAATTTTGACACATTTCAGGGTTTCGCAGGTATTTAGTAAGTGAATGATGATTATTTGGGATCTTGATTAGATGAGTTACGTCCGTAAGTTAGTAATTATAGTTGAAGGTAATGGGATTCGGACCAGTCAGAAAATAAAAACAAATTTATTAACTTCGCTAACGTTTCGATTTAATTTAAATCTTCATCAAAGGTTAGTTACTAGTCACGATATAAAATAACAATTTTCAAAATTAATAGAGAATACATCATATTGTCCGGTGTTGAACTCTGAGTTCAACACCGGACAATATGATGTTCGAAGCCCTGATTCTAATTATATAATAAGTTTCTTTATATTTGATTTTAATTTTCTTACCGAAAACTTTCTTGCCCCATCCAGTAACATAACATTCACGTTGTCGGAAGACTTCTCCTTGTCTTGGAAGACAGACAGGTTTAACATTTGGCGCCCAATCCACAGGGCTCTCCAAAACTAGAAGAGCTATATCGTTATATATGGTTTTTAACACGAATCTTTCGTGAACGATAATTTGTTTAACTCTTCTTTCTTGATATGGATATTGTTCTCGACCAGTTTGGGTATCCCATTCACCAGCTCGGATTTTGATTTCATTTGGACTATACCTGGAAAAATTTAAAAATTGTTTAATTCCTTTTTGGAAGATTTTTTATCTAATTTGTGTTCGTCCTTGTGTTTTTTATTTTTGTCTATGTAAGTAATTGGGTTATGGTACGTACTAATACCCACAATTACCGTGCATATATATTTTTTAAATTCCGTGAAAACAATAAAAAATAAAGACCTGTAACTTATACAGGCTATTCTAAACGTTTATTTGACTAATTTTAAGCCCTTATACCAAATTTGGACAAGTTCGGCTCATAAATAAGCAAGTTATAGATATTTTAAAACTTTGCGGGCCTCTGGAGGCCCCTGTGCTTCATATATCTCATTTTCGTTCAGCTACGTTTAAAGATTACCTAATTTTACACCTCTGTGTTAAATCTCAGCGATATCGGCACATAAATAAGCGAGTTATAGCCGTGCTCCACTTTCGCCCGAAACTGGAGCAGAATTTTTTGTCAAGGTTCGAATTTGGCACTTTTAAGGGTAGAAACAGAAGCACCTTGATGTCCTGATTCCAGAAGTGTGATGTTTTTGAAAATCGGTTCATAAATAAGGAAGTTATAGCCATTTGAACTAGTTTTCACTTAGTCCGGTCTAATTTTCGGTCTTAATCCGCGACCTAGACCGCGGATTAGTGAAAACTAGTTCAAATAACTGTAACTTTCTTATTTATGAACCGATTTTCAAAAACATCACACTTCTGGAATCAGGACATCAAGATGCTTCTGTCTATACCCTTAAAAGTGCCAAATTCGAACTTTGACAAAAAATTCTGCTCCAGTTTCGGCCGAAAGTGGAGCACGGCTATAACTCGCTTATTTATGGGCCGATATCGCTGAGATTTAGCACAGAGGTGTAAAATTAGGTAATCTTTAAACGTAGCTGAACGAAAATGAGATATATGAAGCACAGGGGCCTCCAGAGGCCCGCAAAGTTTTAAAATATCTATAACTCACTTATTTATGAGCCGAACTTGTCCAAATTTGGTATTAGGGCTTAAAATTAGTCAAATACTAGCGACAGCGGTCCATAAATAAGTAGATTATAGTCCTGAAATTTTTTTTTTCCGCAAATGTCAAAATTTAGACCGTAACTGAAAAGTGACCATATATTTGTGATCTGCGGTTAAAAATATACAAGTATACTAATTTTCGAAAAAAAAAATTGTAAAAATTATCCTGAAATTTTGATCAAAAATGTTTTGACTCCGATTTTAGCCAAAATATAGTTTTAAGCTAATTTTGGGGTGAGGATTACGAAAAAAATATGTAAAAAAATCTTTTTTTAAATTCACAATTTTCAAAAATTATGTAAATAATGTCATTAAAAAAAATTGTCGTTATCTCAAAACACGTTAAACAATTAAAGCCCCAAATTAATTCTAGACTAAATAAACTACGGAGAATCTAAAAATTCTAACCGCAGCTCGCTATCTCTAACCGTTTTTGAGTTATGAGGAGTCCAAAAATTCTAACCGTTGGTCATTATATCTAACCATTTTTGGGTTATGCTTTTTTTTTTAATTCACAAATGATGTAAATTATGCCATTAAAAAAAATCCTAAGCGCCATGACATCTGGTGGCGATTTTCGGAAGATACGAGATTGACATATTTTGTTTTGTTAAATGGAGAAATACGTGTTTTTTTTTTTTGTTGTTTGTGTTTTATTTTTGTGAGTCATGGCAAAAAAACAATTCATTTTGTTGTGTGCTGCAATGTAAATCGTGAATAAAGAAGTGTTTTAAGTGTTTAAGTGGGATTCTCCCACTTAAATATTCCCTGGAGACCCTCTTGGATTCAACACTGGTTAAAATGAACATATTTGTTCAGAATACGGATATACAACTATGTACTTACTTTTCAACACAATGTGCCCCAGTTAAAACAACATTTCGGTGTATCAAACTAGCCCCACAAACCGCTAAATTCTTATCAATATTATTGTCGTTATAATTATAATCTGTTCTTAACAAAGCGACCATCCATGGGAACTCAGCATATTCGGCTTCGTTATTTTCATTTCCCTTAATCGAAAAACCGACTCCTTTTGGATTTCTCTGTCCACAAGTAACGTGGAGGGGAGGTGTTGGAGTGGGAACAACCCCACCTCCGCCAGTTTGTCCCCCACCAGTTTGTCCCCCACCAGTTTGACCCCCACCAGTTTGTCCTCCGCCAGTTTGTCCCCCGCCAGTTTGTCCCCCACCAGTTTGTCCTCCGCCAGTTTGTCCCCCGCCAGTTTGTCCCCCACCAGTACCCCCTCCAGTTTCAGTAGAAGTCCCACCCTCACTGGGTTTGGATGGGATACAGCATACATCTAAATAATGTTCGCATTTCTTTTGATTTCCTTGGCCAAACCTAAAAAATAAAATAGACAAAAAATTAATGCGAAGTGTAAATTTTCTCACATTTCAGATTTTTTTGGGTTAATGTTCCGTATAAGTCCACCACACATAACTCGTCAGACAGAACGTGTATGCTAGTTGGAATGAGATTTGGTCTTGACGAAGCGCCGCCCATTTCTTTCAAAACATAACATTTACGATTCACTTTATCTTTTCCAATATTTTTATTCAAAACTGAAATCCGAATAAGTACTTGATAGTTATCCGTTCCGAAATCCAGGCAATTATTTAATAAGTGTTTACATTTAGCTCCTATTAACGTTTTTAAAGAAAAACTTGAATGATTAAATTTCAGTATTTATACGCTTTAAGTCATATACATTTATTATATATGTTTTTAAATTACATACATTTAAAACACAATATGATTGAAAGAAAATGTCTAGTAGGCCCTGAATTTAAAATGTACAGTGTAAAACTTTGTTAATATAAAAATAAATTAATTCCTTGTCTATCTAGACACCTTTTCTTCTCGATCATATTGTATAGCAATGCTTCAGACACTTTCTAAATTTAAAAGGGGAGATGTTATATCATTTATTCCATGATAAATTAAAATTTATCCGACAAATTATGAAGATATATATCTATAATAAGTGCTGGGTAAAATACTTTTATAATGTATTCGAAGTACTGAATACAAATACTTTTTTTAAAGGAAAAACTATGTGTAACATTTTAATTAAACATTACTTTTTAGGATTTAAAATACTAAATAATTAAAATACAGTTCCAAACTCTTAAAATGCAATTTATGGCAATATTATTAAAAGTTGAAAGATGATGAAAAGGTAAATTAGTAAAATAGAGAAAATAACACAACAAAACAATCATAAACACTATATGACGCCGGCGTTTTTCCTATCGATAGCTGAATAAAATAAATGTAAATTAGGCAACTTGTTATACTCCTCGGGGCGAATCTCTTTCGTCTCCACAGGGTCTTGGCTTCATAACAAATAATGCTAAGACATAGAGCGTGCTGTGTCTATTTATATGACGTCAATGAGTTGAACGTACTCTAGTATCGATAACAATTATTTTAATAAATGGCTCTACGCCAGTGTTTCCCAATTGCTGGTCCACGGACCGGCACCGGTCGGAACCGTATTTTTGTTTTGCCTTTTCACTTTCAAAATATTTATGACAACTTTTTTTGCTATTCATTTTGTTACGCTATACTTAAAATTGCATAATATTACATTGTAGGAATTTTTGTCCGTTTGTGGGAATTTTGTATCTTGCTGTGGGAAAGTGTTGGCAACACTGCCTGAATTTACCTGATATCAATTTCTCCAAATCCGTCTATTTCTCCTGTTGTTATTGTCATATTTGTATCTGGATCACAGTTATAGTAAGGTACACATATACATCCAATATCACCACCGAAACCATCGCCCCCTGAATAATTTGGGGCGTCTGGGTTGGTAACTGTTGTTTGTTGTCCTCCAGTTTGGCCACCTTCACCGCCTTGACCTGCAGGTTTTTTCCAAATTTCATCAATATCCTTTCGAAACTCATTTCTCAGGGAATCCAAGTCCTCATTTTGACCATAGCAAAATGCTAGGATTGATAATAATATTAATTTCTTCATCCTAAAAAAAAACAATGAATTTATAAGGCGCTAATAATTTAAATCAGTAAAAAATTAGTGTAATATTAACATTATGATTCTAATAATTTTTGTTTACGAGCAAAACAAAAGAAACTTATTTATTTATAACAATAATGGCGGGTTGCTAACGTAAGAGTTTTCTCTAACACAAGTTAAAATCATTTGTTTTTGTATGTTACAACATACAAAAACAAATGATTTTAACTTGAGTTAGGGATAATTGATAATCTGTCTGGGCCCTAGGCAATGTTCTCATTGCAGGCCTTAAGCGGCGTCCACACTATGCCGCAGTTTGCCAGTTGGCAAGGCCAGTTGGCAAACTGCGGCATAGTGTGGTCGTGACCGTTGGCACATGCCATCGTGCCAGCGGCATGCCAACGAGAATCGCTCGAGAGTCGGTTTCCTTCAAAGAAAGCCGATAAGAACGGTGAGTGGGGACGTGCCAACTGGCATCACGCGGCTTTAGGCTTAAATTCAGGTTGTGATTCAGACGCATATGAGCAACGTTGTTTATAGATGGAGTGGACAAACGAAAAAGTGTTTAATTTCATCGATTTGTACCGGGATCGTCCTGTTTTGTGAGACTGTCGTTTAAAGGACTATAAAGACAGGAATAAGAGATGTGACGCTCTATTGGAAATTGCGGTTAGTTTTGGAGTACAAAAAGAAGAAATTGATAGAAAAATCAAAAACTTGGTGTCATTTTTCGCGCGAAATAAAAAAAGAGAGGGAATGTAATAAGTCCGGTGCGTGATCTACTTTGAAGACTTGGACGTACTCAAAACAGTCGTTTGCGTATTTTTTCTTCACTGTCAAGTATGATAACAGCAGCTGAAGCAATTAGTAAATCTTCCTCGGTGAACATTGTGCGACTAAACTAAATGCCAACACAGATGTGGACGTGTATACAGCCACTGGCTTTGCCAGTTGGCTTTGCCAGTTGGCATTGCCAGCGGGGATGCGCCTTTACAAGTTACAAAAAAATAAAATAATAGAAAAATGTATAATAAAACTGTCTTGCCGGCCCCAAAAAAAAATACGGGCCCTAGGCAGTTGCCTAGTTTGCCCAGGCCAAAGTCCGCTCCTGCCTCCATGACTGATTATTTTTTTTTGACGCTCAAACAAAATAAAATTTAAATTTTTTGTGTTGATGTATACACATAAAAAAATCATCTTTCAAAAACAGTTATATATAGAGACCTGTTTGAATTTTTGGGAGTCTTGAACTTTAGTTGATAAACAAAATAATTGGGCCTTATTTTTAAAAAATATTATTCCGATTTTTTATGCCCCGAAGTAATAGTGTTTTTATAAATTAAGACTGGGAAATATATATTACGTATTTTATTAAATTTATGATCTAATTTGTGAAACAGGTTTTTTTTTTATAATTTGCACTTAAAAATACTTGTTGGATTTGTTTTGTGTACTTACTTGTACAAGGACGAAGTTCGGTCCGTCCGTTCTCGCTTCTGTTCACACACTGACTCTTCAAGCTGGGGGACTGGGAAAGTCCGTGACGTTATTCGTGGTCAACTGGACCCCAATCAACTTAATTTTGGGGGGGTTTTTGAATATAAGCGGTAAGTATTTTTCTAAAAAAATTACTGGAAAATACTGACATCTCGCGAGAGAAGTTATCTCTTAAAATATTTGTAGAAATACTTAGAATTTGTTCTTAGCATTTTTTTTTATGATTTTTTAACAGGTTGTATGTTTGACGTATGCGTATATTGAGGCCCTTTTATTTTTTTAAAAATGATTTGTTTAATAATAGACCTATTTCTGTTCTGTAAGTGGGAGAAATTTTGGGATATCAGCAGATAACACGTCGTTTGCGAAAAAAAGGGAGGAAGACCAGTTTGAATTTTTGAAATTCTCACACCTTGTTAGTATATAATCAAAATTGACCTGTAATGATTTAGACTAATTTTTACCGACCACCAACATATAAAATTGATGTGAAGTGTGAATTTACACACATTTCAGGCTTTCGCAGGTATTTAGTAAGTGAAAGATAATTATTTGGGATGCCAAAACAAATTTTATGTTAAAATATTTTTTTGTTATTTTAATTCGAATGCCTAATACCATTTAGGTTTCTAAATATGTGCAGTATTTTTTTTTATATAGCAAGATTATTTGGGATGCCAAAACAAATTTTATGTTATAATATTTTTTTGTTATTTTAATTCGAATGCCTAATACCATTTAGGTTTCTAAATATGTGCAGTATTTTTTTTTTATATAGCAAGATTAATTAGGATTTTGAAAATTGCGCCTATGGCTTCCATTGGTTGTTCTCTCTAGGTTTGGCTACAATTTTTACCGAACAGACAGACAGACGACAAAATGACGGTATAAGGGTTTTTTGGTCATACCTACAAAACCCTAATAAGGGAGGTATTGTGATACCGATTTTGACATTTCGAGATTTCGATGGATCTCCACGAATTGGGGTCCCTATATAACGTTTTGACTATTTTTAGCATGATGTCTGTCGGTCTGTCTGTATGTCTGTCTGTCCGTGTATACATGCATAGCAAATTCGGCTTAAAGGATTTACATGAAACTTCATATTTAAGCTTTTGACATCAATGGCACGAATTGATCAACTTTTGGTAAAAATCGGTTAACCAGAAATGGGAGTTTACTCGTGTTTGTTTTAAGATTTTTGCGAATATTTCACAACAGAGATATATTTCCAAAAAAAATTATTTAACAAAAGTTACTATAAAAGCAATAACTAACAACTTTTATTTGAGACATTTTTTGATAAAGCAGCATAAATTAAACAAGTACTTTGTGATGGCGGTTGGTCCTATAAAAATTACTAGATTTGAAAATCTGGTTCCACCTAATCGTTTAGAATAGACTTTACTTACTATGTAGAGAGTGGAAAAATGTACTTATTTTTAAATATTTGCAAACCGCTTCTATGTAAATTAACGATTCATTTAAAACAATTTTTTTTAAATAAAAATTAATCAAAAAATGTATAAAATTCATGGTATCGGCCAATGTTGCGATTTAATAATTAAAAGACTGGACTAAGAGAAAATACAGAATTAAGTAATGGTGTAAATCAGTGTTACCCAAAAAGTATGCCGCGGCACATTAATGTGCCGCAAAATTTTCCAAGTGATATTCCAAAAAATATTTTTTGAAAATTCTGAGTATGGTATCAAATGAAAGCCCTTAGTACGTGGATTAAGGATCAAAATTTTATTTTTGCAAAATAAATTATTTTGATGCGATTTTTGTCAAAATTGTGCAAAAAAAATTTTGTCCCATACCCTGTAGCCCAGATGGTTTAAACTAAAAATCTGAAAAAATTCTAAGTAATGTATATAGGTGTGAACCGGAATAGTACAACAGGAATTTTTGATCAGATTATGTTTTCGGAAAATAATGTATTTTTTGTGTTTTTAACCAAAATATGTAAAATATTTAATTCGCTATGTAACCATGTTGATTCGTCAGCGCTCATAGCTATGTGCGTTTAGTCATTGGTTTTCTAATTTTTCAAACAGGTAACTTGCAAACTAGAGTTCGAATCCTGTCAATACTATTTTTTTTTGTTTTTTTTTTGCAGTTTTCTTTTGTTTAAATTATTTTGTCAAAATTCTAGTTATTTTTTGGTAAATGTTGCATTTAATTTTTAAAAGCGTAAATTTAATAACCAGTGGGAGGTGTTGAAATTGTAATTTAATTCTGTTTGATGTATACGAAATCAGAGGGCGGGGCTAATGATTTAAGCAACCAATAGAAGCCATAGGCGCAATTTTCAAAATCGTAATGAACCTTGCTATATAAAAAAAAATACTGCACATATTTAGAAACTTATAAATGAGTATTAGGCATTCGCATTAAAATTCATAAAAAAATATTTTGACATAAAATTTGTTTTGGCATCCCAAATAATCATCATTCAGTTATTAAATACCTGCAAAACCCTGAAATGTGTGAAAATTCACACTTCACATCAATTTTTTCCTGAATACAGCGGCGACTGTATTCAAAATTTCTGCTTTGGAAAATATGGCACGAGAATAAAAAGATTGTGAAACACTGGTATAAATCATCAGTTACTTGTAATAAATCGCAAGAAACTCTTGTTTCGAGGTGCCAAAACTTGTTGAAACTCCAAAAACTTTCACTTATGTGGTTTTTTTAATATTGTGCAAGTTTTATTCAAGATCTTGTTTACAATTGAGACGAAGGCCATGTCTTAGCGTATCGTTCTGAGAAGTATAATTAGAGCATATATTAAAGGAAACAATCTTAGGGGATTTCCAGAAGCCTTGTAATCACAGGAAATTTTCTGAGGTATACCGTTAGATAAATTAAATGACCCAAAATGACCTCAGGCTCTTATCAAACAATAATAAATATTCTACAAAGATAGTTATATACAAGTAATGAGGATAAACAAGGACTAGGAAAGATCTAGGAAGGGAAACTGAACATCCTGTCACAGCAGTGTCAGATCATAACTTAATTGATTCACAAAATTTTAATCTATTAGCTCCTATTAAAACAACTAGATCTAAACAACTGTTTCAATTAACTAAATTTAATTCTTTTAGCTATAAAAACTCTTATTAACTCCCTTAAACAGACTCATATCAACTTACAATAATAATTATATTCATTTAGATATATTTTACTTGCCTTAGATATATTTAAATTTAAACTTTATCTTCGAATGTCATAAATTAATTTAAACTTGTTCTTGTATATCAGGGGCGCTCAAACAGTCGATCGCGAGAGGTTTTTAAGTCGATCGCGTACATATTTATAAAAAGTATTTTAAATATTTTTTTACAGTTATTGTAATTTAAGAGTTATTAGTTTAGTAACGAACATTAAATGTTAAACTATCTGATAGAATAATAGATGATAATTTAAGATTTAACATTTAATAGATATTATTTGGAATGAGGTAGATCTCATTCCAGTCTTGAAAATTATGTCAGATATACATCTCAAAGCCAGAGCAACAGATAACAAGGTTTGGGCTTGTTTATCTGAAGAAAAATATCCATGTTTGAAACAAATAGCCCTTCAGTTAGCATCATTATTTGGGTCAACTTATTTGTGCGAATCTGCCTTTTCCGAAATGAAAATAATTAAATCTAAATATCGTAATCGGCTCAGTGACGAACATCTTAATTAATGCTTGCGTTTGCCACTTTGTAATTATGTGCCGTCTAATGAAAAGTATGCAATGACATGCAATGCCATTCATCAACATCAAAATAACATTAGTTGTTGTATCTTTGCAATTAATAAATATAACCATTTATGAACTTTGTATTTTATTTTTACCTAATCGATCGCTTGCCGCCTGATGCTTTTATAGTCAATCGCCGATGGTTTAAGTCTGAGCGCCCCTGTTGTATATCGATATTAAATTATGTATTATTCTCTTATTTTGTTGTTATACAGTACCTATGTAAACTATTTTTGTAATCCGTGGAAGCCAGTCATTGGTTTTTACTGTTGGCTTACCATAAGAAAAAAAAAAAAAAAATAATAATAAAATAAATAAATCAGTCAAAAAATTAGATAACAGATTATTCCAAAGACAGGGCAAAAAATTAACTTTTGGAGGCTATATCTGTTTTTTTTTCTGTCTCATATTTGGTTTCTACACATTTCAGATGATAATAAGACAATATCTGGTAAAAAATAATTTTATCTACTCACCTATCAGAAAGCTATCGTTTTCAGTTGCCATAGCAAAGTGGAAAATAGGTGTTTGCTGAGGAGTGTTTTTATCCAAGGCAATCCAATTGAAAAATACTTTCCGCTCCAGCGCAGAAAGTATTTTCCGACGGGTCAATATAAATTAAATAATATTACACATTTAATTTTGCAAAAATAAAATTTTGATCGTTAATCCACGTGCTAAGGGCTTTCATTTGATACCCTACTCAGAATTTTAAAAAAATATTTTTTTTTCGATGAGCGGGTATTTGTTTATATTTTTAGGGGGATTTGTTTTTCAGATGTTTTAGTATTTTTCCTATGTGCGAGTCAAAGAGTTGTATAAGCATGCCAAATTTCAACACTCTAGGTTTAGCCGTTTGGCTACAATTTTTACCGAACAGACAGACAGACGACAAAATGACGGTATAAGGGTTTTTTGGTCATACCTACAAAAATTTAAATTAAATTTGGTTCCGCTTAAAGCTTTGGCGTAGCATATAATTCCAAAATTCCACCTGATTTTTTTCTCTGAGAAAAAATAATATATATTTCTCATAATCATATCTAAAATTTTGGCCTTACTAATGTATTTTAAATTATCATTTCTGGTAAAATTAGTGATTATAAAATTTCCGATTAGCATAGATTTAAATTTCAAAATAAATATTAACTTTCAAAATTCAAAGGTCATTTTGTATTGTTTATTTATATAAAGATGTTATCCAAGGTGGTCTGGTATGTTGTATTCAGGTTTATGACATCATTGGATGCATGCACCAGTAAACATTCTGTTAATTTTTGAATCGATTACAAGCACCTTGACCCGACGAGGTAACAAAATTTTAGGTGTTAAAAACGACTTGTTTGCTTAACTACAATTTTGGGTTCCATTATCTCTTACATGTATGGCACATGATAATTTTGTTTGTAATCGTCTCTTACGATGAAGTTTTGCCTTATTAATGTACGGAATCTTATAATAATTCCCTCCTTTTGCTAACATGGTTGCTTCTAAGCAAGTTTGCCATGTTATAAAAACATTATCAAGGGTATGTTTAATGCATTAAATGCATTTTGTACGCATTCAATCAGTTCGTCGATTGTATTCGGTGAAGCTGTATGTTGTAAAGATTGTATAGAATTGAAAAAGCTCCAATACATTAAAATCTGGACTATTTGGCTGTGATTTAAGTCGATTTGCAACTTCTTTGCAATTCAACACAATTTTGATCAAAATTCTCCATTTTGTTAAAACAGCGGGTGGCACTTTAATTTTTCTAAAATACGCAGCTTTTGCTGTGAATTCTATTCTATTTTATTTTATTATGGCCTAGGCACACAGCCTTTCCGCCAGTTTTAGCAAATACATTTAATTACAATATAATTTTACATACACTTAACAATTAAATAATAAATATAAACAATTATATAAAACATAAAAATTTGATTTTCATAAAATAAATTGAATCTAAAGCTGAATATTGGAAGAAGTTAAAAATTTATATACAAGTGTAGAAGTTTCAGAGGAAGGGTTAAGTATAGGGTGACGATTCGTCCCGCATTTCCCGGGACAGTCCCGTATTTTGATTCGGTCTCCCGCCTTATGACATGTCCCGCATTTTTAATTCTAACTTTTGTGCACTTGACTTGTATTTGGGTAGGTGAGGACATTTTTTTTTGCTCTTCACTTGGATTTTGGAGGTGAGGACTTTTTTTTTGCTCTTCACTTATATTTGGGAAGTGCCGACCTTTTGTTTTTTGCTCCGTCCCGCATTGCCTTCTCAAGAAAATGGTCACCCTAGCTAAGTAGGATATTAGAAAGGGATATGGGACCATTATATTTAACAGACTTAGAGAGGTTGGTGTAGAGAAGATGCAGTTGTAGATGTTGTTGGAACAGTTAAATAATAGGTGAGTGGGATTTCCAGGTTGCCCACATACACAAAGATCCGAATCGATGACATTAATCCTGTAGAAATGGTTCGGTGTTGAGCTATGGTTGAATCTTAGCCGACAGATAGAAGAGATGGCTCCTATGCTAAGGTTCATGTTTTGGAACCAGGGACTTAGTAGACTGGAACTGGTAGTAATACTGTCCTTTAATAGATGACGATAATGTCCAGTCTTCTTGCCACTTCTGCTTTATAGAAGAATTTATTATTGACAGAAAGTGATTAAAATTAGGTGTTTTGATGGAAGATTTATATGGAAGGTTTGCTCCTTCTTTAGCTAATTGGTCAGCTATTGTGTTCCCATGGATATTGACATGGCTAGGGATCCAGGATAGAGTAATTTTATAATTTTGATTTTGAAGGTCATTCATTCTTTTCTTAATCGTAAGCGACAGTAAATCAGATTTGCTATTAATACGTGTGGATTTTATAGTTTGAAGGGCGCTGAGTGAATCAGTTAATATAAGGGCCTTACTAATCCAAAGTCTACAAAGCAAATAAAAGTTGTTATTTATTGTTTTTATAGCAACTTTTGTTAAATAAATTTTTTCGAAATATTTCTATTAACCGATTTTTAACATAAGTTGATCAACTCGTGCCATTGATGTCAAAAGCTTAAATATGAAGTTTCATAAAAATCCTTTTAGTCGAATTTGCTCTGCATGTCTACACAGACCGACGGACAGACCGACCGACAGACATCATGCTAAAAATAATCAACACGTTATGTAGGGACCTCAATTCGTGGAGATCCATCGAAATATTGAAATGTCAAAATAGGTATGATCACAATACCTCCCTTATATATGTTGGCGGTCGGTAAAAAAAAATAAAGATAGTATTACTTTCGTTAATCCCACATTTTTTTAAGTACTGTATACCATATTTTCGGATAGAGGGAGTATATTTTTTAAATTGGTAATTAAAATAAATGGCGGATGTTTTGCCATATTGTAAAATTTATTATAGTTTTTTCCACAAATATAAAACTAGTTGCAATTATAATTAATTTTTTATAAAAAATTTCTGAGAAATATATTGTTGTTAATTAAATTCTTTATTAGCATACAATAATTATTATCATGTTTATAGAGAAGTAAATTCTAACCTTGGAACAAGATAAGGTCAAAATGTTTAGATAAATAGCCACAAAAACTTGATTTTCAACCAACTTCTTTCAACGACAGTACCCCGGACCCCCCCTTGACCAATCCGAGAATTGTTTATTCAAACAGCTTAGAAAATAAAACAAGTTAGAAGATTCGAATATCAACAAAAAAAAATTGACTTTAGATATGGTACTTTTAATCGTTAGGGGTCACAAAAAAACATGTTATTTATAACCGTTAAGACTGCCCCTCCTAAAAAAATACATAAAAATACACGCACGGTTGTTTGAATACTCTGTTAGTGAATAGTCAAAATTTAACATAAGATTTTATAGAATCCTGTGAGCCTAAAACCACGAGAGGGAGGCATACTCGCATTTAGGATCCTATCCCACCTCTAATGCAAGTCTTAAAACTATTAGGTGTACCGGAAACTTTTTTCATTTTTATTATTAGTGCAGTATGCGAACTAGTCATGTCTTTTGCGTCTGATTAAACTCTGTAATCTTGAGTACCTAATTATTGTTTTCGTTTCATTTTAAACCCTTGCATTTTAAAATCGCGGAAGAATTTTCATCAAAACATTTTTTATGTTTAATGTTGTATGAGTACCATAAAAAAAATCTGCTACAGTTGCTACATAAAACATTTGCACTGTTGGTGATAAACTAAGTGTACGCACATGTCAACAGTGGTTTAAAAAATTTAAATCAGGAAATTTATGCTTGATGAACTTTGATCTGGAAGGCCCTATAAAGGAATAATTTATTGGGTTTTAAAACCGGGGAAAAGTGTTAATTCTGATCTCTACTGTGAACAATTGGATCGACTGAATCAGAACTTGACCAGAAATCGGCCAGAAATTGTGAATAGAAGAGTTATTTTTCAAGGCGACAATGCCTGACCTCATTCATCAAAAAAAGACACGCGAAAAAAATTCCGAGCTTGATTGGGAGGTTCTAACACACCCACCCTACTCACTAGACATTTGCCCAAATATAACTAGAATTTTGAAAAAATAATTTAAACAAAATAAAAATGCAAAAAAAAAACAGAGAAAATAAAATTGACTAGAGACCGGATCGAACCTTAGTTTGCAAATTAGAACGCGAGCATGGTAACCATTACAGTATCAAAGCATGTTTACTGTGTTACTTAAGTTATTAAATATTTTACATGGTCAAGTAAAAAACACAAAAAATGCGTTATTTTCCGAAAACATAATCTGATCAAAAATTCCTATTGTACTATTCCGGTTCACACAAATGTTCATTACTTAAAATTTTTCCAGATTTTTAGTTTAAACCATATGGGCTACAGGGTGTGGGACAAAATTTGTTTTGCACAATTTTGGCAAAAATCGCGTCAAAATAATTTATTTTGCAAAAATTTTGATCGTTAATCCACGTACTAAAGGCTTTCATTTGATACCCTACTCAGAATTTTAAAAAAATATTTATTTTTTCGATGAGTATATATTTGTTTATATTTTTAGGGGGGTATGTTTTTAGATGTTTTAGTATTTTTCCTATGTGCGGGTCAAAGAGTTGTATAAGTATGTCAAATTTCAACTCTCTAGGTTTAACCGTTTGGTACAATTTTTACCGGATAGACAGACAGACGACAAAATGACGGTATAAGGGTTTTTTGGTCATACCTACAAAACCCTAAAAAGGAATTTTTTGATAAGGTATTGAAATAAAACAAGATAAATAATACTTACGTTCAAAAAATATTAATTTTTTTAAATTATGTATTATAAATAAATTTGGTTAAAAAGGTTTAAACAAAACAATTGAGAACTGACACGCTCGGATACGCAGTCTGGTGGTCAAATATTATACTACGCGACTGTAGTACTGTTTGAAATTATTACATATGTTCTGGTGTTGATTTTTTGTTAGAACGTCGATAGATACATTTTCATAAAATAAAAATGTACTGTGCTTAAATTAACCTGTTCCCTGTTAGCATATTGACAGCTGAATACTAGACAATTCAGCCATTTTGCCATGAATTACAGCGCCGCCAACGGTAATGTCACTTCTTAATAACTCAACCAACATATCTTCTTCTTCTACTGATTTGTTTGCTTTGATGAAGTAACCGTTCCGCCAGTGCATAGCTTTTTATTTGTTAATTTAAATTGGTTTCCTTGAGGAAACCAATAATTTTCTTGCATACTACCAGGGAGGGGTTGGTCAGGATATATTTAATTGAAAAAGGAGTGGAGAGAAGTTTTGGACAACATATCTTCAGAGCTAAATATTCTAATATAAATATTTATTAAAGAATTTTTTTATCACAGAACTGGACATAATGCTAATTACACTGTGGCTCACAAACATCCTTGTTCTGACCAGGAATCGAACCTGGGACCTTTGACCCGTGAAGCAGGGGTACTACCACCGACTCTTTTGAATATACTTCATCTGTAGGGACTAAAAGGAATTATATAACAAAATAAAACAAAGGATTAACAAATATTTTTTTTTAAAAATTTATTTAGATTTTTCAATCAGTCAATACAAAAATAATACATAAAATTAATAAGAATAAAGCGATTTTTCCATTCGTTCATATTCCATTTGTTCATCAATCCATGCTCTTAAGTTGGCAACATTGGCGTAAACACCAGGGGTATTATTTTCACCACAACCAATGCCCCAAGCTACGATACCAGCCTGGTAATAACGTCCTGGAACGCCAGGAATAGGACAAACTAAAGGACTGCCACCATCACCTAAAAAAAAAGAAAAATTAGTTGAAGTAAAAAATTGATGTGAAGTGTGAATTTTCACACATTGCAGGGTTTCGCAGGTATATATAAGTGAAGGCTGAGTGTGTAGGACAAATTTTGCTTTGTAGTAATCACCGCAAAAAGAACGATATTTTAAAAATAATTTATCATCTGTTAATCTAAGAGTTTTAAAAACAAATTTTATGTTAAAATATTTTTTTTATTTTAATTCGAATACCTAATACCATTATTTAGGTTTCTAAATATGTGCAGTATTTTTTTTTATATATAGCAAGGTTCAATAAGATTTTGAAAATTGCGCCTATGGCTTCCATTGGTTGTTTTAAGTCATATGCTTCGCACCTCTGGTTTCGTATACATGACCCATAGAATGAAAATATAATTCCAACTGGTTATTAAATTGACGCTCTTAAAAATTAAACGCAACATTTGCTAAAATATAACTAGAATTTTGACAAAATAATTTAAACAAAATAAATATGGAAAAAAAAAATTGTCTCCTCTGCCCGGGAGCGAACCCTAGTTTGCTAGCAAGAGAGCAAGCTAACCATTAGACCAGGATACGCCTTCTAGTATAGTGTGTTACTATAACTTTTGTACATCGTCAACAAAAAAACAGAAAAAATGCGTTATTTTTCGATAACATAATCTGATCAAAAATTCCTGTTGTACTATTCCGGTTCACACCAATGTACATTAGAATTTTTTCAGATTTTTAGTTTAAACCATCTGGGCTACAAGGTGTGGGATAATTTTTTTTTGCACAATTTTTCAAAAATCGCATCAATTTATTTTGCAAAAATAAAATTTTGATCGTTAATCCACGTACTAAGGGCTTTCATTTGATACCCTACTCAGAATTTTAAAAAAATATTTTTTTTTGATGAGCACATATTTGTTAATATTTTTATGGGATATGTTTTTAGATATTTTAGTATTTTTCCTATGTACGGGTCAAAGAGTTGTATAAGCATGTCAAATTTCAACTCTCTAGGTTTACCCGTTTGGCTACAATTTTTACCGGACAGACAGACAGACGACAAAATGACGGTAAGGTTTTTTATACCTACAAAACCCTAAAAAGAAACATTTTTGAGTTTTATATTGAAGTTAATATTTCCTTAAAACTTTCAATACTATCCGACATTTAAATACAACTTCTGAAACTATATCCAGTTAGATTTTGTTTGAAGTTTCAATACTTTTTCAAGCGTACCAACTTCAAGTATATTTTTATGCTGTACTATTTTACTTTTTTTAAACTTTTTTATAATCCTGAATGAAATTTGGTCTTGTTTATTATTTTTTTTTTCTTTCTGGTGGTCGTGGAGAAAGTAAGGTCTGTGAATCGGTTGGAAGAGAAAATTCGATGCTCGTGGTTCCTCACGCTCGCCTGTGTCTCACGCTTTGAATGTTCCACTCGCATCGAATTTTCTCATTCCAACCTTGTTACAGAATATACTATTCCCTTACGGATTTCACCCCCACAAAAATAAAAATAAAACTTACCTTTGCAAGTGTCTTTTCCAGGAACGCCTCCTGCACAAATAAAACTCCTGTGTAGCTCAAAATGTTTACCAAGTCTAGTTTTTCTTAAAGCCTCTTGACAAGGAGCGTGTTTAACAATTGGTAATTCAACTTTTTTCAAAATAACTTGATATTTTCCTTCTTTTCCAAAAACATCTCGTCCCCAACCAGATGCAAAACATTCTTTTTGGTCCAAAACAGCATCCAAAGGAGGCAAACAAATCAAATCAACATTTTCTTGTAAATCAACCGGAGTTTTTAAGATTATTAAAGCAATATCATGGAACAGTGCTCCTGCATGGAAGTGTGGATGGACAATAACCTTCTCTACATCTCTATCCTGATGTCCATAAACTTCACTTTTAATCTGTGTGTCCCATTCTCCAGCCCTGACTTTCAAAACTTTTCCTTTTGTTTTTCCAGAAACACAATGAGCAGCAGTTAAAACAACTCTTGGATTAATCAAAGCTCCTCCACACTGATACACACTTAATTTCTTGTTTCCTTGGGCTGGATCGTTTACTGGTTCTTCTCTTAAAATTGCCACCATCCATGGAAATTCACCAAATTGACTCTCTCCTTCTTTATCACCAGTTATTCTAAAACCAACTCCTTCGGGATTGCGATATCCACAACCACGAGATACATATTTTTCTCCCCCTGTTCCCCCCGTTCCCCCAGGCGTTCCAGTTCCTGCTCCTCTATCATCATCATCTCCCCCTGTTTGTGGTGGACGAGTTGGTATTATCGGATCAACAACTTTGTTATCGTTTTCGCAACAAACTTCAATATAATTTGTGCATGGACCATCTTTAATTCTGAAAAATTATGAAGGACATCATTGAACTGGAACTGTTAAATTAGTCATGGGTTTTTTATGTTAATATAATTAAAACTGGTGTAAAAAGTATAAATAAATAAAAAACAAAAACAAACAGAATGGTCAAGAGATTGTGAAAAATAATACAGTGGTGGCTCCTGAGTACGTGTTGCAGAGGTGCAGCTCTTGAAAATAATAAAAAAATTGATGTGAAGTGTGAATTTTCACACATTTCAGGGTTTCGCAGGTATTTATTAACTATGTGATGATTATTTGGGATGCCAAAACAAATTATATGTCAAAATATTTTTTTATGAATTTTAATTCGAATGCCTAATACCATTATTTAAGTTTCTAAATATGTGCAGTATTTTTTTTATGTAGCAAGGTTCATTAAGATTTTGAAAATTGCGCCTATGACTTCCATTGGTTGCTTAAATCATAAGCCTCGCCCTCTGATACCTTCAAATATAGAATTAAATTATAATTTCAAAACTTCCCACTGGTTATTAAATTTACGCTTTTAAAAATTAAATGCAACATTTACAAAAATATAAATAGAATTTTGACAAAATAATTTAAACAAAATAAAAATGCAAAAAAAAACTGAAAAAATAAAAATTGACGGGATTCGAACACAGTTTCTTACAGTAGTTTCAACTCACTAAGCGACAATACTACCACTGTGCTATACAGGATCACTCGTTTAGTATGTTAAATAGCGGATTAAATATATTACATATTTTACTTAAAAACACAAAAAATGCGTTATTTTCCGTAAACATAATCTGATCAAAAATTCCTGTTGTACTATTCCGGTTCACACCAATGTACATTACTGAGAATTTTTTCAGATTGCACATATCGTCTGTTTAAAGAAATCATTGTAGCTCTAAAAAATATCAATAACTTAAAAAAAATAATAATTTTGTTGAAAATGGAACTGTCGGAAATTCGCACTATTATAAAGTATGAGTTCTTACGTGGAACTACGGCATCGCAGACCGCGCGAAACATTAATAGTGTATTTGGCTCTAGTGTTACTACGCAGCAGGCAATATCAATTGGTTCGCCAAATTTCGTACAAGTAACTTAAAAACCAAACAAAACAAAAAAAAAAAAACTAGCTCATTACAGTAGAAATATACTGCAACCAACTGGGCGAAATGATGCAAAAACTTAAACAAAAACATCCTAGATTGGTCAACAGATCGACTCCCTATCTTATTGCATGATAACGCTAGACCACACCCTGCACAAATGACTGTGGCAAAACTACAGGAATTTGAGTTGGAACTTCTTCATCATCCTCCATACTCAACAGAGCTAGCCCCCACTGACTACCATTTCTTCCGCAATTTGGACAACTTTTTAATAGGAAAACAGTTTAATTCCGACAATGCTGTAAAACTGGCCTTCCAGGAATTCATTGACTCTCGTCCGCCAGGGTTTTATATCACCGGCCTGAACAACCTGCCGCTTAAATGGCAAAAGTGTATAGACAATATGGGTGCATACTTTGATGAATAAAATAATTCCTTATATTTGTAAGTTAACCAACTTTGCCTTTTTTCTACAAATTTCATCCTTGACGACCTAATATAAACTTGTAGTCCTACGTTAAAAGATTGCGCTCATGTCCGACAGAATCCCGCCCATTGTTTACCCAATTTATTACCTTATATCTATAAGTCCAACGCCATCTTTGATGATTGTATTATTAGCGCAAAGATAGTATGGTACACATTCGCAGCTTCCGGTTCCTGGAAGGCCTCCACCAGCACTGGGGTTTAGGTTGACTCCTCCGGTTTGGCCACCTTGTTGACCGCCCTGTTGACCGCCTGGACCGGGGTAAACAGACCCTATTAGACCCTCCAGGTCATCACCTTGACCAACGACCAAACCCAAGACCAGGGTGGTCGCTAACACAATTCGCAACATTGTCACTGAAAATAAATATCTGTAAAAATTGCAGGTACAAAAGGTCTACAATATTTGTACCTGGGCCATTCAAGATAAATAACTTAAGTTTAGAATTAATCGACTTAAGTCTCTTCAATACTGAGACCATACAAATTTTCAACTTATATGTACAAAAGTTCTACAATTTTTGTACCTGAAACCATTGAATATAAATATATTCCGTACCAAATTAATTTTGAAGATCGCAATAAAATAATAAAATTTAGGGAACTCATAAAATTACAATAGAAATTATATAACTATAGTCTATCTCAGAAAGAGCGATAGTAATAAAATTTATTATTTGTAAAAAGTTTTTTTCACACAGAAGCGGCACACAAAATATAAATAGTTCGAAACGAAATATTGTTAAGAAACAACCGAGTGTGTACATCTTATATGGGAATACGAACTAGGGTTAAACACAATTGATCATAAAAATTTTACCCCAAAATTTTGAAGAAAAATATGGTCACAGGCATGCTTTAATGATATGATAAATATGGTCACAGACGTGCGTTTAATAAAATGATAAATAGTAATATAGAAATACACAAAACCAATTTAAATGTGTTTAAAATGTGCACGCCACTGGTAACTGCCTGACAAAAAGATTTATTACTATCGCTCTTTCTGAGATAGACTATAGGCGTGTCAACCCATTGCCGTAGGGATTAATTTTTCACATTACGCATATTACTTAAAGGATTAACAAAAACAAGTATACTTATTTATAGTTAGTACTTAAACGTATGTATGCGCCACTTAGCCAACTTTCTTACAGAGCTGGGCCGGAGATTTTCTGGGGATGCTCATAGATTTTTTTTTTTTTGAAAACCTGGTTGCCTTTTTTTCTCTTTGGTAGTTTGTATCTCTTAAGTTTGTTCGTATTTTGTAAATTTGTAACTCTAGCGGCACTGACCGTTGACTGTTTACAACGTGGTTGTAAACATGAACCCTAGTTCTTTTGTAGTTTAACAACGTGATTATAGTTATACGGGATAATTGTTTTACGCCCATCTACAAAAGTATGGTATGTTCTATACCTTAAGTTTAGAGCTAATCAACTTTGCATAAAAGAAATATAAACGTCTAAACTTTAGACATTTATTTTTGAGGTTAACTGATTAAATGTTCAAGTTAAGTAACCGCAAGGTTCCTGTGTTTGTGGGGCTACAGGAAAGCTAACCGCATTTACTTTGTTCAAGTGGTGGGAGAAGTGAACGAATTTCGAAAGAATTCTATGTATAGGCAACAATTTATAGGCAAAAAACATACCCTATAATCTACCCCGGGTTCACCTTAAAACAGCGGTCGGGGAACCGGGGTAAATTACTCCAAATGGGGTAAAAACGAAATTCTTAGGGGTACCATTGTACCATTACCATTGCGAAAGTGAGGACCTTTTTTTGCTCGTCATTTTGATTTTGAGAGGTGAGGATTTTGGGTAAGCCAATGGGGTAACGTCGGTGTAAAAAAATATATCTTTGGGTAATGGGTAAAAATGTTCCCCGACCCCTGCCTTAAAGTGTATTGAAAATTTCGTGATAATCGGCTTTTAGAGGGATGCTCATACAGACAGACAGACTTTCATATTTTTATAAACACATAGATTTAATAATTAAACAGATTTTCCCCACGCTATTCAACTGATTAAATCAAACAAAATTATATGTAAAGACCATAGTTTGTTTCAGTTTTTATTATTTTTTTATTTCTTATTTATTATTTACAAATACCGTGATTTTTTTGCCTGTACAGAGCAGTTTTATTTTAAATCTTTATAGTATTTTTTTAATGGTCAATTCTAAGTATTCTTTATCAATAAAAAACAAGCTAATGACCCGAGAAACTAACCTTTAACTTTTGATTTTTAACTAAGCTAACAAAATAATCAGTTTTAATATATAAACAAACAAATTTAAATATTTTTAGCTTTTTTTTACTTTTTAAGACAATGATAATAAAATAGTTCTTCTTCAGCCCATAAATGCCCCACAGTAGTCTCACTGAGCCGTAGTTTTCATTACCGTACTGCTATTTTATTTTGGGGACAAGACTCGGCTCTACCTCAGCCATCAAATTCAGATGCGGACGAAAAAGATCCACTTTTTGGCCATGGTACACAAATAACTATTTTTTAATATATTTTTTAGTCTATATATATTTAGTAAAAAAGAAAACCTGTTGTTTTTAAAACAGACTAAAGAAATTAGGCTCCAAGCGTGATTCCAAAAATATTTTGTTGAAATTTTGTTTATTTGCCTACATATTTTATGCGATTATGGTTAAATTCAAAGCCCAGATTAATTATTTATCAAAAATACAAAATTTTGAAACACATTTTAACAAAATGTTTCTTTATTATATCCAATCTTGGTACCAGAAAAAAATAAAAAAATAAGTGGAATGGTTTTATAACAAAATATAAAATTTTGGTGACCAGCGAAAGACAAAAGAGGTGTTCATGAGAATTTATTTGAACATAAAATTAAAAAATCATATTAATAATTCAACTGTTTTATTAAAAAACCAAATATAGGACCAATCCATTGTTTAATACGTAAGCGTTATGTTATGGAGCTATAAACCAGGCTTAAGACTTGAATACTAAATACATATCACTTGAAAATCTAAAATATTTTCCCTATATGAGAGTAAAAGAAATGTATATGTATACAAAATTTCAACACGCTACCTTTTTGGTTACAATTTCAATAATACACAGACAGACACAGCGGTAGAGTGTTCTAAAAGTGTTTCTTTATACTTACGAAATCCTAAAAATATTGTTCCGAAATTGGGAATAATAAATTTTTGGTTTTCATTCAATTTACAAATTTATTTTCCTAAATTCTAATACTTATTAGTTCGAAATAGCAAAAATGTATGTAAAATAAATAAGGACTTACCTTCTTTCAACTTGAGGCACTGACTGTCGCTTGACAGTCCTATTCTTGTGATATCTTGCGAGTGTATAACATTTAATTTACCGATGGACCGAGCATATCCCACTAAAATATTGACGTCAAGACCAGTTTGCACCAATAGCTGGACACTATTGTTGGATTTTCCTGCCTGGGTAGTATGCAACTTAACCAACATATATGTTTTGATTTTTTAAATAATTTTCTAAGAAATCAAATCGACGACGCGCGTGCAATATATCCTAGGGTGACCATTCGTCCCGCATTTTAACATTTTGTCCCGCATTTTAACATTTTGTCCCGCATTATCCCGAATTTGGATTTGGGAGGTGAGGACCTTTTTTTTGCTCTTCACTTGGATTTGGGAGGTGAAGACCTTTTTTTTTTGCTCTTCACTTGGATTTTGGGAGATGAGGACCTTTTTTTTGCTCTTCACTTGGATTTGGGAGATGAGAACCTTTTTTTTGCTCCGTCCCGCATTGCCTTCTTAAGAAAATGGTCACCCTAATATATCCTATACTGCAGCGATTCCCAAACGCTGCCCTGGGGCGCCGCAGATGGGTTACAGGGGCGCCGCGAAAATATTACAATATTCCTCCAACTGCGTTAGTTAGTACAGAAAAAAATTGGGGTTTTAATCATTTAACGCGTTTTGAGATTACATTTTTTTAATAGTATAATTTACATTATTTGTGAAAATTGTGAATTAAAAGATGCACAACTCAAAAACGTTTTGAAACAGCGATCTGATTGAAATTTTTGGATTCTCCTTAGTTTATTTAATATAGAAAGAATTTGGGGCTTTAATCGTTTAATGCATTTTGATATTATTTATGACTAATATTTTTAATGGCATAATTTACATTATTTGTGAAAATTTGAGTTAATAAAAATTACAACTCAAATAACAGTTAGAGAAAATGACCTGAGGCTAGAATTTTTGGATTCTTCATAGTTTATTTAGACTAAATCGTTTCGATCGAAATGTTTCGATCTTGTACGACTTCGCGGCCCCCCGACGAAGCCTTAACGGCCCTCCGGTTGAGAAACGCTGCAGTATAGGATCCTTTTAAATGGTAAAAGTTTTTTTTTTTTCAAAGAAAAAAATGTTTTTTATATATTTTTTTTTAATTTTATTTTCTATTTTTTTAAATAAATTTAAAAAAAATGGTCTCTTCCCGTGACAATGTTTTCACATTGCCGTGACCAGGATTCGAACCTGGGTTACTACGGCCACAACGTAGGGTCCTAACCACTAGACGATCACGGCTACGAGAGACGTTGGAATTGCTATTATATTCTTGGTTATACAAACAAAATTTCAATAAAAAATCAATAATTCAATAATTTATTATAATAAAAATTTTAAATACAATTAGATACAGTTCTATATTGATAAAATTGAGTTAGCAATATCGAAATACAAGTTACGCCAAACGGTTTCACAATAGACTTTACAACAGTGGTTCTCAAACGGAGCGATTAGTTTAAAATTAAATTTTATTGGGCGTGTAGGGTGGTTATGGCATATACTTTTTGCTTTGTTTCGAAAGAATAGCGTATATCCTATAATTTTAAAATTTCGATTCGTTAAACGAAGTTATTCGAGACCGTATACTCTGTTGATTTATATATAAATGTATTTATTGTATAAATACTGATGTATAAATGTGCTTTCTGTTGATTTTACGTCTACAATACTGTCTGAAATGGCATTTGATTAAATTCTGTCTTATTTTAAACTAATCTAATTCTTAATTAAAAATTTTAAGAAATTAAATCGCGAGAGAGAGAGAGAGAGAGAAATCACGCATGCGTAGTTTAGGATTTCAAAATGGCTACCTCAACTCAACAATATGAAATTAAAATCAATTTTAAAGTAATATATTTTTATTTTGGTAAATCGTCTCTCATTAAAATATACATAGTAGAATCTATCCATGTTTTTAGAGTTCCAACATCGGCATACACGCCTGGGACATCTTTTGCTCCACATCCAATTCCCCAGGAAACAATACCTAAAATAATAAAAAAAACAGAAAATATACGCGACATCAATATTGTATCTTAAAGCAGTAAATTATTCTTAGACTGTTTAATATTTGAGGAAAGATAAAAAGAACAAGAAGAAATAGAAAAAATACACGGAAAATATCTAAAATAGACCCTGGGACTCAAACACCAACTTATGTCATACTGGAAGAAATCAAGAGGGAGAAAATAAGAGTATTAACAGAGAGAAAAGCCATGAAATATGAAGAGCGAGTTATATTGATAGAAAACAATATTAGAAGAGTGCTGGAAAGAGAGAGAGAAGATGAAAACCGATACCAAATGGGGAATGAAACGGGAAAAATATTACGAACGGAACAGTTTTTCCATAGAAGAGGTCATAAAAAGAAGAAGAGGTGGTCAATAGACGACAAACATAATAGAAAGAGACCAAGATGTGCAGTTACAAGAACAATATAACAGAATACAAGATTCTACATATAACAAAGTGTACAAAGATGGATTACCCAGATTCCTGGCAGAAGGAACAAAGAACCAGAAGATAATCGCAAGATTCAGATGTGGCAACGAGGTGAGGGCAAACAATTATTGGATGGAAGAAACGGAGAAAATATGTAGAATCTGCAGAGAAGAACAAGTAACAATAGACCAATTAAGAAACTGTGAAGGAATGCAGCCAGAACCACGAAAAACAGAAGACCTACTAGACTCGGGGAGAGGCCTAGCCTGGATAAAAGTAGTCTTGGAAAGAAGAACAAAATGAATTATTATGTACCATAGAATAGTAAACCAATTCTTTGAAAACCGAAAGACACGAAATAAATTTATTATTAATTAGATAACTAATTTTACAGTTGTGTTATGCGGGATATATAATCAGTTAGGGGCAAATTACCTGCTTGAGCGTAGGTATTTCCAATTTTACAAACCAAAGGTCCTCCACCATCTCCAGTACAGGTATCTAAATTCTCCAAACCACCAGCACATAAAAAGGTCTCGTGTAAATTAAAATAAGGCCCCAATCTTGTTTGTCGCAACTGGGTCTGACAAAGACTTCTATCTATAATAGGAAGTGAAACTTTCCTCATTTTGGTAGCGTATCTTCCAGTTGGACCTAAAAAAAAGGTTCCCAAAACATAATATAATGTATTATTTAATGTATTAAATGCATTTTGTACGCATTCAATCAGTTCGTCGATTGTATTCGGTGAAGTTGTTTAAGGATTGTATAGAATTGAAAAATCCAAGATTCAATAGCTTGAATATTACTTATGATAGAATAGTTTAGCTAGAATAAGGTTATGTTCAGTAGGATATAGTAAATCATCCCCTACTTTGAATAAATTTTGATCAAAATTCGCTTTGTTAGAACAGCGGGTGTCACTTTGTTTAAAATACGCGTTTTTTCTGTGAATTACTTTTGATATATGCAAAACTATTTGCCCGCCATTTGATTATTAGTTGCCTAGCAACCACTTATTTAGAAATAAAAACAATAAAGCTCAAGATAATATTACTTGTTAATCCCACATTTTTTAAAGTAATGTATACTATATTTTTGGAGGGAGGGAATATCTTTTTGCAGGTGTTTGTAGTAATTTGGAGACCCCTGTATTAGACTTACCAAATGCATTACGGCCCCATCCTGTAGCAATGCAACTCTGCCCAACAAATTTACTGTCTGTGTTAGGCATACAAATTGGCATAACATTATTTGCAAAAATAACTGGTTGATCTAATTTTAGAAGAGCGACATCATTGAAAAGGGTTGCATTATTAAAGTCTGGGTGGAGAATTATCCTACTTAAGGATCTATCTTGATGTGGAATAGACTCATTGGCGTACAGTGTATTCCATTCGCCAGCTCTTACAAATAAACTGCTTGGAGGCCTCCTAAAAACAGCAATTAAATTTTTTTGTAAAAAACTAATCTGATCAAAAATTCCTGTTGAAATATTTCGATTCTCATCAATGTACATGAAGTTTTTTATTAGATTTTTAGATCAACCCATCTGGAAATTAGGATGGTGGACAAAAGAAACTGATCTAGAGTGTTTATTACTCACCCCTTGATACAATGCGCTGCTGTCATTGCTATATCTTTGGTTAGTAAACTTGCTCCACAAACAAAAGCATTTCTAATAATGCTACCATCTGGAGAAAGTGCTGTAGCGTCCAATAGTGCCAACATCCATGGAAATTCTCCAAAAGAACTCGTATATATATCCACCATGGGTTCTCGGGATGGGATGTTGAAAGACAAACCACATTGAGCCGTTGGGACCATTGTTGGGGCAATTGTTGGGGGAATCGTTGGGGGAATTGTTGGAGGTGGTACTGTAGGTATTGTTTGTGTAACAACAGGAGCCTGGGTTGTAGCTAGAAAATATTATTATTATATTATCTGGTAGAAGGTTGTAGGAGAGCTTACCAGCTGTATTACGTTGTGTAGTTGGTAACCCTGTTGGTATTGTATTTGTTGGTGGTACTGTTGGTATCGTGTTTGGTGGTGGTACTGTAGGTATCGTGTTTGGCGGTAATGTAGTGGCAGTAGCTAATGTTGTTAGGGCAGCTATTGTTGTGGCTACAGTTGTAACAGCTAGAGTACTACCAGCTACAGAACTACTAGCTACAGTACTACCAGCTAAAGTAGTAGCAGCTAGAGTTGTACCAGCTATAGTAGTACCAGCTACAGTAGTACCAACTGCAGTAGTACCAACTACAGTAGTACCAGCTACAGTAGTACCAGCTACAGTAGTACCAGCTACAGTAGTACCAGCTACAGTAGTACCAACTGCAGTAGTACCAGCTACAGTAGTACCGGCTACAGTAGTACCAGCTATAGTAGTACCAGCTAATGTTGTGGCAGCTAGAGTTGTTCCTCCTGCTAATGTTGTTATTCCTGTATAGTTTTTTAGTGTAAATATGTATCAATTGTAGTTCTATTTTATAGTCCGTTCAAACGATAGAATACAGTATTGCTCTTATGGGAAATGGGACTGGTGTTGCTAAATGATGTAAAAGTTTGCTAATGAACCCAAAATATTATGCGTGATTTTATATTCTTTAGTTGATTTATTGAAATTAAATGGAAAAAGTATCAGGGAAAAATGAATAACCATTTGTACCACGTTTTCACTGATCACGTTTTAAAGCTGACAACCTCGCCAGAAAGAAAAGGATACTGTTATTAGTGAAGAGCAAGTGAAAAAATATAGATACCTGGGATATGTTTTTAAAAGCAGTGGGGGCCCAGAAGCACATATCAGGACCTTAGTAAGGAAATCAATGCAAGCATTGCCGCAAGTATGGGGCATAGGTGAGAGGAAATTTAAAGGAGATATGAAGATAAGGATGCTCATGTTCAACTCCATAATCAAGAGTATAATGATGTATGGAGCGGAAATATGGGGTTGGGAAGACCAAGAGAAATTAGAAGCGGTGCAAAATAAATATATTAAGTGGACATTGGGTCTAGACAAATGTACACCGCAGTACACAATATTAGAAGAAGTGAAAGTTGACAACATCAGGATAGAGGCTACAAAAAGAGCAATTAAATTTGAAGAGAGGATAATAAGACATCCAGAAAAAAAATTGCTAAACCAATACTGGGCAGAAATAGAAAGAAAATTGGAGCAAAGAAAGATTGAATCCAAATGGGAAGTAAAAAGAAGAAAAAGACTTGAATATAACGGCTACTCAACAAGGGAGATATCTATAAAAAGGTTGGGAGGACAAGATGTGACACTGGAAATAAGAGATAGAATGAGGGGTATCCAAGGGCAAGAAAGAAGCGAGAGCCTAACAAATTCCAGATATAACGGCAAATATGTAAAGACTTGGACGACACAGAGTACCTAAAAACAAAAATGAACGGAGATAAGAAGAAAATAATAGCGAGATTTAGGTGGGGAAATGAGGAAAGTGAAAACGAATACTGGAGAAAGGATGAACAAAGAATGTGCAGGTTGTGTGGAGAGGAAAGAGAAACCATAGAGCACATACTGAAGAATTGCGGAGAAATTAAATATAAAGAAGAGACAAGAAAAGATGTGCTGTGTGATTCAGGCCAAGGATGGACATGGATGGAAGAGGTCTTGGAGAGAAGAAGGAATTTGAAGCGAAGATACCCAAGTTAGCAATAATTATAGTTTTTTATGTGAAATATAAAGTTAATAATGCAAATATGTAGATTTAAACCAAAAAGTACATAAATAAAGTATTATCTATCTACTGTTATTAGTATAGCCCATTAGAGAGTATTAAAAAGAACTACTCCATTTGCCCTGTACTGCATTGTAACATTTGAACGGACTTTAGTATAGTCTAGGCACGCACCTAGAACTTTCAAGTGAGTTGAGCTTATGAAAGTATTTCACTATTTCAAATACTCACTTGTGGTTGTTGTACTTGTGGTTGTTGTAGGAGTTGTAGTTGTAGGAGTTGTAGTTGTTGAAGTGGTAGTTGTTGTAGGAGTTGTTCCTGCAGTCGGTGGCATTTGCTGGCCTTCTTTCACTCTACAGCACACCTCCAACACATTAGGACAATTCCCTCGAGGTGGCTCAGATCCCACTCTAAAAAAAATAAATAAAATAATTTAAACATTTGTATTTCAGCATTTACGAATTGTAGATTAAATAGAGAAAGATTATTTGATGTAATATGTGTAGAAAATCTGCTGCTTGGTGGAATGACAGTCATAGAGATAACAGAGAGAATCATTATAACATGACTTTGTCTCCTAAAAGTGTTGAATGTATTGCATCTTTTTATTGGGCGCTGTCACAGGACAGGATCGTATTTTGAACCTCTTCTTAGTTAGTTAAAAATTATGGCGTACAAAAACAAAGGCTTTTTGCGCCGTCAGAACTTTTTTCGCAACTGTACTGATTCGCCGAGTGCCCTATAACAACCTGTAAAGGAGTCAGGTACCATAATACCAGGAAAAATATAATTCGATTTGTTATACATGTCCATTGACATTTTATGACAGTCATTTACCTTCACGCAAGGAAATTCATTGTGTTTTTTTGCAATAACATTAACTGATTTACCAGATATATTTAGATATTTTTACGGTTCGGTTCACATGTACTTGAAATCTATGCCACGGACATTAAATAATGATAAAAACATTAATTTTTAAATGAATTTGGTAATTAGTATATTTATTATGTTATATAATAATATAGTAACCGGTCGGTTATACGAACTAATAGATACTAGGGGTATTCATAAAGTTAAACTGTTCAAATAATCGAAATTTTATTTTAAAGTGTTTAATTAATGATATTTCATGATTATAGTACATTAAAATATTGGATTATTTGTTTTTGCACTTTCTTAATAGACTTTTGTTTGTCTTTAAAATCGCAACAGAAAATTAACTGCAATGTGAATTGTTGTGTATCAAATGGCAAATGTCAAAAATATCCTATTCCAATCGCCATTTTGTAAGCGACAACAGCGCCTCTATAGGTAATGTTTATTCTCAATAAGCTAATATACATTACCTTTCATTTATAATTCCTTCACCTGCTTCTTTGATGTTGAAATTTGCATCACATTGGTAAGTGGGAACGCAAACACAGCCTTTATCTTCTACCAATGCCCCAGACATAGTTCCTGGTACTGGTTTGAATGTATCAAATGGATCCACAACAATACCCTACGAAACACATCAAATATAAATAAAAATATTTTAAACAAAAATAAATAAAATTACAGCAAAAATCATATCAAAAAATTGATGTGAAGTGTGAATTTTCACACATTTCAGGTTCGCAGGTATATAATAAGTGAAGGCATGCTGAATGTGTACGACAAATTTTGCTTTGTAATAATGTAAGGGAGGTAATTTTGGTATTATTTCATAAATAAATTCATTATAATCATTCAATTAGAGTAAAATATTTAAAATTTTAAATGATAAAAAATAATCTATTTCTTATAAAGGGCATTTACGATAAGGGTAGACTTGTTTATTATTGTAACTTGAGACTTTGTAAATGTAACATGAAAAGGAAATAGTAAATTGTAATATTGAAAGACAACTCTGTTAATAAATTAGATTTGAAGTGTTAGAACCATATGGGAAAATCTATTAATCTCTGTTTTAAAATAAATAATAGTTGGTTACTTATCTGGGGAGATTATACAATTTAATTTATGTATAATAAATGTCGTCTCAATTGACCGGGTAGTTAAATGACATTTAACAGTTGGGCGATGTAAATTTTTCAGGGTGGTTCTCTTTTTATAGGTAGTTAAGCTTAAACCGTCGTAGGGTTAAGTCATGTTTTTGAATTTTTTTTTAAGAGTCATGGGTTAGAGACAATTAGTGTATTCGGTCGGACAAGTAAAATGTAACCAAGTAATTTCGAATTTACGTCAATGTAAAATTCGTTAGTTTGGTGTAGTGTGCCTAGTGTGTTTGACCGTGTCTCTTTGGATTTAGCTGTATCGACGTAATTGTAAGTCTAGTGTAATCATGTAAATATTTAAACCGTAATCGTAATTAAAGTAGATTAGCTAAAATGTTGAGTTAAATTGAACAACCCTTAATCCTTCCAAGAATCATAGCAACCAGCTAGCGGACTAATAGGGTGGATCCAGACTTGATCCGCTCGCAAGTCTGGATACTCATAATATGAGGGAGACCTAGAGTTTGAGAGATGAGACTAAGTACAAATGAAGTAAATTAATCAGCTAACCGTGACATTTTATATTAATACAGTATTAATATAATACTATTAATGTAAATTTGCGATTTTTTACAATAAAACAAAAATTATTTAATTATTTTCTCGGTTTTGCGCAAAGTTTTGGCTGCAGAAACATTTGGTTTATTTATTTATAAGGGTTTATTGGTCATGAACCTTAAAAATAGCGAAAAATTTTACTTACTTGTTTTTGATGATTATTTTTTTGGTTATTTTTGGCACTATTTTGTAGATGTCCTGGACTCAAGTCCAATGTATTTAACGTCCCAGTTTTAGGTGGCAAAACTGGAGACCCAAAACCTATTCGAGTCGGCACAACATTATCTCTATCATATTTAGGTCGTCTTTGGGCAAAAACAGTAGCCACTAAAAACAAAATTAACAGTCTCATTTTGAAACTGTGTTCTATAAACTAATCTGCAACCTTCAATTTTCGTTTTAATATAATATTTTTACCGGAAATAATTAAATATAGAATGAAAGAATTTATTTTATTGCAGATTAATGCGAATATAAAAAAAATCAAAAAAATATTGCAAATCGAATTTTACATTAAAACTGCATTTGAAAACAATCAATAAATATTTATTGCATAAAAATTACAATAATTTTATAATACATTTTAATAAATATATAAAATCTAGTTTAACTTAACCTAGGAATAATAAATTTATCAAAAATACAATAATCACAGATTTATACGTGACTATAGGGATTTGCAGCTAAGCACCCTACCATCTGGTGAGCGTTTCATGAACTTGTGTACATCAGATAACATTTCGTTTTGTATGAGTATTTTAGATGTTTACAAGTAATGTCACTTCACAAAATCAGAAAATCCCAAACAATTATTTATTTTTTGTCGTTTTTTGATACACTTTTCGCTATTATTTACTAGTAAATGTCAAGTGGTATCTGATTTAGAATGGTTTCAAAAAATCCGCGTGGCGCTACGATCTTAAAATTTTTCCCCTATACGTCCCGAATTTGCCGGGACAGTCCCGCATTTCCGCCTTGTGTCCCGAATTTTTTCAGAGGCAATATTTGTCCCGAAATTTAAAAAAGGGACTTATTTTCAATATTTATTTTTAATACATTTCAACTAAAATTATTTGTACAAAACTTGAACTAAAAAAAATGTATGTAGCGCGCGAAAACCACGTGTGACGTCATACCCTACATAAGTGTACTGCGTACAGCCTACCCAGTCTACAGCGTACAGCCTACACAGTCTATCGTGAACTTATTTGCTTGTATAACTTTTATAGATTGTGTAAAGTTAGACTGATTTTAATTAAAATAAAGTTTAATTCTATAAAAACAATTTATACATGTTTACCGAATTAAATTTTATATTAAAATATATAACCTATATTGCAGTATTTCAATTATGCCTTTAACGTTTTGTAATTTCATGTAAACAATGTAGTAAAATTCTGACATCTAAATTACATAAATATTTACATTTTACTGAGTTGCAGCGTTTATTGTTTACATAAAGTTATAGAATACATAAATGGTTATTACAAGTCTGTTTTGACACCACGTATTTCTTCAGCACTGTAGCATTCATTATTTTTCATATATTCCATGAGCATAAAAGCATCAATGTTGGGTAAATTATCACTCTGAGCCCAAACAAAATCTTTATCTGCCATTATAATATTAAATGCGTGAAAAATTGTTTAAAAACAAATACAAAACTCTCGAACAATACAATATACACACATTATGTTGTAGTCTGGGCCGTGTAGGGTTTGACGTCATGCTCATTCGTATTTACTCGGCAACCTTCGCGCTGTGGTCTGCTTATTTCAAATTTATAATATTTTAATTAAAAAATTTGGCTGAAATATTAATTAAAATGTAATTTTTGTTTTGTTACGTGACATAACTAACATTAACATATCAAAAAAATGTAGTTTTAAGAAAATATAAATCCACAAAAAGGAAAAATCGTTACATTCTTAAACAAAAACAATAACAGTTTATTATATATTTAATATAAAATGAGATCTTTGAAAAACGGATTTGATCATAAGCTTATTTATAATAAAATAAATAAATATAATAATATAAATTTGAAAAATAGTACATTCCTAAAACACATTTTAATACTTAAAATTGTAATACTGATTTAATTTTAGTTTTAATCATAAAAGTATAAAGGTCATTAAACCTTAAGGGCAAGGTACACCAAATTTCTCACAAGTTACTCATACAAAACTAACAATTTGAAATAAAATTAATAACAATCTACATATTAAATTTTGCAGAGAATTTTTTATCTAATAGCATCTGATGTATTGTTACTAATTTCAGAATGTTAGTTTTGTATGAGATACTTATAATCTGTGGTGTATACCATGCCCTTAATCCTGCTTTACGATAACACTTAAAAAATTCATAAATTTAATTGTAACCGTTGCAAATCTGCGGGTTGTATATTTCCTTCCATTACATCTTCCGCAATCTCACGAATACTATCCAATTTTTCAATAAGTAAAGCTTTAGCTGCAGATATAATTTGTACGGCTTGTTTTCGTGAGATTTTTTTAATCTTTCTTATTAATTCTTCTGGTGTAGTTTTAGAAAGTTCTATCGGATTATGATACCCAGCATCGTAGAGTTGTCTAGCTCGTGTTGGTCGTACTGCTGGTAATTCCATTAAAGCATGGAGTTCATAAGCTGTACAATAACTCAAGCGTTGTGTTACAGTTGTCATAATTGCTATTAATGGCCAAAATTTTAAGGAATATGGCTCACAAAATCGAACCTATAAAAAATAAAGTCAATTACTAAATATTAAAAATAAAAAAATCAGTTTTGTAAAGATGTAGGGGAGGTAATTTTGATATTTTTTCAGAAATAAAATTTCATAAACAAATTTAATCATCCATACAGAGTAAAATATTAAAAATATTAAAGGTCTTTGAATAAGAAAAAAAATTAAACACTGAATTTAGACACTGTTTATTTTTTGTCTCTGAATAGCCCTGTTAATCTCTGTCTTGAATCATAAACATTAGTTGTGGTTATTTTTCTAAGGAAATTATACTATTTAATTTATTAATAATAAAAATTCAATTAAAAACATTAGGTAGGTTTCACTAATATACAGACGATTCCGCATAATTGGGCCACCGCTTAATTGGGGCAGCCGCTTATTTGGGCCAAATACCAAAGAACAGAAACCAAACAAAGGAACCAACAGTAAATTTACATGTTTAATTGGGACAACATTCCGCTTAATTGGGACAGTAAATTTAAGATCACAGTATATATTATGTTACACATATTCTCAAGAAAAATATGTACAAAGAATTTAATATTATAGCGTTATTTTATGCAGGAAGGAAATGAAGGGAGCCGCACTGAATACCTGTGCTGATTTTGTAGAAGTGAAATGTTAGAAAAACAAAAGACAGACTACACTTGACGCATTTTTGCATTGAATTAAATTGTATGTACCTATTTATTATTTTATTTTGGAATTTATTATTATTTTTTCTTAAAAGTTTATATTTTTTGGTTATATGTAATTTATAGTTTTGTCCAAGAGTTTATAAAATAAAATTATTGAAAGAAAAATATGCATTGTTTAATTTTATGTGAAATTCGCTTAATTGGAGCAGCAACTTAATTGGGCCAAATATCTCGATGTGTCCCAATTAAGCGGAATCGACTGTATTTATTTTCTCAATACGTATTTCGGTTATTACGCCATTTTCAAGAGTTTACAAAATAACTATTTTGAAAGTTTACAAAAAGTTATCTTTAACGGAAAGGGCTATTAATCTTAACCGATCAAAGGTCCTTCCCGTTAAATCTAATGTTAACTGTACACTTAATTATATTGTACTTACAATTCTGGCGGCATTATTAGCTCCTGTAGATATCATAATATGTAACGTTCCTCTTGAAAGTCCATATTTATTAGCAACTTCGGAAAGATGTTTACCGTTCCAAAGTTCTCGTAACATCATAGCTCTATATAATCGACTGGGTAGCCCGGTATTTAATTTTCCATTTCGAGCAGCAGCGTAGACAACTCTTTCAGTAAGGCCAACATTTTCCGCTGCTCTCTTTGCATCAACAGATAGATTTTCATAGAAGTGCAAAAAATTAAATTCTTTAGGGATAACGTACTCTTGTTCCATTTCAAGTGGGATTACAAGATATAAAAGTTGAAGCATATCATTTAGTACCAAGTTTTCCTGTACTTTATTAAGTTCTTCCCACATCTGTATACCACATTCAATGCTAACACCTGCGAAATAAAATAAAACAATTTAACTAAATTAGTTACAAACGTTTAAAAAGACGAGAAAAATTAACTATCTATTGCAGAGGTTCTTAAATGGTATTTAAGTTCTTAAATTCACGATATTTCCTCATCTGAGTAGGCCATGTAAGGCTGGCAGTTTTGTTGGTAGCCACGAAAAATTACTTTACATATTAAACTACACATGTAAAATGAAATATTAAAAATTAGTCTAAATTTTCTATTTAATAAATTTAAAATATGTTCTGATATATTAACAGTAAAAATATACGAATAAGATTAGAAGAATGTATTTTTTTTTCAAATTTTATGCAAAAAAAAGACTACCCAGATGATGAAATATCGTGAATGAATTATATATTCAGGTTTTTTTTATTCAACAACCGATAAATCCATACGAAGAATCATAACAACCACTCATCGAACATGGGGAGTTCATACTCTAAACCGCTCGCGGATTTTAGCTCATTATTCATTAAGTGGAAGCAGTTCTTGAATGAAAAGCGCACATACGGACAGACAGACAGAGAGATTTTGCCTGTAAGAGAACTTTCATTTGATATCCCATGTTTAACAATTATGCTAACAAAATTTGTAATAATTAATTTAATATTTAATATTACATTTAACGTACCAGCTTTCATCGAAGCAGCTCCTAGTGTACTTGGTTTCAATATCTCATCTTCTACAGTGAGAACGTTCTTGTGTCTTAGGTCTTCAATAACACTGCTTGTCTCCTTACTAACGACTTCAGGATTATCAGCCTGAAGAGCAAATAATGTGCCTTCCGTAATTTTAATTAATTCTTCATCTGTATTTGCTAATCCTAAAACAACACTGGAAAGGAGATAACGTTTCAGATAACATCTTTTTTCTCCTAACTGCGAAACGATATCATCCATTGGAGAATTCACCATTGCGATAACCTAAAAACAAAATTACTTTTAAGTTCTCGTGAAGTATGAATTTTTACAATTTTCTGGGTTTCGTAGCTATTAGGCAACGAGCATTTCAAATAGTATAAATTGTCCAACATAAGATGTTTTTGCTGTCAGATTGATGGGCACTCCTACCCTCTACAGACCGTCGTTTTAAACCGGAAGACTCAGAGGCGTTCGTAATCATTGTGAATCAACTACAATTGTACATACACTAACTAAATAAACCATCGTCGGACGACACTGTATTTATTACTTAGTATATAATTACCACAACGTCCAATTCCTAATAGTAAGGGCGGAGCCTATTAACCCACTGCGCATTTAGAGTTTTATGGCTTTTGGCTCAGCTTACGGTGGACAAATTATACAATATATTATACAATGAAATTAAGAGATAAGCAATATGTGAAAGTCTACCGTATACACTAATTAACTGTATAAAAAAGATTATTAGTTTTCTTACCTCTCGTAAATTCATTTCTTTGCAAAAAATAAAACTTTCTCCCTTCTCGGCTAGTCCAGTACGTCCAGCTCGTCCAACCATTTGTTTATACAGCGAATGTTTGATAGGAATCATGGCACAAAATGGTGATCTTATTATCACTCGACGAGCTGGTAAATTAACACCAGCGGCAAGGGTTGTAGTGGCACATATAACACATATAACTCCGTTACGATAGGCTTCTTCGATCAACCGTCTTTCTTCACTCGTAAGTCCAGAGTGGTGATAAACAATTCCTAACGGAAGAGATTTCCGTAACACCTAAAAAAAAAATGTAGAATGTAAATTCATACATATTTCAAAAAAGGAAAATGATTTTTTACGTCCAAAAAAGACTGAAAAAAAGCATTTATCGCACCCAAAATTTGCCTAAATCATCAGTTGATATATTAAAAGGCCCTTCTACTTTTTCAGGCAGAGATATTAATTTTTACTAACATATTCACCATATTTTTGTTGTTATTATATTGACAGACAGTCAAAAACAATTAAAAATACAATGATATACTAAAAATTTCCTTGAAATTTCTTTAGAATAGTATATTATTACATATCAAGTAAATCGTAGATTATCTTTAAATGAAAAAAATTGATGTAAAGTGTGAATATTCACACATTTCAGGGTTTCGCAGGTATATAATAAGTGAAGGCGAATGCTGAGTGTGTAGGACAAATTTTACTTTGTAGTAATCACGGCAAAATGAACGATATTTTTAAAATAATTTATCGTCTGTTAATCATATAAGATAATTATTAAATTTACGCTCTTAAAAATTAAATACAACATTTGTCAAAATATAACTAGAATTTTGACAAAATAATTTCAACATAATAAAAATGCAAAAAAAAAAACAGAAAAAATAAAATTCACTCAGTACTCGAACTCGAAACCCTTCGTTTACCAGCGAGTTTTAGCTTACGACACCAGTGCTCTAACCAATAACGCCATCGTACGCCTTGCATGTGAGTGTCTTACATTGGTATAACTTTTGTACTTTGTGAACCAAAAACCACAAAAAATGCGTTATTTTTCGAAAACATAATCTGATCAAAAATTCCTGTTGTACTATTTCGGTTCACACCAATATACATTACTTAGAATTTTTTTAGATTTTTAGTTTAAACCATCTGGGCTACAGGGTGTGGGACAAAAAAATTTTTGCACAATTTTGGCAAAAATCGCTTCAAAATAATTTATTTTGCAAAAATAAAAATTTGATCGTTAATCCACGTACTAAGGGCTTTCATTTGATACCCTACCCAGAATTTAAAAAAAATATTTTTGTTTTCGATGAGCACATATTTGTTTATATTTTTAGGGGGGTATGTTTTTTAGATGTTTTAGTATTTTTCCTATGTGCGGGTCAAAGAGTTGTATAATCATGCCAAATTTCAACTCTCTAGGTTTAGCCGTTTAGCTACAATTTTTACCGGACAGACAGACAGACGACAAAATGACGGTATAAGGGTTTTTTGGTCATACCTACAAAACCCTAAAAAAGTTCGGAAAACAGGAAAAATACAACTGGTGTTCATTTGTACCATGTAAACAAACGAGTAAAAGTTTAATGTCACTTTCGAGTGTTCGAGCTTTGCCGCATATGGCGCTGCGATCTTAAAAAGTTTCCCCTATAGTCATAATTTCTACCGAATAGATTGATATATGAGTATCAGTACAAGTTTTTTAATTTTACCTACAAAACTCTTAGATAATTTTTGTTACATACCTCGCATTCCATTCCTTCAGTTTGTAGGGCATCAATTAAAATCCTTTTCTCATTGGATTTAAAATTTAGTAGTTTATTCTTAGGTCCTTTATCTCCAGCCATATAAACAATTTTCCCAATCATGTTAACAACGTTTTGGGCTACTTGTTTAGTCGGACAAAAAACCAGACATGAATCTTCAGGTATTACTTCTAAAATAGTCGGTGTTAAAAATTCCGGATCAGTTTTTTCCATTTGTTCAGTCCAATCTGCTTCTCCACATTTACGAGAAATCTTAGTAGCCAAAATTTTGAATGTAGTATGGTTTCCCACTTCGTTCACTTTTGCAATTGTACCATTACAACATAAATATTCATCTAATTGAACAGGACGAAAATGTTCTAAATATAAATCAGCATTTAGAAAACTTGCAATTTCTTCTAAGTTTCCTATTGTAGCACTCATGGCTACTATTCGAATATGGGGAGCTACAGTCTTAATTCTAGCTATAAAAGACTCCATTTTTGCACCACGTTCGGACTCTCCCATTAAATGTAACTCATCTATAACAATAAGTCCTATTTCTTCGAGTCGTTTTTCCAAACATAAACTATCAAAAACGGCTGAACCTTTTTCAATCGTACATATAAAAATTGAATTTTTCTTTCGACGTTTCCGTGGTGGGCATTTTCCTTTACCTCCTGTGTATTCCTCCAGAAGAAAGTTCAAGGCTACGGCTAGGGGACATAATCTGGCAATTTTCTCCTGCGACAAAAAAAAATAAAATAAATAAAAAATTCACTATTTAAATTTTTTATTTGTAAGTACAGAATATTTTCGACATGTACGGGACTGGCCATTGTTGATTTATCGAGTTAGCCGGATTACTGGACGGATAATAAAAATTGAGGTGAAGTGTGAATTTTCACACATTGCAGGGTTTCGCAGGTATATAATAAATGAAGGCATGCTAAGTGTGTAGGACAAATTTTGCTTTGTAATCACGTCAAAATGAACGATATTTTTAAAATAATTTATCGTCTCATAATCTAAGAGCTTTAAAAACAAATTTTATGTTAAAATATTTTTTTGTTAATTTTAATTCGAGTATCTAATACCATTATTTAGGTTTCTAAATATGTGCAATATTTTTTTTATATAGCAAGGTTCATTACGATTTTGAAAATTGCGCCTATGGCTTCCATTGGTTGTTTTAAGTCATATGCTCCAACCCTCTAGTTTCGTATTGGCATCTGACACTACCGATAGAGGCGCTACTGCATTCACATCATGGCTGACTTTGGTAGGATATTTTTGACAGGTTCAATGGTATCTTCATGTGATATTTATTGAAACACACGGGAACACACTCTAAAATGGTCTTTAACTGTCTTTCCACTTCTAAGAACATATTCCCATGCTTGTCACAAACTCGACTATCCTACAACCTTTAGTTTCTCAAAATCTCACTAGAGGCGCTTCAGTTATTGTCAGTTGACAATATATGACACAGAATGAAAATTTAATTCCAATACCATGTTAGGTGATTTTCAAATTATAATTATTTAAATTTGGCAACTCTACTTATGTTATTTTAATTTCCACGTTATTTCTACAGTGTATATTTAGTATATCAGTGAGAATTTATTTATTTTAAGTTGAATTCAATGATTTACTTACTTGTACAACAGCGACATATGGTAATATTAAAAGAGCATTCTTCTTTTCACAAACAACTTCTCGCAACATCAAAATCTCTGCAACTAAAGTTTTTCCACCACTAGTTGGTAGAGCGTAAATTAAATTTTTTGGTGATTTCATTGCGAGGGCAAGACACTCTTTCTGCCAGTCGTACAGATCTTGTATACCATAATGACTTTTAAGAATCGCTTTGACAATTTCTGGAAGGCCGTAGAAAGATTCATCAACACGTTCTCTCATTGTTAAATCAACATTTTCAAAAAGTGAATTCTCAAATTCTAAAAAATGTCGATCTGATTTTGTTTCACTTCTTTGACTGGTTCGAAGTGTAGTTTCCAAGTCTAAAAAGTGTTGGGAAAGTAGAGATAAGTCTGAAAATACAAAATTACACTCAGGAAAAAATCCAAGAAAACAAAATATTCACCATGTTGATTTACATCTGATTTTGGATTTGTAGTTTGTACATTTTTATTTTGTTTATTCATACTGATTAACTCAATTCCAGAGTCTGGTTCAGTTTCTGAATTTTTATCAGTTTTATATGATCCTACAATAGAAGTATCTTCTTTAAGGTCTAAATTAAGGCTTGCAAATGCTGAATCGTCAGTATCTAAAAGATTTTGTATCGATACATTTAAAGGAACAGTTTCAGTTCGTCTGTAAGTAAACTTGTTTTGACAAGAGCTTGTAGAAGGTTTATTACAGTTAGAATTTTGATCATAAAAAGTATTGAGCTCGTTTTTCAAACTGAAGGATTGGTTTGGGCAGCAAGCACAGTACTTATCCTCAATATTATAATCTGTAAGAAAAAACAATAATTAGTAACTGCCAGTGGCGCAGCCAAGGGTGGGCTTGGAATTTTGATAATTATGTTCAGCAAAAGTCTACTTCAAACCATAAAAGAAGAGCTCACGACAACTTACAAAAATGAAAATTCCAGTTAGTTCCGCTTAAACATTTAGAATAGTCTATACATAATAACTGACAAAGAGCGAGCAGAAATCACTAGCATCTCAATGTGTAGAAAGAGCTATACGTAACATATCTAAATGACAAAGAAATGCAAAATAATTGTAGTACGATTCTTTGAAATGGGTTGAATATGCTATGCGTTTAACACAATAGATGCACTAAGCAAGTAACAGAGTCGGTACTGAGAAATGAAGAGACTCGAAGGTGGAACGTTAAGAACTGTACGATGCAGATCTGCTCGAAACAAAAAATAACACAGGACAGGAAAAATTGGTCTCTGGTTGAGGATGCCTCTGCATTCAAATTCAAGAAATTGTTGATCTAATCTTGTTCTTGGGTCGTAAACAGTATATTATTATTATTCTACTATACTTACAAATGTGAGAACGTCTACGTTTTGGATCCTCTTTAGTATCGTGATAACTTGATCGCTTATTTGGTGATGACATGATGTATATTAAATTTGTTACCTAAATTATTGTTTTGAATAAGATTGTCCTTTCTTGGGACTGAAGGAAACGGAAAAAAAAACAGTTCGGCGTGTACGCATGTAAATTTTCGATGTAAACAAAGTTAGCGCCAGCTTTAAACGTCTGTCACTTATAAAATAAATAATCTATTGTTAAAAATAACAATTATTATGAACAATTAATTGTTATAAAAACATAACAACAATAGAAAAACATATAGTTGTGTCAGGTAAATAATGAAATACATGTGTCATAACCTTTAATTATTCATCAAAAATACGTTTTAGAAATAAAAACTGCAAAATGTCAGATGATGATGATATTATTTATATTAAAAAACATAAATCTATTCATTATGGTTCTCTCGAGGAGCAAGAAAGAGCCCGTATAGCAGCCCTGATTCAAAATGATGACAGTAATGACATCGGAGGCCCTTCTACTTCAGAAAATGCACCTCAAGTTCATATCTCAAGCGGTAATAAATCCTTACCTTTACAAAAACAACATATTAAATATTTTAATTTTAGAGTATATGGATCTTGAGGATCATATGTCGAAAGATAAACAAGCTTTACTCGAAGAATTTGAACGTAGAAAAAAAGCCAGATCTATAAACGTATCAACTGATGACGCAGAGGTTAAAAGAAATCTACGACAACTTGGTGAACCTATTTGTTTATTCGGTGAAGGTCCTGCTGAGCGTAGAAGTAGATTAAAAGACATTCTTTCTTGTATCGGAGAAGATGCTATTAAACGAAGAGAAGCAGAGGAAGAAAGAAAACAGTTAGAAAAAGATCAAGAATCTACGTGGTATCATGAAGGACCTGAATCTTTAAAAATAGCTAGATTATGGTTGGCTGAATATTCTCTTCCACGTGCTAGAGAACGTTTGGAAGAAGCTAGAAGAATGCGAGAACTTCCATCGGCTTCACAGACTGCTAAAACACAGGAATTACAGAAGAAACTACATGTCTTGACTATCCACAGCAGTCAGATCGGAGATACAAGACCTATATCGTTTTGCCAATTCAGTCCGAATTCAAAATTATTAGCAACTGCTTCTTGGTAAGTACATAAATAAATAGGCCTAATGATATTTTCTAAAAGAGTTTTATCTTAATTCACTTGTATTTAATATCTAACTGAAGTCGAATTCATATTTCTAATGATATAATAAATAATTTTAAGTACAGAAACTATTTGAAAAATCAAGTGTATTTCTAGTACAAAAGGTATATGAAATAAATGAAATATCTAAAGTATTTCAAATACCCAAAGTGTATGAAATACCCAAAATATTTGACATATTAAAAAGAAAAGGAAATATTTTAACATACATAATTTAAAACCGAAATAAAATCCTACAGTCAAATAGCAGTTACGATTTAACGTTTGCAGGTACAGGCTTGATTTAATTGATATTAATTTGATATTAATTTTATTTCTTTTATAATTTCAAACTTATTAATTTTATTTCTTTTAATTTTCATAAAATAGTGTTCAGTTGGAGCATGCTAATTATGAAAACTATGGTATAAATTTTAGTTAATATAATTATTTTTCAGGTCCGGCTTATGCAAAGTATGGTCTATTCCGGACTGTCACTTAACCCAAACCCTACGTGGACATACCTGTAATGTTGGAGCTGTTATTTTCCATCCGAAAGCTACTATTTCACAAGAAGAAACGGTGTGCAACATGGCAACTTGTGCTGCGGATGGTTCAGTCAAACTCTGGGATTTTAAAAGGTAAATTTATTTAAAATTATACATAAATATACAACAATATAGTCTTAAAAATATACAACATCATATTATTAGACGCACCTTAATTTTAAAATAAAATTTTGATCGTTATTTCACGTACTAAGGCATGCCAAATTTCAACTCTCTAGGTTAAGCCGTTTGGCTACAATTTTTACCAAACAGACAGACAGACAGACAACAAAATGACGGTATAAAGGTTTTTTGGTCATACCTACAAAACCCTTAAAAGGTTATAAGAAATTACTATAAGATATATGTGTACACAAGTATTAAAACACATTAGAACGTATTATAAAATGTCAAATGTAAACATTGATTTATTTAGCGATACCAATACAAATGTCCCTATTGAGAATAAACATTACCTATAGAGGCGCTGTTGTCGCTTACAAAATGGCGATTGGAATAGGATATTTTTGACATTTTCCATTTGATACACAATTCACATTGCAGTTAATTTTCTGTTACGATTTTAAAGACATTTTATTAAAACATTAACACATACAAACAATGCAATTAAATGAACCACATCCAACAAAATCCTATTCCGTTAAGTTCCAAAATATTCCGCTAGGCGTCACTTCAGTTATTGTCAGTTCTCAATATTAAATAAACACTTTTAAAATTTGTAAATCTTCAAAATGACTATCGAACACAAACTAAATATGACTTCAAAAGGTATGTTTTAGTAAAATAAGAGTGAAGAGCAATATTAGTCTATAATTCACATGCAAAAAAATCGATTTAGTTATTTTCTCGCCACTAAGTTTGTCATTTCGTTGATTCAACGTCTGACCTATAGTTTTTTTTTTTTTTTTGTCTCCTATCTTGAATACTTTTTAAACATCAAGGGGCGTCTAATAAACCAGGGGCTTTAACTATGCAATATAACAAAAAAGAAACAACTAATATATTCGTAGAACTATATCTAAAATTTTAAACTATTTTCTTGCATTGTCTTTGCAATTAAAAATAAATTCGGTTCGGTCAATAGTGTTTTCTGTAAGAAAAATTGTTTTTGCGCAGTATTTTTTAAACACGCTTGTAAAATTGCAATTGTATTTCTTAATTCTGAATTTTCTTTCTGCGTAGTCTTATTTACTACAACTAAATTATCATAAAGTTCACCCTGGTCTTTATATTTATAAGTTAAATTTTCAAATTCATTTTTTAAATAACGATTTTCTGATAAAAGTTTATAATACATTGTTTTATATTCCTCTAATGTAAAAGTGTCTTCTTCTATTTTTGGAGGTGTTTCATCTTCAATTTTTTCACCCTCTTCAAAAATATCCGTCTCTATTTTGACTTCCAATTTTTCAGCATCAATTTTTTCGCATTTTCCATCCACGTTACCTTCAATTTCTTCATCGGAATTTTCGGAATTTTTTGGAACAAAAGTCGGTATTTTTATAACACTTGATTCCTGATTTTGGGTCCAAGCGAAAATTGTCGGGACGGCTGTAGGTTTTAAACGCCATTTTTCAGAAGCAATTTTAAAATCCGATTTCATAAAATGAAGAGAACATATCTAAAAATAAATCTTGTGTTAAAATTGCTGGGGGTTTTTTACTTTTTTTGCCGCAAATGTCAAAATTTTAGACCGTAACTCAAAAGTGATCATATATTAGTGATCTAGGCTAAAAAAGTATAAGTACATTCATTTTCCAACAAAATTCTAAAAAAAAAATTTTCCTATAATTTTGAAATTTTGGTCAAAATTTTTTTGACTCCGATTTTAGCCAAAATATTATTTTAAGCTAATTTTGGGATGAGGATTATGAAAAAAATATTTAAAAAATTCATGCTTTCCTAGTTTTTAAGTTAGAACCGATTTGGGTCAGTTTTTTGCCTATAATTCCAAAACTTTTGCCCAAATTTCAAAATGGATCAAATTTTCTTGATCTATGACCAAAAATACATATTTGTACCAATTTTCAATAAAATTGGAGACAAAAAATTTTTGCTTCAAAATCACGATTTTTTTAAGGTCTACCCCTTACGATTTTTTCGATTTTTGGCCATTTTCAAGGCTTTTGGATTACTGCCCATACAAAACTTAATAATTGGTTTATTAAATCCCAATTTTTTTTGTAAACTAAACAATGTATGAGGATTTTAAAAATTCAAACCGCAGATTTATATCGTTAACCATTTTTTAGTTACGATTTATCAAACTTTCCAACAAAAATAAAAAAAAATTAAAAATTTTCAAAAAATTTTTTTGTTCCAAAATTTGGTTACAAGTTAATTAGGACCTCAGGATTTCAAAAATTTCAACCGCAGGTTTTTATCGCATTTCGTTTTTGAGATACGTACATGCAAAGATGAAAATTTCTATAAATCACGCCATAGTAAAATTTGTCATAATTTTAAAATACGCAAAACGAATAAGGCCTCAATTTTTTTCTATACTAAATAAACTATGAAGAATCCAAAAATTTTAACCGCAGGTCGTTATCTCTAACCGTTTTTGAGTTGTGATTTTTTTAAAATTCACAATTATCAAAAATAATGTAAATTATGTCATTAAAAAAATTGTCGTCATCTCAAAACACGTTAAACGATTAAAGCCCCAAATTATTTCTAGACTAAATAAACTACGGAGAATCCAAAAATTCCAACCGCAGGTCGCTATCTCTAACCGTTTTTGAGTTATAATTTTTTTAAATTCACAATTTTCACAAATAATGTAAATTATGTCATTAAAAAAATTGTCGTAATCTCAAAACACGTTAAACAATTAAAGCCCCAATTTTTTTCTAGACTAAATAAACTACGGAGAATCCAAAAATTCTAACCGCAGGTCGCTATCTCTAACCGTTTTTGAGTTGTGATTTTTTAAAATTCACAATTTTCACAAGTAATGTAAATTATGTCATTAAATTTTTTATCAAAATTTTCTTTATAAACTACCATTTCTCGTTAATCGATTTAAATGAAAATTTAATTGCGTGTTTAGGAACACAAATGAGGGGCAAATACAAAATTTTATTAATTTTGTACATTTAATTTTTGAGTTACAGACTATTAACATTTTTCTCAAAATTGACCTTTATAAACTACCATTTCTAGTGAATCGATTTAAATGAAAATTTAGTCACGTGTTTAGGAGCACTGTTAAGGGGGGAGTACAAAATTTTATTAATTTTGTACATTTAGTTTTTGAGTTATGAAATAAAAACTACTTTAAAAAAATTCTGAATACACCCCTGTTTGTTTGACTGAAATTTTGACTTAATATTGTTAGTAATAAATCAAAATAAGATATAAGGACTTACTTTTGTATGATGGTTAATCCTGAAAGGATTAGATTTGCTGTTAACATCTCTTCTTATATTTTGAAGCCAAATTTCTCGCAGTTTCTTGTCTTTGGTAAATCCATGGAAAGAAATACCATTTTTTCGTTTGCTATTTGAGTTGCATAATGGGACACAACAATAGTAACCCATTTCAAAGCGTTAATGACTGAATAAAAATTGTCTTTTCTGATCAATACCAAATATGCGCGAACGGTTGCGCGCTATTTTAATTACGCGGAAAAAAAGATCGATTTTTAACTAACCAACAAAAAAATAATTAAAAATAAAAAACAATTAAATTTAAACAATAAAATTTTTATTTATGTAAAAAAAATATTATCTTTTATTGATGTTTATAGTTTTTTTTTCATTTCTTTCAAATTTACAGTATTTTAGGGTTTTGTAGGTATGATCACCAAAAAACCTTTATAACGTCATGTGTCTGTCTGTACGGTAGAAATTGTAGCCAAACGGTTGAATATAGAAAGTTGAAATTTGGCATGCTTATACAACTCTTTGACCCACATATAGGAAAAATATAGAGCTCAAAAAAACATATCGCAGGAAAAAATATAAACAAATATGTGTTTAATGCATAAGGCGCAATTAGCCTTTGTTGCTGTGCGCCAAAAATATTAACTAACATAATGCATAAATATTTTTTTTTAATTTTGAGTGGAATCAAATGAAACCTTTTAATGCCTGGATACACATTTTTTTTTTTGTATTATCAAATTTTTTAATGTGTCTCCCACCCTATTTCTCAGAATAATTGATTGAATTCTGAAAAAATCTCAATAATGTACAATGACGTGGACCGAAATAGTTCAACAGGAATTTTTTATTAGATTAGTTTTTCGTAATATCGAATTTTTTGTTGTTGAAAAAAAATATTTAAAAATTTTTTTTTTTTGGTGTGGTATTAAAAGAAAGTTCTTAAGACGTGGATTAAGGAACGAAGAGTAGTTTTTTTTTAAATTTCTTTATTTTAATATGTTTTTTTTTTTTCAAAAATGTACTAATAAAATTATTGTCCCGTACCCTTTAACCCAGAGGGATTAAACTAAATATCTGTAAAAATTCTGATTAATGCACATTAAGCTGAACCGGAAACGTATTAGAGGAATTATTGATCCGATTGCACTTTTGGAAAATATTGGAATTTTTGTGCTTAAAAAATGCTGTTACATTTTTTTTATTATATTTTAATTCCATAAAAAGACAAACACTACCATAGCTATAAAAATAAAATCCATAACATTATTAGCCATGAATTAAAAAAAAATATATTAATTTTGAAGTGATATAGAAAAAATATTGTTCTAGGCATCCAGCATTCTGTGGACTCCTTATACTTATTAAATACGTACAAAATTCTGCAATGTGTGAAAATTTATACCACATAATTTTTTTTTTTTATTTGATTTTATTTTTTTTAGTGAGGAACCTATAGCTGATATAGAAGGTCATATGCCTCATAGAGTATCCCGACTTGCTTTTCATCCCTCTGGAAGGTTCCTAGGGACTTGTTGTTTCGACTCTTCCTGGCGCCTGTGGGACCTGGAGCAATGTACTGAGGTACTCCACCAAGAAGGACACTGTAAACCTGTCTATTGCATCAGTTTTCAATGCGATGGAAGCGTATGCGCTACAGGGTAAGTTGAAATCATTAACCGGCGATCGTTGTTGCCCGATTAAATGAAAATTTCCACAATTTTACAAAAAATAATACTCCCTCTGTCCTAAAATATGATATACATTTACAAATTTAATTAAATAGAATGATATTATATATGAAATAATTACAAATAACTAGTAAAACAAAGAATAATACAAAAAGTTTCAATTTAACAAGAACGTGGCTGTCTCCACTGCTTGTATGGAATATGATAATGTTGTTTGTTATTGTCCCTTACGATTAGTGTTATTATACTTATTTATATATTTATTACTTATACATTTACTTATATATTTATTAGTTATATACTTATTTTCAATCATAAACAATGTCGGATCGATTGCTATAGTCCGTTCAAAGGTGAGTATGCAGTACAGAACATACGGAGTAGTTCTTTTTCATACTCTCTAATGGGTTTATACAATGACGCTATCCTTTTCTTGCCTGTCGACGTTGCCTGCTCTAAAACGCGCTGATCTGTGAAGACGCAGTATTCTACAAATGATCATTTGTTTTTGTTGAGTGTTATTTTAAGTTTTATAAGAGTTTTTTAAATCATACGAGTTTTTCATCTTATTATAATTAACACATTTAACACTTATACAACATTTGGCAACAACGCTCCCACTTGCCATAAGAGCAATACTGCATTCTCACCTTTGAACGGAGTATAGAATGTGTGCTTTGAACGAAAAAATAGATAAGGTAAGACAGAAAAAGTTATTATTGTATTTTATGTGAAATGGCGCAGTCGGTTGGATCATGATATCATCGTTAACGAGGTAGTGATTAGTGTTCTGATTTCTCAAGATTTTTCATTTCTAGAGAAATGAAAAATTAGACTTATTTTCTTGAAAATTCTATATGTTTTTTTAATATTGAAAATATTGTAGAGGATAAAAACATGTTAAAATTATAGTCAACTTTAAAGTACTAAAGTATTCATTTAAATAACATTAAAACAAATGGATAATGGGGCTTTAAAAATGATTATGAAAACGGCACGTAATTGCATATTAATTAAAAAACATATGTATAGAGAAATTTGCAAGAAATTGATAATAATATTAATGTATATGTAATATTTTATTTAACTTGTAGGTAATCTTTTACATAACAGTTTTAAACTGTACAAAAAATTAAATGTATTTAATTATAATAAATAATACACTAAATTAAAATAAAATATTGTAACAATAAATGCTAATTAGCTAAATATTATAAATCGCTTCTTATCTGTTGCCACAGTTGCTTTACGGGAGACAGAAGAAAAATTTTATCAAAATTAAATTATAATCAGTTATTAAACATTATATATATTTTTTAAATAGTTTTTTAAAAGCACAATTCGTTTAACGTGGAGTCGAGAAAATTTTACATTTCTCGAGAAATGATAAATGAGAATTATAACTTTTTCTCGAGAAGAAACACTACTTACGATGAAGTTTTGCCTTATTAATGTGCGGAATCTTATAATTCCCTCCTTTTGCTAACATGGTTGCTTCTAGACAAGTTTGCAATATTAGAAAAACATATTCAAGGGTATGTGTATGCATTAAATGCATTTTGTAGGCATTCAATCAGTTCATTGATTGTATTCGGTGAAACTGTTAATGTTGTCAAGAATTATACGTAGCGTTAATTAATAAAACAAATTTATTTTCAGTGGTTTAGACGCTTTTGGTCGCGTATGGGATTTAAGAACAGGCCGTTGTATAATGTTCATGGAAGGCCATCTAAAATCAGTTCTCGGGATAGATTTCTCACCAAACGGTTACCATATTGCAACAGCCAGCGAAGACAACACTTGTAAAATCTGGGATCTACGTAAACGTGCATTACTTTATACAATTCCAGCCCACGCTAACCTACTTTCCGATGTTAAATTTCAAAAATCTGGAGGCAATTATTTAGCTACCGTAAGCTATGATGGGACTGCGAAGATTTGGACGAATAAAACATGGCAACCACTAAAAACACTATCAGGTCATGATGGAAAAGTAATGTCGATTGACATTTCTGAAGATAATCAATTTATCGCTACAAGTTCATATGATAGAACATTTAAGTTATGGGCTCCTGAATAAGTAAGTATTTTTTTATATTTATATTTTTTTTGTGTACTGTACTATTAAAAATTACATAAAAAATCGTTTCTTTTTCTTCTTCCTTAATAATAAAAGTCTGTTTAAGTTAAAAATATAGTTGCTCAATTACATTCGTTACTGATGTATAAGTTGTTCATCGTAAATTGAGCCAAAAGCCAAAAAACTATAAATGCGCAGTGGGTTAATAGGTTCTGCTCTTACTATTAGGGATTGGATATTCGGGCAGTTATATACTAAGTAATAAATACAGTGTCGTCCAACGTTTATTTAGTTAGTGTATGAACAATAGGGGATACGCATAAAATTTATATTTCCTTAAAACAACATTTTTTTGATATATTAATGTTAGTTATGTCACCTAACAAAACAAAAATCACATTTTAATTAATATTACAGCCAAATTTTTTAATTAAAATATTGTAAATTTGAAATAAGCCGACCACAGCGCGAAGGTTGCCGAGTAAATACGACTGAGACGTCAAACCCTAGACTGCCCAGATTACAACATAATCTTTACGTGTGTATATTGTATTGTTCGAGAGTTTTGTATTTGTTTTTAAACAATTTTTCACGCATTTATTATTAAAATGGCAGATAAAGATTTTGTTTGGGCTCAGTGTGATAATTTACCCAACATTGATGCTTTTATGCTCATGGAATATATGAAAAATAATGAATGCTACAGTGCTGAAGAAATACGTGGTGTCAAAACAGACTTGTAATAACCATTTATGTATTCTATAACTTTATGTAAACAATAAACGCTGCAACTCTGTAAAATGTAAATATTTATGTAATTTAGATGTCAGAATTTTACTACATTGTTTACATGAAGTTACAAAACGTTAGAGGCATAATTGAAATACTGCAATATAGGTTATATATTTTAATATAAAATTTAATTCGGTAAACATGTATTAATTGTTTTTATAGAATTAAACTTTATTTTAATTAAAATCACTCTAACTTTACACAATCTATAAAAGTTATACAAGCAAATAAGTTCACGACAGACTGTGTAGGCTGTACGATGTACACTGGGTAGGCTGTACGCAGTACACTTATGTAGGGTATGACGTCACACGTGGTTTTCTCGTGCTACATACATTTATGATTTTTTTAAACCTTCAAATTAAAAAAAAAAATGCAAAACTGTTTTTTTATGTTATATGCAACAAGAGAAATATAATCAAATTATAAAAAAAAAATCATGCCTATCCCCTATTGCTGATTGGTGGAAAACAACAGAAATAAGCGAATATTATATAAGATACTAAGGGAATTGACGAAAGAAATTTAGTTTCTTTATAGTTGTTCCTATAAGACAATAGTTTGTCTAATTGTTAACAAATTCGTTTATTATTCAATAACTAACCAAAGTTTTGATTAATAATTTTATTTATATAAATACATATATACATAAATTATTTTTCCTTATCAGGTCATGAACTTTTCAAGTGACCCCTGTATGCGTGGAAAGAGAATTACAGTGGACCGATTAATGTGGAATGTCTTAAGTTGAAGTTATATTTCTCATTTGTCTTACAGCTGCTACTAATCTTGCACTGCATCCCGAACTTTGTGATTGATACTGTTCTGTGGGCAATTTTAAAAGCATCAATAACTGTTTCAAGGATTCTGACAATTGTAGTCCTAAATCGTCTAAAATACTTCCGAAATAATCTAAAAAAAAATAATAGATTTAATTTATATTCGTATTATTAATAGAATAATATATATTTTTACCAATGTCGTTAGCTAGCTGTCGACAAGCTGTTGGTTTTAACTCATGAATAGTTAAAATACTATCATAATAACTTTTGCAAGTTCCTCTTGCAACAATATTTAGTAAAACGTCTGCTAATCGGCCTTCTTCGTCTTCATTTAGTGTACTATATTCTTGATCAGCAGATTTCAAAGCACAGTTTAAAGAAGGATTTTCAATGAGTAAAAATGGTTCTATATGCTGTGGAAGTGTCATCAAATACTGCCCAATCTAAAAATAAAGAAAATTAATAAATGTAAAGCTACATTTACAGCTTCAAATTAAATACACAGATCTCTGGATTTGGTGCCAAGCGATTTCTATTTACTGGGTTACCTTAAAAGTAAAATTTATAAAACTCGTCACCCAAATAATTCTTTGACGAATGCAATCTTTGTTGAAACCGCGTCAGTAACAAAGAAATAACTTGCAAATGTACGCAATAGACCAGTGTTTCTCAATTGAAAACGTATCGCGGATCAGTAAAATATTTAATTTACTACCGCGTACCAGTAAATTATTATTTTTTTTACCGCGGACCCCTAAAAATAAATGTACAATTAAACAAACTGTATATGTAAACTTAACATATATCTTAGTAATAAAAAATCACTGAAAAATGAACAAAAGTTCATAAAAAAATTAACAAAAAATAATATTTTATAAGCGGACCACTAAAATTTTGCTAAGGACCACCTGTTGAGAAACACTGCAATAGATCATATTAGTGCGTCGTCACATACATGTGCTGCCATCCGAGATCTCAAAAATAACCTCCATCACAAGTTAAACGATTTTTGAGTAAATTCAAAAAAACTGATTTGAGTTTGCTGTAACTCAAAAACTAGTCAAGGCGGAATTTTTTAAACATTTTTTTCAGACTTCCCACCCCAAAATTAGTGTATAAAAATAATTTGGTGCAAATTAAAAAATATTTTTTTTTGGTAATATTTGACCGGGGAAAATTTCAGGGTATCGGCGATCGACGCGTTGGTTGCCGTATAACGATGTTTTTGGCCTCTCGCTAGGTATGACCAAATGCAAATTGTTATTTAATTTAAAGTTTTATTTCAGCAGATCTATTAAATGACGGGCACGTAAGTTTATGTAGTACATTATTTACAAAATTTTGAATTTTCAAGAAAAAAAATATTTTTTTTTGCCATTTTAGAATAATAGACCTATTATAATATGGTCTATTCACTGTATAGCGGAATGGGATATTTAGTGCAAAATTTACCTGAGTAATATATTCTTGTGGTGCAAAACTGTAATCTGGTAAATCAGCATTTGAAAGTAGATTATCTCCATCCGACCAGGCTTTAGCACTTTTAACAAGTTCCAATTGAACCGAAATCGGTGCTATCACAACTTGGTAAGTTAAATGATGTACATCAATACATATTTTCTGTAATTCTCCATGAACTTTCTCGAGTAGTAATAACTCTTTACCTTCTTTAATATTTTGTACCAAATTTTCATATTCCTTTTGTCCTATAGTATTTAAAAGTAAATGTTTATATTCAAAATTATGAGCTTTGGTTATTTCCAACGCTGATGTTGTTAGTTCTTTTTCGAATTGTTGGAGATTTAACATTATTTCTCCAAGATTTTGGAGGATTGTTAAACAAATTTGGAACATAGACCAATCTTCTTCTATTCCTTTTGCACGATCAATTTGACGTAAAACTATTTTATATTGGTCTATATAATGCAATAAAAATGCTCGTAAGGCTATCAAAAGGCCTGAAAAAAAATGTATGTAAAATATTTGGGCAAAAATGGTTGGAATTCAATAATTGCTTCTACTGCAAGACTTAAAAAAGTCAGGATACCAAGAAAAATGTTAAGACATGTAAAAAAATTAATGTGAAGTGTGAATTTTCACACATTTCAGAGTTTTGTAGGTATTTAATAAGTTTAAGAAACCAACATAATACTGGATGTCTATAGGTATATTTATTACATCAATATCAACAGTTTTTTTGATTACTTTTATTCGTTATTTGAGAACTAAGAGCTTACATTTAATTTTTTTAAACAAAATTTAAATAATATGCCAAATATCCCAGTGTCTTTTTCTGAATTTGCTTCGTATTCAAGTTTTCATTAGATTAATAAGAAATATTTTACTATGTAGTGTAAATGTTTTGAAAAAAACATACCTGAAAATCCACAATTTTCCGTTAATTCTTTGCACCGTTTTTTGGAATCCCTCGCCAAGTCCATTATAACCGGTACAGATAATCCTAAAGCCTGCACAGAATCAGGATATTCGTCCTTAATACAGCTCAAATTGGTAACTTGTTGAATCAAAAATCCCTGTTCATAGGCTGCATAATTCCCTATATATTGTATATAGGGACTGTATATAGCTTTTCCTAAAGTCAGAAGATATTTTTCCTTGTCGTCCGAAAATTTACCTAAAACCATGATAAATTTTATCGACAATCGAAGAAATTACCGCTGGGCCTGGTCTTAAGCCGATTGGATCAATTTGATCTAATCGGAACCCACGCCAAAAGAGTCAATTTAAATATTTATATCACTAATGTTGTTTTCAAAGACCTCCAGATAGTTTTTTCGTTCATACTTACCATGATTTTCAATCAAGTTGAATAAATTTGTAGCAAATTGTTTAGTAATTTGTTTTGCTTCTAACAATAATCCTAATTTATCAGTCTGTTGCTTTAAAGCTGCATCAATACATTCATTAAAACTAGGATCTAGACTTGTTAACAAATCCGTATAAATCTCAATCAAAATTAAAGCTGGTTGTTGTCCAAAAACTACGTTAAACCATTTAATCTGCGCATGCCAATTTGACAGTAAGACATCATAGAAATTATGTATCCATTGTGTAACGCTTTCATCTTGCTCAATTTCTAATTGGTTACGCCATTTTTGAAGCAGTGCTCCCTTTTGACATTTGTGATAGTATTTTAGTAACTGTGGGATACGATCTATTGAAGAAAATATTTTTGCGTAGATTGTTGATTGTTCTGAAAAATAATTCGGTTAAAATCGACTATGTTCGAGTTGTAGGAGGAGCTTATATAACACGCTTTTAGGACACTTACCTATATTCCCAGATGAAAAAGCTTGTACAATAGCAGGACTGGTCATTGCTTCTAAACGATTCTTTAATTCTTCTAACTGTAATTTTCTTTCTTCGTAATCAGCTATATTGACCAATATTTTTAAGGATTGCTGCATACTCAATAGTTTTGAGGATATAAGCTCGATATTACCAGATTCAAAACCTTCTTCGAGTTCATTAGCTAAAAAATAAAAACGACCATATATATAAAAAAATAACTCCGTTCTGGAAGGCATTTTGTTAGTAGATTTTATGCGCAACTCGTATTTTAGACATTAAAACCTGACAATAAAGGGGCTTTCCCCGAATTATACACAAACAAATTAATAACATAAGAAAATTTTGCATCACGTCTACTTGACAAAAGTAAAGCGAAAGAAACGAATAAGTCGAAACCCGAAGTACAAGAATTTTAGCTAGTATTACCTAAGAGAGTCCAGTTATCAGCTTCGTGCAATCCATGTTTAGCGTCTTGCAGTTTTGTTTTTAATCTATCCAATCTTTCAAGCATGGACATGGATTGTCCAGTATTTTGTTCCACCTTTCCAATTTCTTCTTTCACATTTACCATCTTGTCTTTGAGCAGGAGTGCTTCGATTTGAAGATTTTTTGTATCCCTCAACACTCGAGGTAAAGACATTAAAACTTGTTGACTAGCATCTTCTAAAGATGAATTTACTTGCTGAACGTATAGTTGTAGCTTCTTGACCAATTGAGCTGTGTATTGCTAAAAATTAAATACAACAGGCGTTCGGTTATGTGTTATTTCAAATACTAAATACTTATCAAAGTACATGTAACATATTCGAAATGAATTTTTTAATAATTTTAACTCGGAACAAATTAAAAATATATACGTAACATATTCAAGAAATGAATTTTTTAATAATTTTAACTCGAAACAAATTAAAATTTATACACGTGTTTTGTTTAACGCATTATAAAATAAATTCTGACTGAACCATTAAGGCCCAGATTGTTTTCTACATTAAATGGTACGAAAAAATCAAAAAATTCAAACCGCAGATTTCTATTCCGAGACCATTTTTGAGGTTTTTTAAAATTTTACTTTTTAGCAAATTAAAAATCATCACAACTTTGGGTGCTATTTGATAAACCGTATTTTTTCGTAATTTAACAAATTGATAAATGCATGAAAGTTCCGTAAGTAAAAAAGTAGTAATTATGATTTTGGTACGACAAAGTGAATGATGTAATAAAATTATTGGAAATCGAAACATGGGAGATGGAGAGCTGAGAGAAGGAAGGCAGAAATTAGGAGTCCTTTAAATATTTATATACATGTATTATATACCTCCTTATTATCATCCGGTCCGATTTCTTTTAGGGTATTATTAACCCAATTAACGGTATCAAAATTATCTTCATAAAAAGCACTAATGTCCTAAAATAATAATAAAAATAATTAATAATAATATAGCCCTCAGAAAATTAATGTAACATACCATTTTTTGGGTTGTTTCTAATATAGAGTTTTTAATGTTTACGTCAAAAGTGAGGTTAAGTGACGTGGTATTATAGACAGTGGCGGCGCTAGCTCTTAAAATCTTGGGGGGCCACGAAATTTTTAGTAAAATTTGGAAGAGGGGCAGGAAATATTTGAAATAATTTTATTATAAAAAATGGTCCTCAATTCTGTAATATATTTTTCTCCAAGCAATTCTGGGGGAGGCATTATTGGCCAGAGCAATTTAGGGGGGGGGGGGGAAATGACAGGCTTATTTATATCAGAATTTTATTTTAAATAGGTAATATTACGCTTACATAATGCCTCTATTTTAGTTTGTGAGAAAATTTTATTTTAATTTCATTATTGTTATAAAGTACCTAGAAATATTTTCCGCTGTAATTAGGCTATGAAAATTACTTAAATGTCTTCTTTGAATATTATTGAATAAAAAATTATGTAAATCAGTAGACCTGAACCGAAATTATAACAGTTTTAAAATATTATAACTTATACATTATTCAATTAGGAATTCTTGGATTGTGAAAAGATGGTTGGAGTATTGAACCGGGGGAAAATGGTTGCGTCGGGGTCACCAACAATCTCATATTTTACAATTCTATTCAGATTAACGTGCTGTAAAGACATGCTACAAACTACATATATACTCGAATATTTATTTAATGTTACCGAAAGAAAAAGAATTTCTTTAGACATGCTAAAAATTATTAAGAGACATTTTATAATCAACCTTAACTTAGCCCTTGCGAAGAAAGGGTACTGTGCTAATTTCTTATAAAATCAAAAGTTAGTGTTCTTCGGTTGTTTTTCTAAAAAAAGGTTTTTATGTTTTTGGATTTTGAAATATGAAAAGGTATCATTCCTATCTGTTAATAAAAGATTGTTTTAAAGGTAATAATTTTTTATTCCAAAATACAAATTAAGTGGTCACAGTCTTATTTTTATTGTCATTTTCTTCTATAATTCTATTAATAAAATCAACAACTTTTTGGTATATAAACGACTGTCTGCTAAGTGGTTTACAGATCCTCATATGGTCCAAAGGAATTTGATAATATTCACCAGCATCGATTTGAGCAGATTCATTTTTAACGAAAATAATATGTAATTTTAGTGGTGTAATTATTGTGGATTTTGTTTCTACAAAACTAAGAACTCTGATTCCATGTTCGTTCACCACTTTTAAGAAGTCTTCATGAAGTGTTAACAGTGCAGGAGAGCCTGAAATTAAATTTGTGATAAAATTTCAATTAACTTAAAGAATGATATTTTTAAAATTTATTAGATCTATTCGTTTCGCTAATTTGCGTTTACAGTTTCAATCAATGATAAAACTGATTAGGTCAGGTTTAGTTAGCAAAAATTTTAGACAGAAAATACTGAAACTTGATATACGTATATAAACAGGTACTCATAAGGAATTTTTCCCTGTTTCCAATGAGATTTATAGTATACATATTTTGAAAAACATTAACTTCCTAAAGAGTTCCAAAAATATCAGTTATATTCGAACGTTCCTCGAACGTTCTTGCGTATTTCTCTGCCAACTACAGATGCATGAATGATTACTATTGGCTCCCCACTCTTACGACCATGCTTTCTCGTTTCTAACTTTATAATATAATTCATTCTAAGCATACAGCCTAGTTGTGGTGGACTAATATGGAACATTAACAAAAAAAATTGTTCGTTTGCATACTGTATATATGAATGACTGTGGGTGAATTTGTTTGGTAATATTTAGTAGTAACCGCTATGCATGATATAATATTTTTTACCTTCTCTAAGCTCTTGGACTTCCACTGAAGGCCACAGAAATAAGGACGTTGCCTGGCTTAAAGATGCAACATGGGATCCTCTATGAGGTGTACTATAAAATACAACACCTTTTGAGTTAAGGCAGATATTTTTTATGTTTACATCTTCTGAACGATTAGCTGAAATAATAATTATTAATAACATTTTCATAATAATACATTTCCAATAACTAGGTTGGGATTTGGACATTTATAAAGCAATACATATTTGAATTTAAGTTAAAATTTTTCCACTGTTTATTATAAAATTTTCTTAGTAATTGATTACGTAATTCACAAATTTCAGGAACATCCCGCAAATCTTTCATATACAGGATGTTTGTTTGAAACGCCGCATCTTGAATAACTCCTTTGTTTTAAGAGATACAAAAAAATCTTCAGAAGAAAAGCTAAACTAGACAAAAGTGCCCACTTAAGGACTATAATAAGAATTCTGCATCACTTCCGGTTTCAGCGGAAATTAAGATAAAAGATCCTTAAAATAAAGGAGTTATTCGTGGTGCATGTTTCAAACAAACACCCTGTATATGATTAAAATCAGTCAGTATTATGGACACATCACTATTTTAATATCATTTAATACAACCTCTCCGCGCTTCTAAATCTGTACTACTAAATTACAATTTACTAGACAATAACAATAATTCTGTATTGTGAACATTTTTAGTAGCGTTTAGTATTCTTGTCTTAGTAGTGCTATTAAGATTTAGTAAAAAATTAGGAACATAGCCCTACTTTTTTTATATCAGTTTTATGGCATTTGCTTCTAAGGCAATTAGCCAGGATAATTCTAATTTTCCATATTGAAAATTTTATGTTTCAACCGGATTCGAAACCGAGATCTTAGCAACGCAGGAAACGTATGTATAAACACTATTATTTCAATTATTATTATTACAATTACCGACAAAGAAATTGAAAAAATTAAGTCACATAAAATAAAATTGGATAGTGATTAAAAAAAAAAAAAAAAACTCCAGTCTAGACATTAACATGTCTAGGGGTGGGGTGCGGAATTAGGGTTGCAACCCTCCTCGGTAATGGGTGAACACGGGGGTCCGAATGTAGATATGACCTTGAAGTGGTCCAGAACGTGCCTAGCTATACTACTGTGTTCGGCTTCGCCCTGCCTACAAAATCATAAAATGCATAAGAATTAATATTTTCAAAATCCATACCTTTGGTAAGTATATTTTTTACTACAAGTCCTCCCATTGAATGTGTAAGCCATACAATAGGTCGTTTTCCCACCCCAACTTTGGCTAATCTTTCCAGAATATTATCACTTCTTATTTCTAGAGTTTTATCTTCAACTTTATCCTGTGGACAAGCAGGAGCCCATAAGGATAAATGGGAATCATAATTTATTCCTATTATCCGAATATTTTTACAGTCTTTTGGTAACCAGTCTTTCGGCCAACATGGCGTATAATCTTCTCCTATATCAGAACTTGATACCTGTTCCCTGAAAAATTAATATTTAGTAAAATGGAATTTACAAGAAACGTCTTGGGATGGAGTGCCTTCCCGGGTCAAGGGGTCTTCTTCCGGGAAGATAATTTTTTAAAAAATGCATTTTTTTACCCTGGACAAGAATATGGTCCATCTTCTGCTATTGTTTCTGGTAAATCATGATAAATAACTTCGTAATCTTTTCCGATTTCTTCCCATTCTTGTACTTGTCGTTTTTCTATTTCCAGCAAATATTCTCTCGTGTGTGGGTCGCTTGAAGGTGGTGGTTTTGGCGGCCGAACTTCTAAAAACATTAGAAAATATATTTAGTTATAAGCACGGTGTATAGAATACGATAATGTAGGGTGACCATTCGTCCCGCTTTTTGCGGGACTGTCCCGCATTTTGATTGGGTGTCCCGCATTAAGATGCGTCTCGCAAAAGTCCCGCATTCTAACATTTTATCCCGCAATTTAACATTTTGTCCCGCATTGTAACTTGTATTTGAGGAAATGAGGACCTTTTGTTTTGCTCTTCACTTAGATTTGGGAGCTGGGGACCTTTTTTTTTTGCTCTTCACTTGGATTTGGGAGGTGAGGACCTTTTTTTGTTCTTCACTTGGATTTGGGAGAGGTGAGGACCTTTTTTTGTTTGCTATTCACTTATATTTGGGAAGTGACGACCTTTTTTTGCTCCGTCCCGCATTGCCTTCTTAAGAAAATGGTCACCCTACGATAATGGCTTTGGAGCATATGTAATTCTTGTTCCTATTAGTATACTTACGTTCTTCTTGATTTTTCTTTCTTCTTCTTAAAAATTTGATTCCTTTTTTTACTTCTTTTTCTTCTCTTTGTCTCCATGTAAAAAAAACACCACCTAATAATCCATGGACGACTATAATATCTACATCAGTAAGTCCAACTCTCCGAAATGCTGGATGAAGAAGATAAATTCTTCTTACGTATTTTCCATCTCCGCTATCATCTAAATCCAGGTTAACCAAAATTCTAGCTGCAGGACCACTTATTCGAATATCATCAGATTTTATTAAGTTCGCTAACACTCCTATCCATCCTAAAATATTATATTAGGTCAGATCACTGGCGTATTCAGGAGGGGGGGGGGGGAACCCTGACTGGGGGCACGTGCTTTGATTTTTTACCCAAGCTTTGAATCTACAAAATTTCAATTTTGACCCGTTTGGGAAAAGAGTTTCGCCATCTGCCTTAGACAAATATTATATGTGTATTTTACCTGATTTAAAGACATCTTGTAGTAATTCTGGACAAGTGGTTGAAATATTACTTATAATTTTAAGTATAGATATTACAATTTCGGCGTTACTTTGATATTTTTTATATATCTCCATTAAAAGTGGCAATCCATCCATATTAACAATGTCTTTAGCATACATACTGTCCCCTATAGTACTATGATGTAAAAGACTTTCAACGGCAGCTGGTAAAACTTCATGTTTATACAATAAAATCTTTGCAACTTCGTTAGAATTATCATCTTCGACTAAATGTCCTAAATCATTTAAATTAACAAATTTCTTTTTAATAAAATATGCTAAACAAGGATGTGTACTGGCACTATTCAATGATATCATAAAATCTTGCAACCATTTTGCAAGACCGATATGATTTTGGTCATTATTTAAACAAGTTTGTGGAGCGTTTAAAAAATAACGTAAATCTACATTTTTAGATCTGGCTAATCCTATCGCTGTCCTTGCATCGCACATGTGAGCAAGAAGAGAATAATGCCAATCATCAAGATTATGGATTTGAGCTAGTGATCGTACAGCTCTTAAACGAATTTCACGATTATCACTTTGAGCAAGATTCAATAGTCTTTTTGCATATGAAAATGTAACAGCATCCCAAAATCTGTCATAAGGTGAAATAGATTGTTCTGCTTGTTCTTTAATGATGATATAACTGCTACTATTTCTTAGTTTATTACGATTTTCATAAAATTGTATTGCTTTTGTGTCGAGAGTATTATTTAATATATCGAGGGTTTTTTTTATTTGATATGTTATGAAACCAAACCTGAAAATTGAGAAAATATTAGTTTTTACTTTGTTTTAGGGTTATATTTGTAGAACTAACCCGCATAGAAGGGCAGATAGAGCTGATTTTTTTAATAAAGACCTGAAATTTTTATTTGCGTCTGGCATTGCTATTTTTCAAAATTTTTATTTTTAAATTACATTTTGACAGTTATGTGGTTAGAAATACGTAACTCATTTTGCATTTGGTGACAAATCAAATGTCAAATGTTGGATTAAAACAATCAGGTTGGAATTTCATAAATGGAAATAAAAAAATTGAAATCAAAGAAAGTTAAGATATTCATAAGTATTATTGGAAAATACTACATATTTTAGAAGAATTGTCTGTCAAATAGATTTTCGAAATGGGTTTTTTTGATGCAGTATCGCCAACTGGTGTGGGTGAAAAAGCGTAAAATCCCTATTGCGGGTGACGTTGCGGCACTAGACGTCCAATAGCTCGATCCATGCGAATTACATGCACTATCCTTCTCCAAGATTGGTTGTAAAAAGCACATGGCGCGGGGGTTTATTTCTTACCTAAAAATGCACAGAAAATAAATTAACCAACCGTAATAAGTTAATTAAATTGTGTTGAATGTAAATTAATTAAACGTTGGTTTAAAAATCAGTTATAGTTTGTGCTTAGAGTTTTTTTTTTCTATAATAAAGTGGACAAAAGTGAGTCAATCTTGTCTTTGAAGGATCGCCATTTTGCCACGAATAACACGTTTTCTACAATTATTCCTGTGTTTCTTAAAGAAATATTATTTGTTAATTGATTTAGTTAAAATATTTCAAAATGTCGAACGAAGAAACCAGTGCAGATAGGAATGTTGAAATATGGAAAATTAAAAAATTAATTAAAAGCTTGGAACTAGCCAGAGGGTGAGTTTTTAATTATTTCATTCATCAATTTGACATTTAATCTTTCAAATTCACTAATTCCTCTATCTCGGATTTACAATATTTGATATGTCATCGACCTAACAGACAGACGACCTTGATTTTTTTCCTTTTACATATGTTTTACGCCTTTTCAGCAATGGAACAAGTATGATTTCATTGATAATTCCTCCAAAAGATCAAATTAGTAGAGTGAGTAAAATGTTAGCCGATGAATTTGGCACTGCATCGAATATCAAGTCCCGAGTTAACAGATTATCAGTTCTGGGTGCTATTACGTCTGTGCAGCATAGATTAAAATTATACACGAAAGGTAAGTAACAAAACTACAATCAAAAATCACTTTTGAACAGTGACATATGTTTGTTCTTGTCAAAAATATACTCTTCAAATAAATTTGAAAGTAACTGTTAAGTGACGTCATTACTTTCTTTCTATGTTTCTAATGTTAATATTTCTTTTCAGTGCCCCCAAATGGTCTAGTTATATACTGTGGAACAATTGTAACTGATGAAGGCAAAGAAAAAAAAGTTAACATAGATTTTGAGCCATTTAAACCAATAAATACCTCGTTATATTTATGCGATAATAAATTCCATACTGAAGCACTCACAGCACTACTTGCTGATGATAATAAATTCGGATTTATTGTTATGGATGGTAATGGTGCTCTATTTGGTACACTACAAGGAAATACTAGAGAGGTAGGTGGTAGACACTTGTCAAAACACGGGCGAATTTGGCTTTGGCGGCAAAAGGCTTGTCGGTCGCCGCCAAAACCAAGTTTTCCCCTGAAAAATTTCATTTACAACAAAAATTATTTTTAAACTAAATAAAAAAGTGCTTACACATTAAATGAGAATTAAAAGATGTGAAAAAGTATTTAATAATGTCCTACTCTTATTAATTTCAATTTTTAATATTATTTTTTTTTAATTTCTAGGTTCTACATAAATTCACGGTAGATTTACCGAAGAAACACGGTCGTGGAGGTCAATCAGCATTGCGTTTTGCCCGTTTAAGAATGGAAAAAAGACACAACTATGTTAGAAAAGTAGCTGAAGTTGCAACACAATTATTTATAACGAACGATAAACCTAATATTGCTGGACTTATATTGGCCGGTAGCGCTGATTTCAAGACTGAACTTAGTCAATCAGATATGTTCGATCCTGTAAGTACCAATCAAATTTGAATCATGCCAGTTTTAATCTTTCTTTCACTAACAAATCCCATATTACATCTGTTCCCATATTTAATCAATCCTCTGGGCATTTGATTTGACCCACAGTTTTAAAAATGACATATGTTTATGCCCTCATAATTTATATTGTATAAGGCGCAAATAGCCTTTGTTGCTGTGCGCCAAAAATTTTAACTAACTAACTAACTTTATATTGTATAATCTCACTAGAAAACTAACCAAAACTATAATATTATATTTCTGGCAGAGAAATTTAATTTTAAAAAAATCAGTTCTTTATATATTGTCCTTTAGTCTCTGTTACTTATTTGGTAGTTTAAAGCAGTGTTTCCCAACCACCGGTCCGTGAGTTTTTTTTGCCGGTCCGCGAGATTTTGTTATAAAATCTCCGGGTTTGTAGTTTGAAGGGGAGGACCTTTTTTTTTTAATTTGCTCATCACTTACATTTTGGAGGGGAAGAACTTTTTTTTTAATTTGCTCTGACTTACATTTTGGAGGGGAAGACTTTTTTCTTTTTTTCTCATCACTTATATTTTGGAGGTGAAGACCTTTTTTTTTGCTCATCACTTACATTTTGGAGGTGAAAACTTTTTTCTTTTCTTCTCATCACTTATATTTTGGAGGTGAAGACCTTTTTTTTGCTCATCACTTGTAATAATTTTGTGATACACATTACTTTCTAAACTTGCCGGTCCGAAAATTTTGTTCTTCAAACTCAACTGCTTTTACTACTCTGCCATGTTTTTAACATTTTCCTGCTCAGATAAAATATTAGTACATTGTAAAAATGTAATTAACATTGAATTTATATTTTAGCGGCTACAAGCGAAAGTAATCAAACTAGTAGATGTATCATACGGTGGTGAAAATGGATTTAATCAAGCAATAGAATTAGCAGCGGAATCATTACAGAATGTTAAATTTATTCAAGAGAAAAAACTTATTGGAAGATATTTTGATGAAATTAGTCAAGATACTGGAAAATATTGTTTCGGTGTTGAAGATACGCTCAAAGGTTTAGAATTGGGTAGCGTAGAGACACTTATCTGTTGGGAAAATTTAGATATACAACGATACGTTCTTAAAAATCATATTACAGGAACGGAAACCATTCTACATCTCACACCCGAACAAGAGAAGGATAAAACGCACTTTACCGACAAAGAAGTAAGTAACACTATCATTATTTAACTATAATAATATTTATTTATTGTCCGCATACAATACATTATCATTAATAGACAGATTAATCAACATCAATCAGATAAATTACAATAACATGATAAATGATCACACTGGTCAACACAATTTTTGCTGACTTACATCTAAGACTTGTTTCACAAAATAGTAATGGACCTAAAATTGAACCCTGCGGTACTCCATACATAATATTGAGCGAATCTGACCTGATCTTGGTGTTTCTTTTTCAGAACGGTGTCGAGTTGGAATTAGTCGAATGCCAACCACTATTAGAATGGCTAGCAAACAACTATAAAAACTTTGGTGCAACGCTAGAAATCATTACGGATAAATCACAAGAAGGATCACAATTTGTCCGAGGTTTTGGTGGAATTGGAGGCAAGTATTTAAAATTGTTTAATAATATTTTACGGAGAATGTACTTAACTATTCAAGATATGTGACTAATTTTTTGTTTCGAAAATGAATGGTTAAGTTAGTTCTTAGATTGGTAGCACACAAGTACACTTATAAAATTTATGCTTATGTAATTTTCACATCTTTAACTAACTTTTGGGCATTGGTACTAACTTATATGAACATATTTTGTAACATTAATACCGTTCAGAAGTTATACTTAACGAATATTCAACTCGTTAATGAATATGTACTTCGGAACCACTACAGTTAATGAATATGTACGTCGGGTTCAACATTCAGTCATATTTGATTATGTGTCGGATTGACTCAAGATTATTAAAGTAAAAGTTGTCTCGTAACTTCTGACCAATCAGAGCGTGAAAGGGAATTCGTCACATGTATGCGTAGTGCAAACTAGCATACAGAATTAATATAGATATTGCACGTTTTTTATTATTTTTATTGACTATTTTCATAATAGATATTTATTTCGAGACATTTCTACTGAATAAATTATAAATAAAAACCTAAGGAAATTTTATACTGATTTATATAAAATTTAAGGTGATGGGTATTTGTATTATAGTTAATAAATAACAACAGGATATTTTGATCAGATTATGTTTTCGGAAAATAACGCATTTTTTGTGTTTTTAACTAAAATATGTAAAATATTTAATCCGCTATTTAACACAGTAAACGAGTGAACATCCATAGTCCAGTGGTAACGTTCTCGACTCGTAAGTTGCAAACTACAGTTCGAATCCCGTCAATTTTTATTTTTTCTGTTTTTTTTTTTCATTTTTATTTTGTTTAAATTATTTTGTCAAAATTCTAGTTATATTTTGGTAAATGTTTAAATTTTTAAAAGCGTAAATTTAATAACCAGTGGGAAGTGTTGAAATTATAATTTAATTCTATGTTTGAATGTATACGAAATCAGCGGGGTGGAGTTTATGATTTAAACAACCAATGGAAGCCGTAGGCGCAATTTTCAAAATATTAATGAACCTTGCTATATGAAAAAAATACTGCAAAAATTTAGAAACCCAAATAATGGTATTAGGCATTCGAATTAAAATTAATAAAAAAATATTTTAACATAAAATTTGTTTCGGCATCCCGAATAATCATCATTCACTTACTAAATACTTGTGAAACCCTGAAATGTGTGAAAATTCACACTTCACATAATTTTTTCTTTTTAAGGGTGGTTTCTTAAATATTATTTAAATACATATAAACTTATGAGGTCTCAAAAATTACCTACAAAGCCCTGAAATGTGTGAAAATTCACACTACACATCAATTTTTTTTATTGTGCGGTTCGGTCTGTTTATTATGTATCTGATTATATAACTTGTGTACGGTATGCTCCAAATTTGTTGTATGGCTATTTTGTGAACCGAAATGCACCTATCGCTATATATTTGTTGGTTATGTTATGCTTGCTGGATAACGCCAGGCATACTACGCTACAAGGTGGACTTTCAGTCATTGCAAGCTGATGAACCTCTCGATGATGTGGATCTTGATGATTATTAGTTTTGTTATTTGTTAATAACAAAATGATAGCACAGGTATTTTATTAAATGTAGAATGAAAATAAGTTTTTTTTTTATTTTATTTTGTTACAATTTCGTTCACGTATCATGCGTTTGCAATTTTTTTATTTGCAGGTTTTGTCTACGTTTTGAGATTTATTTTTTATCATTCGTTGGATCATTTTTTTTGTGTATATAGTATTTTATTTTGCTTAGATTCTAAGTTTCAATCAGATAAGCTTAAAAATATAAAATTCCCGATTTAGATGATTTTGATTTTAATTCCCGCCAATTATTGAGATCTGACAATAACTGAAGTGACGCCTAGCGGAATATTTTGGAACTTAACGGAATAGGATTTTGTTTTATGTGGCTCATTTAATTACATTGTTTGTATGTGTTAAAGTGAAGAAAACTTTAATAAAATCGCAACAAAATTAACTGCAATGTGAATTGTTGTGTATCAAATAGCAAATGTCAAAAATATCCTATTCCAATCGCCATTTTGTAAGCGACAACAACGCCTCTATAGGTAATGTCACTTCTCAATAGGGGAATTCTAATTTCCCACATTTAGGATTTTTATGCAAACGGGCATTAGTGTTTCATAGCCTTTTTATTATGAAAAATATCTTTTTATAAACGAATATTTCAGGTATTGTGTAAAAACAGAATTTGAAATGTTTTAAATGTGCTACGTAAAATTTTTCGCATGTGTAGCATAAAATGATGGCACGATATATCAGTGTTGCCCAACCGCTGGTTCGCCAAATATTTTTGGTGATCCGCGAAAGATTCGGGAACTTTAAAATATAAGCTATTTCAAAGGTTTAGGCGAAACTAACTGGAATTTTTATTTTTGTAAGTTGCCATTAGCTCTTCTTTTATGGTTTGAAGTAGGCTTTTGCTAAACAAAATTATCAAAAGCCTCACTTAGGCCCGGTCTTTCCACCTTCAGATAAAGTTCCAGGTAACTATCTGACAGATAAGGTTATTTGTAACTTCATCTGCTGAATAAATGTCAATACCAGTCAGTGAATCCAATACGTCAGTCTCATTATCTGTTAGATAACTATCCGATAGATACATTTGTATAGAAAGAAGGGATGACATTTACTCAGCAGATGAAGTTACAAATAACTTTATCTGTCAGATAGTTACCTGGAAGTTTATCTGAAGGTGGAAAAACCGGGCCTTAATCTGTAAAAGTAACTAGAATTGAAAATCTAGTTCCGCCTAAACCAAAAAAATTTTAACTGATATATTATCGCGGAATTTTTTGGCTTATCTGATTGTAGTAATATGGGCTTTATATTTTAATTTTATTTGTTCTAATGTAATATCTCCTTTTTTCACAATTTTTGGTAAGTGTTAATTGCATTTTACCATATTCTTGCTTTTCTCTAATGCTATTTCTAACACTTAACGTTTCTGTACGCCTATTATGTAATCTCTGTAAGATACAGAGACAGAATTAAAGTATAGGCTTACAGAGATTTACAAAATATGTTTTACGTAGATTAAAGGGCAGGGTAAGCCCCACAGTTCTCACAAGTTTCTTATACATAACTAATAGTTTGAAATAAAATTAACAGTCTATAGATTTTTACAGCGAATTTTTATTTACATAAAAAACAGGATGCCCAACACCATCCTAAGCTAGCGATGACTTTGAAGTGAGCCAGAACGTGCATAGTTATACTACTATTTGGTTCTCAGGAAAAGTGCACCGGTCACTAGATGCGAGATGAGTTTGGGGTGTGATTCTAGGCTTGGGGCGGAGTTTGGATAGAACGCAGGGGTCCAATATCATCCTAAGTTAGCGATGGCCTTGAAGTGAGCCAGAACGTGCCTAGGTATACTACTATTTGGTTCTCAGAAAAAGTGCACAGGTCACTAGATGCAAGATGAGTTTGGGGTGTGATTCTAGGCTTGGGGTGGAGTTTGGGGTGTGATTCTAGGCTGGGGGCGGAGTTTGGGGTGTGATTCTAGGTTGGGGGCGGAGTTTGGATAGAACACAGGGGTCCAACACCATCCTAAGCTAGCAATGGCCTTGAAGTGAGCCAGAACGTGCCTGGCTATCCTACTATTTGGTTCTCAAAAAGTGCGCAGGTTACTAGATGCGAGCAAAAAACTGATTTTGGTCGATTTACTTTTTGACTTATAACTTTTTTTGTTTCAATACATACAAGTTTCTAATTTACACGTTCTAAAGGCAATTTTTACCGACCGCCAACATATATAAGGGAGGTATTTTGATCATACCGATTTTGACATTTCGGGATTTCGATGAATCTCCACGAATTGAGGTCCCTACATAACGTTTTGACTATTTTTAGCATGATGTCTGTCGGTCTGTCTACACGTGCAGAGCAAATTCGGCTAAAAGTATTTTTATAAAACTTCATATTTAAGCTTTTGACATCAATGGCACGAGTTGATCAACTTTTAGTAAAATTCGTTTAACTAGGAGTGGGAATTCAGCATACCAATCAGTAATAGTTGATTTGCCTGGTGCAGAGTCTCTATAACGCTTATCAAGCCACTGTTTGGCTTCAACAGTATTTTTTCCCATAAAAAAACAACGTTTAATCAACATACGAATTTTTTTTTTTATTCATTCTTTTGAAAATTACAAAACTGGAGTCACTAAAACCACTGTAACCTCTAAACTAATTGTCAGAATGTCATGAAATTTTCACACGTATCGTTTGAAGGTTGGTACTATCCAGAAATCATATGGGTCTGTCAACAGTGTTGCCATATATATGTCAGACCGGAGACTTATTAAGTGAAGTGTTAATTTCAAAGGAGCAAACTATTGAAATCAAAATATTTTCTTTGTTTTTTACAAAAGTGTAATTTTATTTCAGATTGTTAGTTTTGTATAACTTGTGAGAACTGCGGTGTTTATTTTGTCTTTAATATTTCCGATGTGATATATATTCTGAAGTACGTTTCATTTTATTTTTAGGTATACTGCGTTATAAGGTAGATTTTCAAAGTATGCAACTTGACGATATGGACCTTAATGATGATTTTGATCTGGATGATTATTAGACAACAAATTTTCTACAAATTATTTAAAAAAAAAAAATTCATAAAAACAGACATAAGTACGAATGATCGTTAATTATTATATTTAAATAAAGAAAAAAAATATTAAGTTGATATTTCGTTCCAATTTGTCTGGTTCGTATATCAACACTACGGGAACAAAATATTCGAAAATATTTCACTTTTAAATTAGTGAAATAATTTCGAATTTTAATTTTCGTTTTTAATATTCCAGTGTATTTTTAAATAAAGGGTTTGTTTTTTTCATTTTACATGAATGGACTGATGAATTATATTTTTTAAAGCCTGTGAAGCATAGTTTATAATTGTCGCATAGCATAAGTACATATCATGGCATATTATAAGACATAACTATTGGGTTTATAATGAAACTGCATAAGAACATAAGACAGTACTCTCAATCCACGCATTCCACGTCAACATCCACATTTTCTCACTCCAAATCACCTTGCACAGATTCATTATTTTCACTACAGAAATTAGGAATTTTTTTACGAAATTATTTATAAATGTTCAGTATCAGAACTTTGCAATCTTCTGATAAATGACATTTTTCTTTAGTAGCCACGTCCACATTTTCGCACTCCAAATCACCTTGCACAGATTCATTATCACTACAGAAATTAGGAATTTACGAAACTAACTTTTTATAAATGTTCAGTATCAGAACTTTGCAATCTTCTGATAAATGACATTTTTCTTTAGTAGCCACGTCCACATTTTCGCACTCCAAATCACCTTGCACAGATTCATTATTTTCACTACAGAAATTAGGAATTTCTTTACGAAACTTTTTATAAATGTTCAGTATCAGAACTTTGCAATCTTCTGATAAATAACATTTTTCTTTAGTAGCCACGTCCATATTTTCGCACTCCAAATCACCTTGCACAGATTCATTATTATCACTACAGAAATTAGGAATTTACGAAACTAACTTTTTATAAATGTTCAGTATCAGAACTTTGCAATCTTCTGATAAATGACATTTTTTTTTAGCAGCCACGTCCACATTTTCGCACTCCAAATCACCTTGCACAGATTCATTATTTTCACTACAGAAATTAGGAATTTACGAAACTAACTTTTTATAAATGTTCAGTATCAGATCTTTGCAATCTTCTGATAAATGACATTTTTCTTTAGTAGACACGTCCACATTTTCGCATTCCACGTCAGCGTCCACATTTTCGCACTCCAAATCACCTTGCACAGATTCATTATTTTCACTACAGAAATTAGGAATTTACGAAACTAACTTTTTATAAATGTTCAGTATCAGATCTTTGCAATCTTCTGATAAATGACATTTTTCTTTAGTAGACACGTCCACATTTTCGCATTCCACGTCAGCGTCCACATTTTCGCACTCCAAATCACCTTGCACAGATTCATTATTTTCACTACAGAAATTAGGAATTTACGAAACTAACTTTTTATAAATGTTCAGTATCAGAACTTTGCAATATTATGATAAATGACATTTTTCTTTAGTAGCCACGTCCACATTTTCGCATTCCACGTCAACGTCCACATTTTCACACTCCAAATCACCTTGCACAGATTCATTATTTTCACTACAGAAATTAGAATTTTTTTTACGAAACTATAAATGTTCAGTATCAGAATTTTGCAATCTTCTGGTAATTCAACCAGAAGCTTCATTGGTGACCAAATCTGGTTTATAATAACTATAACATAACGCAATACGTTTGGAACAATGGGTTTGACTTTTCAAAACATCTGTAATAAAAAGAACAAAGAGAGTAGTGTAATTTTTATACTTATGTATCCATAGGATATTTATTATGTACCAGACTTAATCTATGATTATGCTGTCATGTTATACGGTTATGCTATGCGTCTGTTATAAATAAGACGAGTTTTTTTTTTTTCCAAAGATATTTTTAGGCTCATGACAGTCTATATTGAAGGCTAGTTTTTAAAAATATTAATTTATTGGTCAGAGTTGCAACGAGTTGTGTATATGTCTGTCATTTTCTTTAAAAAGTCCTAAAGGTATTTTTAATTTAATAAGCTTTAATTTAAAATAATCTTTTAAGATTTGGGTTCATGGACTTTTTGATGGGCTTTATAAACGGCATAGCTTTAAAATTTTGTAAGTCATTCTTTGTCTTTAACACTAGACGCCATGACATTTATAAACTGTTCTTTAGCTGTCGCCGAAAACTTGAGAAGTTGCTAACTTTGGAAGAAATTCTTTGGCCGCATAGCTTTTATAATCACTCTAGGTTCGATTCTCGTTGATATTGCAGGATAGAACTACTTGATCCGGTTCCGCAAACTGAGCCGGCTCAGCAAACTGAACGACCTCCACTGATCCGGTTCCGCAAACTGAGCCGAAATTCCCATCTCTAGTTACAATGGTTGTCTACAAAAGAGGTACTTGGTTAAAATCTTGAGGATTTCATTTCCGATTTGTCAAAAGACAGTTATTAGATCCTTGCGAATTTTTATCCATCTATATAATCATCACATTTGTGACTCGTTCGTGTGTAATGACTCATACAGGAATAAGCACTGAAATATCCTCGTGTAATATAGTTCCGGAGGTCTATTTTGGTGTTTTTCATCGCAGTGTCCATGAAGTCTAGTCTTAATATTTTAATTCAATCCCATGAATTACGCACGTGTTAAGTTATGTTACGAATAGGACTTTTTATTGAATTACGTATAATTTCTTTGGCATGCTGCATATATTAGTACTTTGTAAGTATTTTGAAGTTTATATATTTTGTAAAAATGAATATTTGGCAAAATGGAATTATCAATTAAATCATAAACAATTTACGTACAATTTTATAGTGTTTATTATGATAACCTATACCTGAAAACCTAATTCCTTTAACCTTACGTCAAGTGCAAGTGAGCTCTTAGTATCGTGCGTCTTTAAGCAGAGGTAGAATTAGTCTTGTACTACATCATTTCGTTCACTCTGCTTTGTTATCGTGAATACATTTGACGCATGCATTCACATTCATGTGTGTTAGTATATTTCGCGAATGTACGGTGTGGACTTGTGAAATCAATCGTGGCTGGGTGTCCAAACTCTCCATTCCAGACCTAGTGTATTACGAGGATTACAGCATCGCAAAGGGTCCTTTGCTCCACTTCAGAAACGAGATTTACGTAGGTAATCGCCGTTTCAGAGCTTTTCAATTTTAATTTACGCATTTTATTTAATATAAAAGTGATCTGTTTGTTTTTTTTCTGTGCTTTATGCAAAGCCAAACGGGTAGACAAATTTAGTACAGGAGGTAAAATAATCCGAGAAAAGTTTAGTGGTTTTAGGGGTTAAAAATAGTCTAAAGGTTTTTATTCAACAACTGGTACTGTTAAAATAATGGGTTGAATTTCCGAAATTAACACAAAACTTTATTTACTGGCCTTTCATCTATTTACATCTGACTGGCAGACGGTTTGATGTATTTATAGGTTAAAGTAGGAATATTCGTAACGCAGATCCGTCACAGCTCGATCCACAAACGCGCCTAAAAAGTGTTTCACTTCAAAAATTCAGAGTACAAAAAAATACATTTTATTGTAACAACACAAAAATACATCAAGTATAAAATTACAATAAATTACAAATATAACATCCCATAAATTATTTTATGATAATATTACAAGGTGCTTACATAATTTTAAAACAATAAAAACTTATTTTCCACAATTAAATCTAACTGAGTTGTACTGGTTTTTCTGGGCTGCTTGAAGGGCTTTCGTTAGGAACTATCGGCATTTTAAGTGCTCTTAATCTTCGAGTAAGTTCATCTTCTTCTGGTGTTTTAATTTTGTCTAGTGTACTTAGATCTTCATCTGATATTCCACCAGTTCCAGTATTGGTGTCATTATTTTCTGGTTCAGCTAAAAGATCGGCTAATTCTTGCTCCAATTCTGCATCCAATGTTGAAGTCAAATTTTGACTCAAAGAAGTTTGAATATCATCATGAGTTTCTAAAACCTGAAATTAGAAATTTGGTTTATAAAAATGGTGTTATAGCGGTTTACCAGGATATTTACACTATTGCTTGCGGTCTACCGACATATAGCGTTGCATAAGTGCATCGGAACCTTTTTAGGGTTTTGTAGGTATGACCAAAAAACCCTTATACCGTCATTTTGTCGTCTGTCTGTTCGGTAAAAATTGTAGCCAAACGGCTAAACCTAGAGAGTTGAAATTTGACATGCTTATACAACTCTTTGACCCGCACATAGGAAAAATACTTAAACATCTAAAAAACATATCCCCCTAAAAATATAAACAAATATATGCTCATCGAAAAAAAAAATTTTTTTGTTACAATTCTGTGTAGGTATCAAATGAAAGCTCTTGGTACGGGGATTAATGATCAAAATTTTATTTTTGCAAAATAAATTATTTTGACGCGATTTTTGCCAAAATTGTGCAAATTTTTGTACCACACCTGTAGCCCAGATGGTTTACACTAAAAATCTGAAAAAATTCTATGTAATGTACATTGGTGTGAACCAGAATAGTACAACAGGAATTTTTGATCGGATTATGTTTTCGGAAAATATAGCATTTTTTGTTTTTAACTAAAATATTTAATCCGCTATTTAACACAGTAAACGAGTGAACGTCCGTAGTCCAGTGGTAACGTTCTCGCTTCGTAAACTACTGTTCGATTCCCGTCAATTTTTATTTTTTGTTTTTTTTTTGCATTTTTATTTTGTTTAAATTATTTTGTCAAAATTCCAGTTAAATTTTGCCAAATGTTGCATTTAATTTTTAAAAGCGTTTAATATCCAGTGGGAAGTGTTGAAATTATAATTTAATTCTATGTTTGAATGTATACGAAATCAGAGGGGCGGATTTTATGACTTAAACAACCAATGAAAGCCGTAGGCGCAATTTTCAAAATATTTGCTATATAAAAAAAATACTGCAAATATTTAGAAACCCAAATAATGGTATTTAAACTTTTTCTATTTTGTTTTTTCATGGCTTTTAAAATAAAAATTTGGCATTATATAATCAAACATCCTCGTTTAGGGACTATTATGTGAATGTAGTGGTTGGCCGGATTGGTTTGATAGTTTTATATTTTTCAAGGTAGCTGTCAATTTTGGTTTTGTAAAATTTGCAGGTTTAATTAATTTAGAATTTCTTTAATACTGCTGGGTCGCGAAAAAATGCGTCTTTATTGGTCCGCAATGAAAAAAAGGTTAAGAAACACCGCTCTAAACAATACATACTTCTTCTAAATCAGTCATGGTATCAGCAACTCCATCTTCTGTAAGACCAGTGTCCTTGAAAACATCTTTAAGAGCATTAAGTCCACTTTTATAGGATTCTAGAACTTTTCCATCATGTTCTGCAGTATCCAGGCGTCCAAGTAAGGTCTGTACATTTTCCAACACAGAAAGTTGTTTATCAATTCTTCTGCCCAACTCTTTCTCTTTCCTCAATGAAGTTTTGGCCTTAAAAAAATTCACATGCGTTTAAATTACGTCAAATATGACCCTGTTTTTATTATGATTTTTTCAAAAGATTGGGGTATAATTGCAATGTACAAAAATTGCTTTGATATCTTTTTTTATAACAGGCAATTTGATTAATTGCATTTTTAGTTTGGGAAGGTATTTTATAAGGTAATTACCATATTTTTCAATCCTTTTCTAAGATAAGCCTTTGTTGTTTCTAGTGCTAAATTTTTTTCTTTCTCCAAATCTTCAATTTTTTGAATTAATAAATTTTCATTTTCCTGTAAGGTAAATTTCCCCATATCTACACTACTAATAGGCTCCAATTTACCGTTTTTACTCGCAAATTTTACCATCAAAACCGTTTTATCATGGTCTTTATTTACATATTCAATACTATCTATTTTATTTTGAACTTTTAAATAGTGTAACAACATTTTTAAAGTGTCCAAATTGTAATCTTGAAGTTCACATATATTAATAAGTTCGTTAATAGTCATAACTTTATTACATTTCTCTTTTGGGACTGAATTAAATATATTTTCACTTTGTTTTTTAACACTTTGTACATGTACAAATGTATTTTCAACATTTGTGGGTGGACTTACGGTGTTTTTTACTTTACTAAATCCCCATGACAATGGTTTTTTAGCTAAATTAAATGCCCATCCAGTCCAAGTTTTTTGGGGTGGTTCTAAAAATTTCTCCAACGTTATTATATCCCCATTTTTAAACATTTCCCCAACAACAGTACTTAAACAAGCTGGTGTTCTACCATTTTGTATAAAATATTGTTTTAATTCACTTTCAGAAAACGTGCAAATTTTATTAAAATCACACCAAACTTCTGTTATACCTTTCCAAAAAAATAATTTAGAATCCCAATCGCGTGAATTTGCACTTCTTTCGCGAAAGGGGGCGTATAAGGCATTTATTCTAGCACTATCCCCCCAGAATTCTGGAAGTTTTTCAGGGGGTAATTCGCAAAGGGGAGTTTTTGGTTTCATAGTTGTTAAATTTAGGGTTAGTTTTACATTTAAAAACACTTTGATTTAATACTTATTTTATATTATAGTGTTAAATATAAAATTAACTTATGGTTATTTAATATCGTGTTTTTTTATATTAATTAATATATTTTTAAAAGACACAAAATGTTCAATGTCACCCTATCACTACTTTTGCGTAAGAATGTATTTTAAAGTATGATTCACGATTAAATAGACGAAGTAACCTGTTTGGAGACTACACAAGTTTAGAAAAACTGTGCATGGAACGGTTGTCTGTTTGACAGATGCTCTTTGACGGACATTTTGACAATTTGACACTTAGATCAACAGCTGATTTTTGACAGCTGTCATTTAATCGTGGCTAAAGGTGTAAATTAATATAAAAAACTTGTTAATATATTATGTAATCTTTTTTACACAGAGCTACATGATAAATAATATTGTTAACTGATAATTTATACGATATTTTTATACAATTGATTTTTTTGCAATGCAGTAGTAAGAAAAAATTAAACTCATTATCATTTGTAATAGATTCGACATTGAACTAAAAGCAACAAATTAATTAATAGTTGTACAATAATTTACATTATTAAATCGTCATTGGATTTTTAGTAAATTTAATAGAGTTGGCAACACTGATAATTCTGCACGGAAAGTATGGCCATGTAAAAATTATCTGTGAATTATAAAAGCGTGTTCTTAAGAAAATATAAGTAAATTGACCTACAAATTAATATAAATATGTGTTAGTAGTTAAGTTAAAATAAGGTGCTACTTAGAAATTTTTTAATTCTGTAGTATAACGGTATATTTGAGCGTTTTTTATTTAAAAAAAGATTTTTTAAATGATATAAGAAAATGTCAGGAGGTGAGATTATATTGTTAAATACAGTTTTTTTGTGACGTATTATTTTAAAATTGCTTAATTTCTTTTATTTTGGTATTAATTTTAATTTTAAATTTATTTAAATCATGTATTGTTAGTGGCTTTTGACATGAAATCGGGCAAAGGTACTCGTCGTTCACTAGTTGACCTAATGTATACTGATAAGCTTCTTTATTTTATAAAAAATAACAGTCTTATTTCACTGTAAAATCATTTTCGACTTTTATTTATTGTATTTAATACATAAAACGTGTTAATGTATTACATTTAATAGTGTAACACAGTCAGCGAGTTAACAAAACTGTATAAAATCGTATTTTGAACTTGTTTTTTTAAATTAGGCCCCCCATAAAGGTAATTTTATTATAATCAGTCAAAAAACTTACTAATTTTACGTTAATTACACCAATTCCTACTTGATAAGACCTTGATTTTTTATAAACAATTTGAGATTAATTTTATCTGAATAATATTTATTGTCATTATCAGTTATGTGATTCTTAAGATAATTTTGTTTTAAAAATTAATTTTTCAGGACGAATTTTATTTTTAACTATTGAATATGAGTCCACATAGTTGTAAGGGCTGTTTAAAAGATCGTATCGCAAAAATGGCAGAGAAAAAAGGAGCTGAAAATTTAGTACCAAACGGAATCATGGCTAACGGTGTTGGAGATATACCTTGTAAGTAATATTATTAAAAAACTAAAGACCAAAATTCAAGGCTTTAGTATTTTAAATTGAACTTTGAACCTGAATATTTTTGATTCTTTTTTAAATTTATAATTACCGCCCTAAATTTTTATTGGTGAATGTGTCTTTATAAAATGACATAACTGTCAAATGTTTTTAAAATTTTTAAAAATGTCTTTAAAAAATTTATTAGGATGCAATTTACCAGCGAAAAAAATACGTAAGAATATCCTATTTATTGTAAATATATTTTTAAACAATTTTCCATTTTAGCTATGCCATGGTTTGGAATGGATATAGGTGGAACTTTATGTAAATTAGTCTATTTCGAACCAAAAGATATCACACGAGATGAACTTGACGCAGAGGTTGAAGCGCTGAAAAATATTAGACGATATTTAACCAAAAATTCAGCGTATGGAAAAACTGGACATAGAGATACACATTTACAGGTAAAGACATATTTTGAGATTTATTTCGAGGTACTAAATGTGTATTTTCAGCTTGATAACGTTCATATGAGAGGCCGTAAAGGTACTTTACATTTCATCCGTTTCCCAACGAGCGAAATGGGAAATTTTTTAGCGTTGGCTAAATCAAAGGGCATGGCTACATTGGTGACTACAGTTTGTGCTACCGGAGGAGGTGCTTATAAGTTCGAAGAGAATTTTAGAAAGGTAATCTCATTTTTAGTATTTCTTATGTATGATCGAAAAACCCTTGTAACTTAACTCATGCGTCTGTCAGTTTGTTCGGTAGAAATTGGCTGAACGGCTGAATATAGACAATTTAAATTTAGTATGCTTGTACAACTCTTTGACCCACATATAGGAACACTATAGAGAATTAAAAAAACGTTACGGAAAAAATATAAACAAATATGTATTTACTGAAAAAATAAATACTTTTTAAAAATTTTTGTGGGGTATCAAATAAAATCTCTTAATGCTTGGATAAACCAACAAATTTTTATTTGTGAAAAATCAATTTTTACCTACCATCAACATATATATAAAAGGGATGTATTTTGATCATACCGATTTTGACATTTCGAGATTTCTATGGATCTCCACGAATTGAGGTCCCTACATAACGTTTTGACTATTTTTAGCATGATGTCTGTCTGTCTGTCCGTCCGTCCGGCAATGTACACGTGCAGAGCAAATTCGGCTAAAAGGATTTTTATGAAACTTCATATTTAATCTTTTGACATCCATAGCACGAGTTGATCAACTTTTGGTAAAAATCGGTTGACTAGAAATGGGAATTTACTCGTGTCGATTTTAAGATTTTTGCGAATATTTAACAGAAAAATATTTCGTAAAAATTTATTTAACAAAAGTTGCTATAAAAGCAATAACTAACAACTTTTATTTGAGACATTTTTTGATAAAACGAAAAATTTTTGAAAAATTTCTATTCAAAAGTATCTATGTTTTCATGGTCATGATAAATAATATCTCTGTAAGAAAATATTAGGCCAAGTTGTTTTATATTTAATTTAACTTTAATTTAAGGTTGAATTCTAATAATTATATATTTAAATATATATATTACACAAGTTATTTCTACTCTGCTGCTAGAATGTATTTTATACAAGTATTTTGTGATGGCGTTCTGTCCTGTGGTGGCCACAGCTGATTTTTTAATTTAAATTTTATTGTTACGAAATTTTTGCAAATTATTTAAATTTAGTTTAAAAAAACGAAAGCTCTTAAAACACAAATTAACGACTAAAAGTGATTATCAAAACTATTGATTTTGATGGAATTATAGAGAAAAAAAAATCTTGATCATTCTATTGGTTTCTTACACATACTAAATACCTACAAAACCCTGAAATGTGTGAATATTAACATTTCAAATGAATTTTTTGTTTTATTTTTATTTAAAATTTTCAACATCGAAAGGCAACGGCTACATCAATATATTTAATTTTTTAGGAGGTTAATATGAAACTGATAAAATGTGACGAATTCGATTCTTTGATCCGTGGTATCCAATTTGTGGACTCTACAAATCCAACGGAATGTTATTACTGGCAACACGCTACCGATGAAGAACGCTGTACTAAAGTCGGTTTTGATTTATCCAATCCATACCCATTCCTGATCGTAAACATAGGTTCAGGTGTTAGCGTATTAGCTGTTTACGGTCCAAATAATTTCCGAAGAATTTCAGGAACCAGGTAAAATATTTAAATTGTTTTTGTCAGTAAATATTATATTTGATTTTATTTTGCAGTATAGGAGGCGGTACATTTTTAGGGCTTTGTTGCCTATTGACTGGTTGTAATACTTTTGAAGAAGCTATCGATTTGGCAACAGGTGGTGATCATACAAGAGTTGATAAGCTAGTTAGAGATATCTACGGAGGAGATTACGAAAGATTTGGCTTACCCGGAGATCTTGTAGCAAGCAGGTAATATATTTTACGAAACTTTCCTTATATTTTGAAGTTACATTCCGATATTTTAAAGCTGTTTTCATTATACTTTTCAGTACACTTTCAAACTTTTAAAACTACTTTTTGAAGTAAAAAGCGACAGAAATAGGCATTCAACACCTTCTGTCTTTTGTTACTTTTCGCTGCCAATTTAACAATTTGAAGTGACAAATAAAAGTTTTGTTATAATAACCAATTTATAAATATCTTTGAATTATGTAGAGGTATAATAGGTCAGTCGTTTAATCAACGCAGTTGATCTTTTTGCGTCAGAAATAGTAAAACAATACAGTATGAAAGTAAACATTAAGTTGAAAAAGTATTGATACTTCAAACAAAATCTGATGGGAGGTAGTTTCAGAAGTTGAGTTGGAAGTCAGATATACTACGCAAAAAATCCGTAGTGAAACGAAAAAAGTATAATGTAAAATAGTCTTTAGAAGTTTGCTCAAACAAAGTTATTTTGTGTATTTCTTCTGATTTTTTTTTCTTTCTTTCTTCTGTCCTTGTTCTTTATTTTCTTTCCTTTTTTTCTTTCTTTTATGAATTCTGACTGAAGTTTTTCGGGTATCTATAGTTTTGGCCAAATGAACTCACAAGAAAGACAGAAAACCGTCAGCAAAGAAGATTTGGCAAGAGCTACGTTAGTGACAATCACAAACAATATCGGATCGATTGCTAGAATGTGTGCTTTGAACGAAAAAATAGATAAGGTAAGACAGAAAATGTTATTAGTGTATTTTATGTGAAATGGCGCAGTCGGTTGGATCATGATGATGCAGCGTTCATGAAATCGCCCAAAATATAGTCGGATTGCTGATAGGTAACTGTTACATGTATGTATCAAGTAGTGCATTTATATAATAATCTAGTTACAATTTTTCAGCGATTTTAAAAATGTTTTTTGTTATTCGTCTTAGCTGTCAGGGTCTGTTAATAATATTAATTAATAGATCTTGCGGCCAGATATTAAATTCACAAACTTTAATTTTAAATCTGCTGGAATATTTTAATTCCGAAAAAGAGAACAATGGGCCACTTATTTCTCTATCTTGTGTCCGTCAAAGAGTAGCAGCTGCCTTAAAGATTTCGGAATCAACAATTCGTAGAATTATAAAATGTAATAAATCTGAACTTCTCACTAACAAAATCACGAGAAAACGAAGGAAATTAAAATCTGAACCAGTTTATTTTATTGATACATTGGCACAAACATATGGTCATGAAGTACTAAGATTACCTCCTTATCACTGCTAGTTTAATCCCATTGAACTAATTTGGGGTATAACAAAATATTATTATGATAGACATATTGGTCAAAACGGATATATTGATAACGAAGTTTTTAAAATGTGGCAAGTAGCCTGTGATCAAATTAGTTGTGAAACTTGAGCAAAATCGGTTAAAAAAATCGAAAATTTAATAAATAAATGGTGGGAAAGGGAAAGGATTGTTGATGATATTAATCCAATAATAATAAATACAAGAAATGACAGCGATAGTTCAGATGACGACGATATCATGAATAATATAGTGACTAATTTAAAAAAAATAAATAAAAAACATTTAAATACAACTTGTAGCAATATATTATATGAATAAATATATTTTTACTTAATATTTTATTACTTTGTGCTTAGGGGAAACATAAAAATTTAATTTAATTAATCAACAAATTATAATCCAAAATTTACGTATGAGTATAAGTTTTTCCTTATTTATAATTATTACCTTAAAATTAATAATTTTGTTTGTTTGAGTATTGCTGTGAATTTATTTTCGTGCTCTAATTAGTAAAGATATCAACGAATCATGCCGTTTCTTTCTAATGCTTTGTTTTTTATTAAAATAATTTGGAAGGTTAGTTGTCAACTTGCGTCACTATACGTTACTATGGGTATGCAAATAATTATAATGATATAGACAGAGAAAGCATATAGTATTGTATATCGATACTTGTAGCAACGAACAGTCACCTATCAGCAATCCGACTATAATAAAGTTATCCATGAAATAAATTAATTTTGGGGGATATAATGGATGCAATTGTTCTTTTATTAATTTATTTTTTCTCTAGGTGGTGTTTATAGGTAATTTCTTGAGGGTGAATCCAATAGCAATGAAATTGCTAGCATACGCAATGGACTATTGGTCCAACGGGACTTTAAAGGCCCTGTTTTTGGAACATGAGGGTTATTTTGGGGCCATCGGTTGCCTCTTACAATTTAATGAAACTATGAGTTAAGGTATAAAATATGATAATAATTATAGATGTTTTTTTGAAATAAAAGTGATTTTACATTCCGTATGACGATTGACTCAAATTTAACAATTAAGAATTTTTATTCAATAATGGCACGATAAAATATGTACATCGAACAACAAATACGTACTCTGCGCGACAAATTAGGTTCTTTGCACGACAGAAGATGATATTTGAACTACAAATATTGTACTCGTTTGTGTGTACGCCAAGGAAAGTTCGCAGTAAATTAAATCTGAACAGTGGGATAAATTGTCCCGATTTATCAAGTTAAAAACAATTGGTCTCAAAGACCCATTCAATCATTAACAGTAACTAGATTTCACAATCTAGTTCTGCAAGGAAAAAATCAGCTGTGGCCACCACAGGACCAACCGTCATCACAAAGTACTTGTTTAATTTATGCTGCTTTATCAAAAAATGTCTCAAATAAAAGTTGTTAGTTATTGCTTTTATAGCAACATTTGTTAAATAATTTTTTTCGAAATATTACTCTGTTGTGAAATATTTCCAAAAATCTTAAAACTGACACGAGTAAACTTTAAAGTAGTAGAGCTATGATCGTTCTGCCTCACTTCAAGGTCAAATTCGTTTCAGACCCCTGTGTTCGAAATATTTGTTGTGAAATATTCGCAAAAATCTTAAAACTGACACGAGTAAACTTTAAAGTAATAGAGCTATGATCGTTCCGTCTCACTTCAAGGTCAAATTCGTTTCAGACCCCTGTGTTGGAAATATTTCTGTTGTGAAATATTCGCAAAAATCTTAAAACAGTCACGAGTAAACTCTAAAGTAGTAGAGCTATGATCGTTCTGCCTCACTTCAAGGTCAAATTCGTTTCAGACCCCTGTGTTCGAAATATTTGTTGTGAAATATTCGCAAAAATCTTAAAACCGACGCGAGTAAACTCCCATTTCTAGTTAACCGATTTTTACCAAAAGTTGATCGACTCGTGCCATTGATGTCAAAAGCTTAAATATGAAGTTTCATAAAAATCCTTTTAGCGGAATTTGCTTTGTACGTGTACACGGACCGACAGACAGACAGACCGACAGACAGACAGACAGACAGACAGAACGACAGACATCATGCTAAAAATAGTCATAACGTTATGTAGGGACCTCAATTCGTGGAGATCCATCGAAATGTCAAAATCGGTATGATCACAGTACCTCCCTTATACGATGAGTTCAAAAAGAAATTACATAAGGGTTGGCTATGGAAAAATAAAATAATGTCTACTTTACTTAAGCTTTATAATTAATTAACTGTCATAACTTTTGTTGATGTCATAAGTTATTTATTGTTATGTAAAGCTTGCAGTAGACATTATTTTATTTTTAGCCAACCCTTATATAATTTCTTTTTGAATTCATGGTATATGTTGGCAGTCGGAAAAAACGGACTAAATTTTTTTTTAATTTTTAAATATGGAAATTTAAACCATTATTAGTATAATCATGGGGCCTCCGTATATTACGGGAGGTCGAAAAATGCCCTATGCGCCTCTTCGGCGTTTTTATTATTCATAAAAAATTCTTAATTGTTAAAATTTTGTATATGAAAGTGTAATATCTTGTAAAATCAGGTTTTTAATTTTTTTTTTAGATTTTTATGTATATATTTTATTAAAAATAATTTTAAACTATAGTTTATTCGACAAAAAACAGCATTTTTTTAAAATGATTTAAATTATTTGTTAAGGCTGTTTTACATTATATTTTTCACTAAACTTTCAAACTTCTAAAACTTCTTTACGTAGCAAAAAACGACAGAAAGGAGCATTCAACACCTGTCTTTTGTTACTTCTCACTGCCAACTTAAAAATTTGATGAGACAAAGTTTGAAGGAATTATTGTGTATGACATTATGATTTTTACTTTAATACTACGCAAAAATTCGTTGCTACAGAGAAAAGAATAATGTAGAACAGACCTTAGTCCTCGAATTATTTTTTTTTGTGGCCCAGTGGTTATGTACTAAGGGCCGGGAGTTCCAGTTGCTAATAAACTGTCCAATAAGTTTATTAGCAACATAATTTTTTTTCCGAGAGTTCCACCCCGAAATAGTTATTCGGTTGCTAATAAACAGGCTTATTTGTCTAATAACTTATAGGCAACATGAAGTGCTTAATAAAGTGACATATAACCAAAAACAAGTTCGCAAAATGTATTAATGTTTCAATTTTAATTGAAAAACAGTATAATTTTAAAAGAATATACGAATGTGTAGTTTTTAAACATTTATATAATGGTGATTTTAGTGTTTTATATACATTTAAGTTGTATTTTGGCGAAATCGACGATCTGTTTGGATGAATTTATAAATTATGGATAACCTTTTTTAGAATATTTTGGGCATTTATTGTAAATGTGATATATAAAGAACAATATATAAATATATATTTTTAAATAAATATTGTCTTTTATTTTTACATATGTATTTATTTCAATTACGATTACAATACATTACAAACAATACTTTAAGCATTACTATTTATATAAAAATGATAGAGAATAAGAAGACAGACGCAATTATTGGCAGAATAATAAAGATGTGTGGCTGAAAATTGCTGATAAGTTTAATTCATATTGTTTAAGGAATGTAAAATAAAGCAAAATATGGCTGTCATCTTATTTTCAGTCACTTTTGTATTATAAAATGCTATTTTTATTAACTTCTTCTATCTATATTGTCCTCTTTTTCTGTTATAAAATTTGTTGAACGCCGTTTAATTGTCATTTTAACAGTAACAAAAAATATACGTAATGTCATTGAATGTCAAGTCAAACTATTTATTGTCAAAATATTTAATGTCAAAATATTCAGTGTCAAAATTTCATCTCACTTTAGCTCTACAAATTTACGTATAGCTCTATCCCTCTTGCACCGTGTTACTATCTTCATAAGAAATACCAATGCAAAAACAAAAAATTATGTTGCTAATAAACTATTAGAAGGATTTTGTAACTTGGAAATCACCAATAAATTTATGAGCTTCATAAATATATTACAGTCTGTTCCAAACGGTTAAGCGGAACTAAATGGGAATTTTGTTCTTTTAGGTTGTCACGAGAAGGGACCTTGCTAGGGTTATTTCATTTTTCACGTTAGAATGTCAAAATTTAAAATTCCAACAATGAAACCATGGAAACGAAGTATATATGTCAAAATTAAATTATTTTTTAATATATTTTAATGACAAAAATATAAATAATTGGGAAATTTGTAATAAGAATGACACAAAAAATTAACATATAAAGAAAATGACATTTTAAAATGATGAAAAAAATCACCAAAAAATGTTTATTGTAAGTATGATTTACAAAGCTTAAACAAAACGGCAGAAAAGCACGATTTAAACGATGAAAGTAACTAGATTGTAAAATCTAGTTCCGCTTAACCGTTTGGAACAGACTGTATGTGTCAAATAACTATTAGGGAGTTTATTAGGAACTGGAACTCTCGGCCCCTAGTCACTGTCTTTAGTTTTTGGATTCAAATCTTTTATGGTGACATTTTTTCTGAATAAACTATAGACTTATGTATTTAAAGGTTCGGGAATGCAATGAAATGTATTTTTTGATTTTGAAATTATTTATTATTATGTTTATTCTTACAATTTTAATGGATTAATGTAAGTAGTCGAATTTATTAAAAATATTTTTGATATTTTAGAATAATTTGCACAATTTATAATATATCTTAGCTTGTTATTAATTAAGTTTTAGAAAATTTGATATAATTCATTTATAAAATTTCGAATTTGTAAAAAAATATGTTAATAAAATTTTATAGATATTTATTTTTTAATAATTATGATTTTTTTTTTATATTTTAACTTAAAATATTGAATTTAATATATATTTTCAGTAAGACTACCTGCCCTGCATATATAAAAATCCGATGGTCCAAAGGTTTTTTTTTTTAAGTAAAACTACATGAGCCGAAAGCATATTTGGCATTTTTGGTATAATTTTTATATAATTATGTTAAAATAAAATAACAAATAAATTTTAATATAAGCTGTTCCCTTTTCTAAGAACAAAGGTGAAATTTTGTTTTCAACAGTTTGCACCTTTGAAACTGTATGTCATGTTGGTATTAAAAAATGTCACTTTTTTAAAATTTCGATCCATTTGACATATGTCATAATGAAAATTGATATCTTAACTATAGTGATCATAACCTTATCAACCTAAAGTCGGTTTTACAGCGTAAGGAATATTTTTAATTGACATTTAAAGTCAGTAACACACCATAAAAGTAACCAAAATAACCAGATCTAGTGTGTTCTTACAAAAGTGAACAGCTTGTATACATTTTCCCTTATTTATAATTATTACAGTCTGTTCCAATCGCTTAAGCGGAACTAGATTTTGCAATCTAGTTACTTTCATCGTTTAAATCGTGCCTTTCGGCCGTTTTGTTTAAGCTTTGTAAATCATACTTACAATAAACATTTTTTGATTAAGGTTAATATCATTTTAAAATGTCATTTTCTTTATATTTTGATTTTTTGTGTCATTCTTAATACAAATTTCCCATTTATTTATTTTTTTGTCATTAAAATATAAAAAAAAAAAATATTTAATTTTGACATATGTCATTCGTTTCCATGGTTTCATTGTTGGAATTTTAAATTTTGACATCCCAACTTGAAAAATGAAATAACCCAAGCAAGGTCCTTTCTCGTGACAACCTAAAAGAACTAAATTCCCATTTAGTTCCGCTTAACCGTTTGAAACAGACTGTACCTTAAAATTAATAATTTTGTTTGTTTGAGTACTGCTGTAAATTTATTTTCGCGCTCTAATTAGTAAAGATATCTACGAATCATTCTGTTTCTTTCTAATGCTTTGTTTTTTATTCAAATAATTTTGAAGGTTAGTTGTGAACTTGAGTCACTATACGTTACTATGGGTATGCAAATAATTATAATGATATAGAAAGAGAAAGCATATAGTATTGAATATCGATACTTGTAGCAACGAACAGTCACTTATCAGCAATCCGACTATATCGTTATTATGGCAAATAACAGCTAAATAATAAATTAGCATAGAGAAATAAAACAGTTTTAAATTTTTTTAAATGCCTTTATTTATCTATATATTTTAACATAAATTTTCACATCCAGTTCCAGTTTTGTAGGGGTACTGATTCGCCACATTTCCACTGAAAAAAATATTAAATTATCATCACATATTTTATAAAAATACAAAAATACTTACGCAGGTCCATAGTTGCAAACATAATATTTCTCATTCCAATTATCTTGGTTCTTGAAATGAATATATCCGCATCCAACTAGGTAAGAGTTAGCCCATATCACCTGAAAAAGTTCAGCAATTTAAAATAAACATCCTGTATACTGTTCGAAAAAAATATTTTCCCTGATCTATGTATCACTTAAGCGGTAAAAAACAATATTACTTATTCATGAATAGTAAAATTTCTTACTTGAGTGTAATGGTTGAAATTTGTGTTAGACCAGGCCCATGTTTTGACTTCATCGAACCAATCTTGGATACCACTTGTGAAATTACTACCAGAAATTAAGGCTGTTGATTGCCAGCCGTACAAATTTTGACCCACAGAGAATCTTGCTATAAAAACAAAAAACAAAATCAGTTGTGGCCACCACAGGACCGACCGCCATCAAAAAGTACTTGTTTAATTTATGTCTCAAATAAAAATTGTTAGTTATTGCTTTTATAGCAACTTTTGTTAAATAAGTAGTAGAGCTATGATCGTTCTGCCTCACTTCAAGGTCATATTCGTTTCAGACCCCTGTTCGAAATATTTCTCTGTTGTGAAATATTTGCAAAAATCTTAAAACCGATACTAGTAAACTCCCATTTCTAGTTTACTGATTTTTACCAAAAGTTGATCAACTTGATGTTAAAAGCTTAAATATGAAGTTTCATAAAAATTCTTTTAGCCGAATTTGCTCTGTAAATAGTCAAAACGTTATGTAGGGACCTCAATTCGTGGAGATCCATCGAAATGTCAAAATCGGTATGATCACAATACCTCCCTTATATATGTTGGCGGTCGGTAAAAAAATAAATATAGGCTGTTATAAAATATCAATTTTGATCAAGACTACAGTCTGTTTCAAACGGTTAGGCGGAACTAAATGGGAATTTCGTTCTTTTAGGTTGTCACGAAAAGGGTTAATTAATTTTTGACGTTGGAATGTCAAAATTTAAAATTCCAACAATGAAACCATGGAAACGAATGACATATGTCAAAATTAAATTATTATTTTTTGCATATTTTAATGACAAAATAAATAAATGCGAAATTTTTATTAAGAATGACACAAAAAATCAAAATATAAAGAAAATTATATTTTAAAATGATATTAACCTTAACCAAAAAATGTTTATTGTAAGTATGATTTACAAAGCTTAAACAAAACGGCCGAAAAGCACGATTTAAACGATGAAAGTAACTAGATTGCAAAATGTAGTTTCGCATAACCGTTTGGAACAGACTTTAAATTCAATAATAAACATCTAAATTATTTTAAAACGTTTGACCTTAAAATTAAATACAGCCTATTGTGGCTTTTTGCCTTGGGGTTCCAAAGAAATAGCATTTAAACTGTAGGGGGAATTTTATAAATCGGGAATATTTTCTCTTTCGGATAAATGAGTGTTATAGATCACAATGGTAACTATTTTACTCAATAAAGTACAATTTTTTCTTTCGATTTGATTCTATTTTAACAGTAAGAAATAAACGAAAAAACTTTCTGGTACACCTAATAATTGACTCAACGTCCAATCGCTAATAGTAAGAGCGGAGCCTATTAACCGACTGTACATATAGAGTTTGCGCAAAAGAAAATTATACTCACGATCGGTGACTGTAACATGGCCATATACACAAGTATTTGTAATATCTTGAGCCGCTTTCGCCAAAGCAGTATCCCAACTCTAAAACAAATGAATTAATAAACAAATATAAAATAAAAAACACTAAAAATACCATTCTTTTCATATTGGAGGCTTTAGGTTGTCCTGAAATTTTTCCATTAGCAGCAAGCAGTCTGAGAGCATTATGTTTGTCTACTATTTCTTTTTTAACAGTATCAGAGACACCACTTTCTGAAAATAAATTAAAGTTTCATGAGCTCAAATATTAAAAATAAAATATATTCTTACCATATACGCCGCCAGCAGGGCAGGTGGCTTTCGCATAAACTGCGAGACAAAGTAAAACAATTAATAATTTCATTTTGATCTGTACTCAAATTTTTAAAATCA